>CM036537.1:20694180-20981680 GCA_020745685.1 Tautogolabrus adspersus | reverse complement strand
TTAAATGAGATTTAAGATTGTTCCTTTTGTACCCAGATCTTAAAAAAAGATTAATTTTCATGATTTAGCTCACAGCCAATGACAGCAGTTGTTTTTTTAGTGTTATTCAAAGTGCATTGGTCCAAACAAGGCAGGGGCTGGGTGAATCTAACAGCTACAACTATTAATATCAGTCAGTCTTATGTCTATTATCATTTTTACAAATGTTAAAGTGAATCTTAGAGCTGCTCAACTTTACATTTTATAATTAACATAATCAGTCCTCCCCATATTAGAATATATAGTTTCTAATGTTAATATTAGACTGATCAGTCTATTGTTATTATTATTATTATACTAAGCTGTTACTGCTAATACTACACATACTTTTACCATTACTGACAATCTAGCTATAAATCTATTTTATTCATTGTAGAATCTTAAAAACTTACAAGAAGTTTTCAATTAAATGAAATAGCTTTAGTAATAAATCTAGTTCTTCTTATCAAATTGTCCTTAAAGGAAGAATGTGCGACTTTTTGATCCAGTAGATGTCGCCCCTTGACCCCCAGTATTAAACCAAAACAAACTGCTGTTTGGCGTCACCTCCGCTATTCTGAAGCCTCCGTTCCTCCTCGATCCGCACACTTCCAACACCCCCTCCGCTCAGGAGTTATGAATAAGAACGCACCATAATTAAGCACCATTAAGCGCAAGCGGTGGACACAATTGTCCTTTGCTTGAGCTGCAATTGCCTGTGGCCTGTATTCTTGTGTTAGCAGGCTAATGTTAGCACACTTTGGTTAACTCATAGCTTCACATTGCACATAAATTGACACGGAATGACCGTGATCTAAAGACACTTATGTGGCATCCAAATAAGCAGCGAGTAGGCTTTTTTTATTCTTTTTTTCTCTAGTCCTTGACTAAAACAGCTTTATACGCAAGGCCGTCCCGTCCACAACACAGCTCCGACAATAATACAGCTGGCGGACTCACGCTTCTCACTCATTAGTCATGACTTAGAGAGACATTTAGGATATACTTGAATTCTGCTGTATTTATGTGTAAAATGTTGCACAATCTTCCTTTAAGATCAAAACCAAGTAAGCTTTTCTCAAGTCTTTCACTCGACCCAAGCTGCCTGTGGCTCTCAGCTTCAATTATTGTGTTCCTGCTGTAGACAGTCATTAAAAAGTGTTCACAAAAGATAGATTGTGTGTGCAAACTTTAGTCACATTAGATGTAATGGTGTATTTCTCGGGGACTATTTTCAGCACTTACAAAATACACAGAATATCCTCTAGTTCATATTTTGAGGATGCTAAATGAGTAAAATACTTAAAATGAACGCTGTCCATGTTTACAGTGGGACATTATGTCTATAGATGAGTATTTTTTTTCATAACTTTCTGTAAGAAAGAAACTCTGTATGGTACAGAGGAAAAAAGATCATTCATTGTTGGTTTGGGCATTCTCTTGTGTTTTGTTGTCATTAAGAGAACTATAGAATAACGGTGACCTTATTGTTAATTTTTTTTGCTATAACTGGACTCATCATTTTTCTAATGTTAAGAAAGTCTGTGTTAGCATTTTGGCTAAAAAGTTGATTATTTTCAAGTTTGATTCACAAAAATGTTTGAGTCTCTACATGAAGCATGAGGCATTAGTAGCTATTTTATAATCTGCCTCCTACAAAGCTTATTTCTAAAACATTTAGCAACCGTTTCCTTATCTATGGCTCCAATGCAATAAACCTCACTCATTCAGAGATACACAAACATCAGTATCCTCTTTTTTTATGTCCTCAAATTTGTAGCAAGCAGCTGAAATGGACACTAAGTCATATAATATATCAGCCACTTCATCTCATCATGAAACTGCACTATATTGTTGTTTTGCCCATCATAATTAAGTTGATATACTGCCTGGGCTGAAGAACAATTATGGCAAAAATTGTCCCATTAAAGTTACAAGACAACTGTATCCAAACTGACACAGTACAGTGGTAAACCAGAAGCAAATACGCCATTTGTTGTGTTTCCTGCTTTAAAAGTTAGCCAGCTAGATAGAGGAGGGTATGACAAACGAGAAGATAAAGATGCACTGTCCCTCTATTTTTCTGTTACACATTTCGTTTTTTTATTTATTTATTAAAAATTAATTACTTTTAGAATATTTGTGAAATTCTGTCATCAGAGGAAAGCAAAATGTAACCACATATTTCTCTGATGGTTTACCATTTTATTGCACGGAAAGATAAAGAAGCTATTTCATTATTCATAGTTGTAATTCTTATGATTACCAGACAAAACAAACTAATCTCCAGAGAGGACTTTAAAGTGTCTGATGTTTTTCTTCAAATCATATTCTTACTGACATGTTTGTGCAGAACACTCTTTGGCACTAGTAGTGCACTCTCTTTTCATTTTTCCGATTTGCCACTACTGACCTAGATTCTCCGGAAAGCTGAAATGATTTTTATGCATAACAAATCTGCTAAAGCCGAGAACTCCATTTCAAAAGGTTTAATATGAAGACATGGAAAGTAACTTGTTCACATTTTCTGTTCGTATTGTCTCAACTTGTTCAGAAAGCTTTAAGCGCCTCAGACTAATGACATGAGAGACAAGACATCCTCTCTATAAGAACTGGAGCGCCACAAAAAATGGAATTACAACAACTTAAATATTTGCAGCAGCAGTTATTGAATGCTTCATTTTCTGAACAATTATTTATACAAATTAACTGAAAAGAGTTTAAAATGCAAAGCATTATGTTTTATTCTTGCATATATCTGCATGTTTTTTCATGCTATAATCTGAGGTGTCATTTTGTTCTTTGAGTAACGTGATATATTTCCCTGACTATTTAAACATTTTGACCATGAGTTCAGTCACTTTAACATGTGTGTGAAATCCTCTAAAGCACAGAGAGAAAAGCCATGTCTGGATGTCTTTTACCTTTTAGGCTACATGGTAAACAAAAACTATTAATTTATGATGACAGGAAAAGTCTGAGGTGCTGGACTCCAGAACATTTCTGGTAATAAGAATCCCAAAACCTCCACTTCACCTCTCTTGAGGTTTTTGGTGGAATCTGCTCGGTTAGACAGAAAGCTTGTTGGCAGACATTTTGCTCCCTGCATTAAAGAGCAGAGAGTGTCAATTTACTTTTTTTCTTAAAGAAACAATGTACTTTAATCAACAACATACACATTTAAATGTACCCATGCCAAAAGGCACATTTTCATCTGCAGTCCCTTTGCTAGATATTGTTTGGCATTTGAGAATTAAAATTAGTATTGTACTTAAAAAGGAATGACAGGATTTTTTTAATGCCACAATAATGTCTGAAATAGCTGCTATATAATACTATCATGGTAAGTTATGCCAAGTGATTGACAGTCTGCGCAAATGGCACATAGAACTGGTTACTATGGTTACATGGGCTCGGTTATAGTGTTTTGCCTAAAAATTATCATAAATAAATATGAACCCTGCTCCAAGGACAGCATCAGAGACACATTATGATAATGCTGTCAGACCAACAAAGAATGAGAATATATAAATCTGAAATATAAGGACGCAAATTTAAGTATATGATACAATTGGGCAGTTTAGAGAAATAAGAGTATGGGTTTGTTTAGGGTTGAGGGACACCTTGTTTCAGGCAGCTACATCAGAAAATTTGATTAAATAGACATGGTTTTGGGTCAGGCTGGGAGCTTTATTAAATAATGCCGTGATCCAGAATTCATGTTGTAAAGGAAGGATAATCTTGTGAGAAAGTGGAAGTGGAATAATTTTTGTCGAGTGGATATGGTGGTCGTATCTGAAGTTTTTTGTTCGGTGTCATGTGGCTCTCTGATGGTGACACAGATATCTGCACTCATTGATTCATCTGCCTCGGGAAGGGCAGGGGGGAGGAGGCTGGTTCTTGTTTTTAATCCAAGATAGATCGTTTGGGATGGTGGTTAGATGTGCAAACAAACACACACATGCAGAGGAGAGTGATGTCAGTTGCAGAGTGTAAACAGAAACAGCAGAGCTACCAATCAGCACGCCGCTCTTTAGCAAATTACAGGGAAAATTAGAGTGTGAGAGCAGGATGAAGGGATGAAGTGCAGATAGAGCTGCAGAGAGAGGGAGAAGCTTTTCCCCAGATTACAGAACAGCTACAGATTATGGCCTGTGGATTAAGAGGGTTTGACCAAAAAAAAAAAAGTAGATGCAGAGGGACAAACAAGCAGCTTTTTTTCTGAGTGTGTATGTGTTGGTTTTTGTGTGCTTCTCTTTCCTGCTGTCTAAAATCTTTATCTTTGTGAGGGTTCTTTCAAAGTCAAGGTTATTACCAACACGCTGATGCACACATTTGCATAACAATTTACATAAGCTTATTACAACAATCTAACTATATAGGCTACTGACATGACAATGGTATCAATGTTTCAACAAATTCACGGAAGGAAAGCAACAAATAACTCATATTTCCCAAAGGGTTGAAATCATTTCTTAAGTTTGTATATTCAAAACATTGGAGGGCAAAAGAAACCTACTTACTCCATTTGCATCTATAAAACAGATTGATCTGCCTGGTGAGCTAGCTTAGAGTGTAACGTTAGCCAGGGCAAAACAGGCAGGGGTGTGTCCAGAGGGATGACACCGGCCCCCCTTTAAATTTGATTAAAAAACCTTGCACTTTGATTGGCTCTTTTCCCTGTCAGAGGCGGAACTTATGTTAAAACCAACTATTCTGGCTTTTTTGTCAAATGCTGCAAGTAGTTTTCTTAACATGTAAATGTAGCATATTTTCTTTGGTTTGTACTTTAAATTGTGAATAAATACTTTGCACATCTATTTCATAAGACAGGTGCACAGCCGTCTAATACACACTGTCTTACTTGCAATTAACTAACTGACATTGCCAATTAATGTTTTTTTTAAGTTAGTGTGCCAGAGTTGGCATGGTATTTTTTAAGTACTTTAAATAGCTAATAGATTATGTAAGTTACCATTACCCCTTGTTATAAAGTATATTTGTTCACATGATTGGTAGAGTTAGAAAGACTCAATAATTGATATGTTTTTGTGTGTGTTCGCACACAACAGTTCAGGCCACCCCTGCCCAAGGGCCTGATCACACACCTCTGTAAACAAGTTAAAAAGCAAAATATTGTGATGCCGGATGGTTTCAGGGTTATGTCGCACCCCATACAGAAGTGACCTCGTTGGAGGGGCTGTGGGTTTGAATCCAACCTTGGCCCTTTGCTGCATGTCATCCCCCACTCTCTCCTCCCAATATTTGCCGTCTCTCGTCAGCTGTCCTATGCAATAAAGGCAAAAAAGGCCAACAAATGTATATATTTTTATTTTCATTGTAAAAAGAAGGGTTTCTTTAGCAGTCTTCAGGATGTCAGTAGTGGCTGTTAGCTCATTCGCTGTGAACGTTAGCTTAGCTTGTTTGTGGCTGTTTTAGGATCTCAGCTTTGTTAGGACTACTTCAGAGTTTGGAGCCAGAAAATACAACAATCACAACTCTTCCGGGTTAGTCCACTCAAGTCTTAGTAGAAAAAACTATATCAGTAAGGAAAAAATGGTATGAGAATATCTCTAAATGTTAAATATAATAACGATCTTCTTCTGAATGCCTACTTTTTAAATCTTTGTATTGTATTTGTATAATACGATCCTCCTGTGCAGCCTTGTTACAGCAAGCTTGTTGTTAATGTTCAATGAAAGTATTCATGACTAATGTAATTCATCACTGAAGTAAGACAAGCCTATATTACCGCTCATATCAAATAAAAAATGATATTTAATGCAATTCAGACTATAGTCTTTTCATCCAAATACCGTTTTATATGGGACTTATTATACCGTTTTATATGGGACTTAGCAGGTTTTCTGATAAGCTTCCCAGTGAGACTTTCCTTTGTCTTCTTTTTATTTTCACTTCTCCTTGACCTCTGTTAGTGTTGTTGTTATGTTGTGGTTGGAGTCAGGAAACTGTCCATTTTTTCAGGTATAGAAGTCTAGCCCTTGACTCCCAGCAGGGAATAAAATATATGAAACTATGCAAGGAGAGTATAATTTATTCACTGCAAACAGGTTAAAAAGGTTTCAATTTGACTGTTTTTAATGAGTATGTTTCTCCTCTTCTTGTTTTAGAGCTCCTCGGAGCGGCAAAGCGGGTGAACGTCAACATCCAGGATGCAGACGGGTGAGGAACTGCAAGTTTAAAAAAAATCTAATTTTATTTTCCATCAATTGTTTGAAAGTTCATTTTCCTGCCTTTCTTTCTGCTATTTTTGCATATTTATATTTTTAGCTGCATGTGTAAATATATAAGCAACTGTTTGCTATCATATCATCTTGTAGTTTAACACCCCTGTACGTTTTGGTTATGCTGACTTCCAATGGTTTAACTGACAGAAATGAGAAACATTAAAAAGAAATGTTTAATTGAATCAAAATATTTTGCAACTACATAAAAAATAAAACAGTATTGTGGTTTGAACACTGCATAGCAATGGGGTCAAATAGTATAGAGGGCAATGGTTCCTATCTTGGGGCTAAGGATTGGATGTGCTTACCGATATAATCAATATTTTGGTGTAATATGTCAATGAGAAATCAATCAGATAATGTGAAAGGGGTTACCATACAGATGGAACTATATTGAATTATTACTTACTTACTAATCTTTAAATTAAGTTGGCCCAAAGGTCATTTTTATCTGTTCAGCCCACAACTTAACAATTTACCATTACATTTTCATCAGCTTTGCATTCCAATATCTTCCTATACTTACACTTTTTTATGGAGCAACTGTTTTCTTTCTACCTCAAAGCTGCTTAACATGAAATGGTTGGTTTTGTTAAGTTAGGCAAAATCTGTTAAGTTTAGTAAAAACATAATGGGGTGAGTTAAGTTTTATAATACAATTTGGACTTTTTCTCTCCCACAGGACTCGAGTCCTTGTCTTGTGAGTGAGAGTGCTTTGTTGTCTGATTAATCCACTTTGTCTGGTTTTCCAATATGTCACTAAGAGCTGTTGCACTGAGGGTTTGATATTACTGATGGGTTTACAGTGGAGTTAGATTAGATGAAGATGCAAAAGGCTAACATGTGTAACATGTGTACCATGTTTGGGATATGACAAAGCATTCATATTTGGCAACTTGGGAATGAAAACCGGCTGACATTTTGTAGTTAAATTGATTATGTTGTCAGTAACGCAGCCCAAAGATCACCTGTTTCTTAACAAGCTTATAAAACTTAAAAATGTACCTCACATCCCTTGAAAATCTTGCATTTGCCACCTTCCAGTGGTTTAACTTTTCATCTTTCTGTAGTGATTTACAGGCGTACTGAAGGACCCTTTTATATCACTGTTAGGTGGCCCTGAGCATAACCAAAACTTGTTCTAGACTTGTTGACTTGTTTCTATGTTGGACAAAAGTTTTAATCATCCAACTAACAGAAGCAGGCAGAATGATGATATCCTTTAGAGATCAATATATTATAAACCACATAATAGTATCAGCTAACGTCTATCTCTGAAATATGCAGTCATCTAAATCTGAAGCCTGTAATTACCTCAAAGGAATGCCAACATTTCCCAGCTCTTAATTGTCTCATAAATGTTCCCATATAATCTCTGAATGAACAACTATGGATTTTGGCTATATTTAGACTCATGATTGGTTAAGCTTTTTACATGTGCACATGCTTGGTTTGCGATTGTGTTGCATTTGGCTCCATCAGATAACAAAGATCTTTTTATTATGTTGATTGGAATCAGATAATTGGACTCAGCTCCTTGTGTAATGACTGATGATTCGTTGATTTGACTCCAGGGCCTGGCCCTTATATTCACCAGGGATCCATTAGACACATACACACACACAGACATGCTGTGTTCACGCTCTGCTCCGGGGTAGAGAGATTGCTTATTAATGGAAGTAGGTCATTTGCCCCCTCCCGCCGCTCACACAGAGCTGAGAGGAGGAGCTGCACTACGCTGGAGATTATTTCAGCAAAGTTATGCTCTGGTTTTACACCCCATCCGTGAATATGTGTATTTTTATAAATAATCTGTGTCTGTGTGAAGGTTGTCGTCGCTACATCATGCTGCTCTGAGTGGAAACAAGGAGCTCATCTCTCTGCTGCTGGAGGCCCAGGCAGCAGTGGATATTAAAGACCATAAAGGTAAAAAAAAATACACACAAAATACAATTGTCCTTCCAACTTACTAAATTGTCATAAAAAAGGAAACAAAGCACACAAGTCTCGGCAAGATGATAAAACAATCACAACAGGAAAACAAACATATTCCTGGCTTTCCATGTGACCAATAACACCATCTTATATAACAAAAGGTGAGCAGTTGGAAATGCAATACAAATCAGTGTAGTATTATGTGTTTATGAGTAGTGACAGATTTGTGTGCACAGCAAACAATAGACAATGGAAGAGAAGTGTTTCATGGTTGCAGGACTGAGAGCCAAGAGGAAGCAGAGCAGCAAATATCTACAGCACATTCTGCCAGATCCCAGAAGAAGAAGAAGAGGAAATCCCAGGGCAGATGGGAGATATAATTCCTACAGAAAGTAGGCTATACTGTCTCCATACCCCCAGTCAGTCATGCCCAGTGTGGCTCTAGATTGAGGTTTACAACTGGCAGGCATCCTCACCAGGTGGTCTCACATCCTTAACTGATATCCAACTGGGGAGGTGAAAGTGAATCATAACATACTATTCCTCCACGATTGCAAATGAGGATTGGGGTTGAGTTTAAAGGCCCTGACACACCAAGGAGATCGTTGGCGTTCGCCCTAGTTTTTGCGGTGTGTCCGCAAAAAGACCAAAGGCTGACAACACCAGTGCCATTTTCAACTTTTTATCAGACGTTATTCTCGATTAGTAGGCTACCTACCTATATTACAAGAGGTGACCGACAGCTGTGTGAAAATGGTCTTCTCGTATCATAACGACGGACTACTGCCGCCTGCAGTCATGGAGAGTTATTTCCTCTCGCACATGTGCAGAACGTACGTTGTGGTTGGCCGTCGGCAGTAGTCTTTGTGGGTTCTAGTGCAACTTTTTGGCCAAGACGTGAGGCGACGCCACAGGCGGCCTTTGTCGCCACTAGTTCTTTGCTGTCTGCTTGGTGTGTCAGGGCCTGAAACCTTAATTGTTGCTTCAAGATTTTTTTGGAAGAAAAATCACTGTACAGTACCTGCTAAGCTCAGAGTAACACCTGTACAAAAATAGTTACTTGCTGGTGATGACACTCACTAAATTAAGAAGCTCAAAAGCCAGACTTTTCCCTTAGGAGTTGTAGGAGCTCTAGTCTTGTGTGACTGGTGATTGATTTACACATGGAAAATGGAAGAGATTATGAAGTGTGCTTTTTCCAATGTAGATATGAAGACCTTGTTGCTACCTAATGATAAAAACTAGGATGTGATTAAAAATATCACTAGAATCTGCGACCTGTTGAGCTTTAGTGATGTTTCTAGTGGAGCTGCATGTTTGTCTGCTAAGCAGGCAAGTTGATTAAAAAATTCTAAATGACCAAAATGTATTAGATAAAAAAAGAAAGAGAAGAAGAGTAAAACTCATCTTCTAAAAGGTAAAGTTGCTACGGCCTATTGCTTTACATTGAAACATTGTGAAAGTATGAGAAGTATCCAACATGATGCCAGCCAGTTTCCTCTCCATAAAATCATAAAAAAGACTACAAACAGACAACACATTTAACACCAACAACATGACCAGTAGCTTGAGTTGGGAAAATTAGGTGATTGTTGCACAAATCATGAACTGCAGACTTTTTAAAAAGGTGTGCTCCATGGGATCACCAATTGAAATCTGGAGAAACCACAACTGGACAATAAGAAAAAAGTGGAGATTAAAAGTGAAAACAAAAAGAGTAAATATTGGATTTGAATTTGTTAACTTGCAGAACTCTAATGATGTTTCATGAATACCATTGTTTGCCAAATTAAACACTATACCAAAATTCACATGGGAAATATGAATCACAATATCTCACAATGGACTGTCCAGTATTTCAGGATGAATAATCCCATCGATTATGGGACAGAAAATAGGTCATATCACCTCGGGATCCTGCAAAAGAACCTCCTGATTTGTCTGTTTCATTGTGCCAATTCAAACAAGTTTGAGGTCCGCTCTTCTCTGGAGGGTCTGTGAGTCTGCTGCCTGGAAATCATTTTCCATCACATCTCTTCATATTCTGAGGCTTTAGCTTCTGTAACTCAAACAGCCGCTGCTCCTCTTCATCCTGCCAGCACCACTCTTCTGAGTCAGGACTCCCTCATAGCAGCCAGGCCTGCAGGGCCTCTTTATTCAACTACACGATGTGGCTCATCGCTGGTATCAAGTCTGGGGGTCTTGGGCTTCTGCCATGAGAAATATGCTCATTGCTCCTTGCAGCCATGGCTACAAAGTGGTGTTTAATGTCTTGAGTTAGAGGCTCTTAAAACAACTCAAATGCGGATTTTTGTCCTGAACTAAAATAAACTTTGCTCTACCTTGTGTTTCCTGGATGGCTTGAGGTTTTGCCTGCAATCCTGCGTTACTGAGGTTCTCTGAGGACTTGTTAGGCCATTTAAAGGGGATTTTCGCCCTTTGTCTGAAGCAGTTTGTCTCCAACGTCCCATGAGTGCTTGCACAAACAATACTCCTATGGTCAAAAGGTCACAAAGACGTCAACAGCAATAAGATTGCATATGCAGGAGGGATACTGAGAGTCTGTGCAAAAAAAAAATCTGCTGCTACAGTGAAACTGAAATGTTTAGAATAAAAGTCCTTCACATCAGGGCTGCAATTTAGGCTTGTAATCTATGTCAAGTGATCTAAAAATCGCTCTCTTGATTAGTCCATCTATCAATTCATTCAAAGATTGACAGAAAATAGCAATAAAGGTCCATCAAAATTTCCCAGGGCTGATGGAGTCTTAAAAAATGTCTACATTTTTGTCAAACCACTAGTGCAAAAGGGTTTTTAGTTGACATTACTACGAGACACAAAAATTCCGACTTGAAAAGATGAAAGGGTAAATTGTGCTTTCATCAACTGCTTATCATTGTAGTTGCTGATTAATTTTGTTTCATTTGACAACTTGTTTCAGCTCCAACATAAAAATATTTAAAAATTTTAAATTCTAAGGTCAACCCTTTTGGTTTTATTGATTTTTACAGCTGAAGTGTGAAGTAAGTAAGTGAATTCAGTAATTGAGTTTAGAATATAACTTTTAAATGTATTAAGGTACCATATTTGGCTGCTGGATGGCCATCAGCAAATGACTGTCTATAAAATCACAATTACAGAGTGTATGGCTTTGCATGCATTCGTCTATCTTTATACTCTCTTGTTTCTCTGTGTGCATGTGCTGGTGGGGTCTTGTATTTCTATGTTTTATTGTTCTGTCATCCTTGGGTGTGCGTTTTTGTGTGTTTGTCGATACGTGTGTGTTTTGTGTAGGGATGCGTCCTCTGCATTACGCTGCATGGCAGGGGAAGACTGAGCCAATGAAAATGCTGCTGAAGGCAGGCTCGTCTGTCAACGGACAGTCAGACGAAGGACAGATCCCCCTCCACCTTTCATCTCAGCATGGACACTATGACGGGGTAACTGTGTTTGTGTGTATAGTTGTCGTGTGTGTGTGTGTGTGTGTGTGTGTGTGTGTTTTTGTGAGGTGTGTTTATCTGTTATGTGTGCCTGATGATGCATGCATGATTTGCGGTTATTCGAGGCTAGGAAATTCAAAAGTAGCAGTAAAATAAGTGTGCATGTGTGTGCGTGTGTATTCATGTGTGTTACAGTCAGAGATGTTGCTACAACACCAGTCCAACCCGTGTATCTCAGACACAGCGGGGAAAACACCACTGGACCTGGCCTGTGAATTTGGTCGAGTTGGAGTGAGTTCACTTTACACCAAACACGTAACACCAATTAACAGAGTAAAGATGTATTTTCTATGTTCTCATATAATCCCATTTAACTTATTATTGATTGGAAAACCACACATTAGGTAGTATGTTTTTTAAGCCAGTTCAATGAATGTCAGGAAAATCTATACATCAAAGAATAACTTAAATTGCCTGCACTGGATCAAAATTGAAAATAAGCATGAACACTTTAAAACAGTTCAAATATGAGGAGTACAAATTTAGAGCCTGAGGTATCCCAAAATGTTGGCAAGCAGAGGAGTAGCCTATTAGTCTAGTAAGTAGTCTAGTAGAAATGTAACTGGGCCAGTTAAGAAAACCATTGTTATATGCAACAACAGCAGAGGCCCAATATGTTCTAAGTAAAGATCCAAAACTTTTCAGAAAGTGTCCACTGGGGAGTCGAGCCTACATGGGCTTCATCAACAGGGACTACACTCAATTATAAAAATGTGCCACAACTATAAATGTCTCTGTTTTTTTACATGAACCTGACATTTGTCTCATTTTTTTAGGTGGTCCAGCTCCTGCTTAGCAGTAACATGTGTGCAGCCATGCTGGAACCCAAACCATCTGACCCCAATGGAGTGTCGCCTCTGCATCTCGCTGCTAAGAACGGACACATTGATGTTATACGGTCTGAAACATACCCGTCTTTGTCACCCTGCATCTGTCAGTCTGCGTTTGTTCTCAAACCTGTTCTATTTACCTGTCAGTCCATTTTATCTGACCAGGATTAAGATTCTATTTTACAAATCAGTTTGGATCTAAAACAGTTTTTTGTCCATTTAAAGTCTTCTGAAACGTTTCTATTGAAACACTTGGTATGAATTTGCATGAATGTAGATGTTTTTATATCGATTTTGTTACTTTACTACTATTTCATTATTTCATGTAAGTACTTTGATGTATAGAGGTGAATATAATTGTTACCTTGTGTTACAGATTGCTTATTCAGGCTGGTATTGATATCAACAGACAGTCTGAGTCTGGCACAGCGCTACATCAGGCGGCCCTCTGTGGGAAGACAGAGGTAGTACGCCTGCTGCTGGATGTAAGACCATCTGCCTGTCTCTCTTTCTGTCTGTCTATTTGTCCAACGTGTTTACAAAAGCAATTGTTGTTAAAGCTGCCTCCCTCTCCTCATCCGAGCAAGTTTACACCTCAGCACTTGGCACTCATCCCAGGGATGTGTGTGATGAAGCCTGTGGGATATGTCTGCTTGTTATATAAAAACTGTAGCAGACTGGCTAGCAGCCTCTCTGTCGTGCAATCATCAAACCAGCTCTGGTTTGTTTTTCATTTTCAACCCCCTGTCACCATGGATTATGGTTTTGAAAAGTTATGCTTTTATTGTTCTGTCTTTGAAAGTAACTGAATACATTTGCTGTACTGAAGTGCAAAATTGACGCACCTTTTATTTCCTTTTTCATGTACTACTAAAATACATCTCAGAAGAGGCAGAATTATACTTATCTGTACTTCATTGGTCTTTGTGTTTAGTTTGTCTGCATTTGTATAGTTACTTAATACTTCACAGATTTATAATTTCTATACTTGTCTTAAAAATCCAAAATCAATCAAAACTTTTCTCATAAACTTTAGGAAAAGGGGTTCCTTTATTCAAAGAGCAACACATTATTTTACTTCTTAAACTGAATAAAACACTTGTATAGAACTTTACATAAAGAAATAATTTAGAAAGTGAAAAGATTTTTTTTTACTCATATAAAATTGAGAGGGCAGTGAAATTTCAAACACATGTCAGACACTGATGTAGATTAAAACAACCAGGACTATAAAATGGTAGTGTGGTGGTTCTACATTTACTTTAATAAAGGATCTGTATATTTCTTTCACCATAGTGAACTTTATTTTTATGTGTATGTAGAAGCAGCACACTCACAACAAATGCAACAAGCACACATGTAGCCTACACTAAGGGAGACTGACACAAAATGCACAGTTTATTTCTGTTATGAACGCTATGTGACACAATGTCACACTGCAGCTTCAGTCACTTTTTCCTCTCCACTTCCCTCCAGAGTGGCATCAGTGCAGGAGTAAGAAACACTCTGAGTCAAACTGCCCTGGACATTGTTAACCAATTCACCACCACACAGGCCAGCCGAGAGATCAAACAACTGCTGAGAGGTGAGTACATGAGTGGGAACACAACTTTGATGGAGTTACATTTTCAAGGGCCTGAAAATCTCTGCTGTGTTCATGTCCATTACTTGATTTGACCCAATCCCACTGCTTACTCACGATATAAACTCTTGTGTTGTAGATGCTTCAGCTGCAATGCAAGTGCGTGCCCTAAAGGATTATTGCAACAACTACGACCTTACCAGCCTCAACATCAAAGCTGGGGACATTATCACGGTAAAAAATAAAGTTCTCACCACATAAAATGACACATTTCTCAGCATGTACGTTAACTGCTACATATCTCTCTGTAAAAATGTATCAGTACATCAGGAGTAAAACCTTAAACCTTTCACAGGGTGTTTACTTAATGGTGATTTATATCAAAAGATCACATTATTGAAATGGATGGATTCAAATTAGTTCTATGATATAGGCTATCACAAATGTCTACGCCTGTTGGCTGACCTTAAAGTGTAACTGCTGCAAACAGAAGTAACTTACACAGCTAACATTAGCCAAAATATGATCTGTTCAGACTGAGGAAAAAATAGATTAATAATATGTAGTTGCTTAATTTTATACGACAATAGAAAATTAATATAAAACTGGGAAGATTATATTTTGTTTTCAATATAAATCAATTATCAATCAGTTTTTTACAGATAACATAAACCTCAAATTAGCCTATACAAAATATTATGCTAATAACGTTAGCTGCAGTAATGTTAGCTTGAGCTGAGATTTACCATTCATTGTTAAGGAGTAACTATGCAGATTTTACTTTTTGTGCTGTGCACATATTCTAAAAGATTATCTATGTTGGTGTATTAAGTAAGTTACAGTTTCCAGCAAAACATATATAGTGTGTTAAAATTGCTATTTTCTGCTCGGCACTAGCCTGTATCTCTGTCTCTTTTTTTTTTAATTTTGTATCATGTTATTAGTTAGACCAGTCCATTTTTTGTTTACAGCATTTATACATGATTTATCTGATTTTTGTTCACTGAACATGTGTGTGTGTTTGTTGTTTGACAGGTTTTAGAGCAGCACTCTGACGGCCGATGGAAAGGTTGTATTCACGACAACCGCACAGGCAATGACCGTGTTGGTTACTTCCCCTCTAACATGGTGGAAGTCATCAAGAGGGCAGGTGACCACCCGCATCACAGCTGTGTCTGTGTGTGTGTGTGTGTGTGTGTGTGTGTGTGTGTGTGTGTGTGTGTGTGTGTGTGTGTGTGTGTGTGTCTGTGTGTGGGGGGGGGGGGGAATGCTGTGTATGTGTGTGTGTGTGTGTGTGTGTGTGTGTGTGTGTGTGTGTGTGTGTGTGTGTGTGTGTGTGTAAGCTCAGCAACTGTTCTGTAGCTAAAGCTGACCATTAGTTGTAGCTAGCTGCAGCATCATGGGCCTCTTTAGGTAGTCTATCCATTTCTCCCAACCTGTCAATCATCTCTATAGATAAAATACTGCCCCCTACTGACCCTCCTCTCTTCCTTTATATTTCTGCTCCCTCTGTCACCCTCCCCTAGTCTATGAACCTCTTATCCCACCTGCTCTGCAAGCTTGTTATGCTTGTTTTTCATATTGTTTGTTTGCTTTGTTGCTGTGGTGATATTATATTTTGAGAGAAATCTTCCCTGTGGATCTGTGGATGTATTTATTTGTCATTTTTGATTTAATCAATTATTGTTTTTACATTATTAAGATTTGTTTTGTTTCAAGTTGACTGATCAGTTGTTGTTGTTGTGTTGTTGTTGTTGTTTTGCACCTCCCTCCTCCTAATGGCTTGTGTCCAGGTCACTCCCCCTCCCAGCAGTGCCACACCCTCCTCCTCCGCAGGCCCAACCCCTGTCCCATTGCCTCGGCCAACGGACACTCATACCCCCCTTCCAAAGTCCTCCCCCTGCATTTGCCTCCCCCTCCTCCCTCCCATCCCAACACACAGTCCCTCCCTCGGTTCTCCTCGTTTGGGTACGTTCCTCTTCCCATCTCTCCTCCTTCTCTGTCGTCTCCTCCTCCTCCTCCTCCTCCTCCTCCTCCTCCTCCTCCTCCTCTCTTCTCCACTTCTCAGGAGCAGCAGAGTCAGACAGGTACATACTGTAGAATCCCTTTAAATCACAGATAAGAATCCTTTCCACGCTGTTTGACAAGATCACATGTAGAATACTATCTGCTTCTACCAGTCCTTCACTGCGGCTTCATATAAACATGTATCATATGTGTGTGTATGTGGCATTGATTATATATCTAAAAGATTGATATATATAGGAACATGAAAGGATCAGTTCACTCTAATGACAAAAGGTGTATATATATTTATTGCCAACATTATAAAATACTTTCTAGCCAAGGGTAAAAAGATAGAGTAAACTATCCAGAGATAATTCTTTGTATCTTAATAATTGACCAGGGTCTCTTTAAGGAAAGGTCTTAAGTCTGAATCTGCATCTTATTTTGTTAAGGATTTCTGCTATAACAGGAACCTGTTCCTATTTCAATTTACGAACGTCTTATCTTTGCGAAGTAATTAAACGCACAGCATGTAAAATCTGCCGCTAGGGGGCTCTCAATCAAAACAATAACAAAAGATGACGTTGAGGCTTGCAGTGTATTATGGGTAATCAATACGAACGGGTGAAACCGACCTGAGAAAGACAATATGTGTACTGACGATGTATCAAAGTATAATTTACATGACGTTTTATATCACAGCAGCACATACAGCGACAGAACGGCAGCTTTCAGTAGCAGCTAGCGCTAGCTTCGACAGCGGTCTTTGACGTAACATCCGGTGTTTCATTGACAATGATCAACATTTCCTGTCTATCGTGGCGGCTCATCATGGTGGCCGCCTACAAGACACGTCCCGTTACAACTATAAATACGGATTTCTCTGGCTTTGATAACTTTTGGAAATATTTGAGATGATGTAAGTACTCAACTAAAAAATATATATAACATGGGTTTAGTCCATTTTTGATTTAAGTTAGATATTTTAATGTAAACATTAGCATGCAATTCTACATACTGTACCTTTAAGCTACAGAAAAACAGTTCTAACTGAAGAATTTATATGGCAATGGCGAACCATGAATACGAACAAATAAACAAAAATACATTATGATTGAGAGGGTACTTAAACCGCTTGATTTCCAGGTTTATGTTTCATGGATATAAATTGACTGCAAAGAAAATGTGTCTTAGACTTGATCTATATGTTTATCTGTCTCTCATTGCTTTCCTTCCACCATTATTAAGATTGGATCATCAAAACTTATATTAACTGCCCTTCTTTACCTGTTGACTACAACACGCTAGTCAGTGACAAATAAAAGTGAGACAACTATTGTCGAGTTTACAGTCTCATAGACATGCTAAACACAGATTCAGGCATGATGGGACACATGCTGGTTAAACAACCAATCAACAGTTCAAGTTAGGATTATTACATGGACATAAGAGGTCTTAAAGAGGAAACGGACATAGCATGACTTAAAGGGATACTTCACCCATTGACACATGAATCTGTATTGAAATTGCAGCTGCCTCCCATTCCTCAATCAGCTTCAACTGCTCGTCGCTATATTGCAGCTCGTAGGAATAGCCACGAACAGCCGATTCGAGCACAAGACCTTCAAAATCCCCTTTATCCATATCAGTTTGACGTTGAAACATACTTAATTCGCTATTGTCAGTTCTTCTCAGCTTTTTCCACAGAGCCTGCTAGCGTTAGCATAGATTCCTAGCAAGATGGCGGACATTGCTTTTAGATTCTGGCAGTAAGGTCCCACCCACTGATCTGTGATTGGTCTGTAGCTTCAGTGGGTCGAAAACATGAGGAACTAACAATGTAGTTTCACCCCCTCCAACCAAAGCAGCCTCCGATGACGCAAAATGACGATTTTTGCGTCATCGGAGGCTCCTTTTCAGACAAGAAACATGGAGCTTTCCCGTCTCAGGGGAAAATGAGGGCGGGATGCACAACCATTCAAAAATACTGCCAGGTTTCTAATGATACAAAGCATAATGCAAATGGGTGAAGTATGCCTTTAAGGAATCACTCCTGAAATGGAAGATTTAAAGTTTTACTACAATTGAAACTGATGGTAAGACAGGGCAAGCTGTTCTGCTTTTTTTAAGTAAAAAAAAAAAGGTGTAAAATGTTCAGTCAAGCATCTATTCAACTTGTTGTACTGGAATGTTATTTGTATAAATTTACCCTTTAACTGAAGCATTCATATTCAAAGGGCAAATAATACAAGTGCTGTAACAGCAAATGTGTTCTAATTAGTGCTTGTCTGCAACATTTGTTTACAATGTTCAGACAAACCTGCAGTGTGTTGTTGTTGCCCAAAGGCAATGGGTCTGTGGAATTTTAAAATATTCAAAATTATAAACACCTAAAGGTGGTGCAACCATTATGAGTTATAATTTGTTTATGAATGTGGAGCTGAGTGAGTGAATCTCTGTGAGAGTGTTTAATGTATTTCACTTAAGACACATTAAAAACAATATAGTGTACACTATAAAATATGCATTATATCCTACTATTATACATTATTACTAGACACATTATATTATGGGTTTGTTAAGCTTAAGATTTTTTCTTATAAGAACTTTCTTTAAAAAGACTAAAATGATGACAGTAACAGTTGCATGTGTGTGTGTTTTGTGTGTGTGTTTTGTGTGTGTGTTTGTGTGTGTGTGTGCGTGTGTTGGTGTGCGTGTGGGCAGGTTCACGGACTGCAGAGCTGAGCCCCCAAGGCTCTCCCACTCTAGGACATCAGAGCAGCGCCAGTGAAGATATCTGGGTGCTACGCAAACCGTTGGCAGGTAAATCATGAGTGTGTTTTGGGGTGTACAATGTCAAAGAAGGTGTTTCAGGGTTGTTTTCTAAATTATATTACTATTGTGTGTATGCAGGTGGCGAGCGCAGTGGCAGTGTGGGCAGCCTCGGTAGTGTTCGCTCATCAAGCAGCTTGCAAGGCTCTGGTAACACACATGTTCTGACCACGCCTGCACCCAGTCCACACCCAGCAAACACACCAGGAGTCAACACACACGGCCTGAACGCTCCAGGCTTACATGCACAAGCTGAAGGGGTCAAGGTAATATCTGAGAACCAATATATCAGCTATATGGAGGCAGCTTTCAGTAGCAATTCCCGCTTCCTTGTGTAGCGGTCTTTGACGTAACATCCTGTGTTTCCATGGCAACGATAACAATTCTGGTTGTCATGGCGGCTCTGTACTGGCAGCCGCCACAACAAGACACGTTCCGTTACTACTATAAAATTACGGATTTCTCTGGCTGTGATAACTGTTGGCAATATTTGATAGGTACTCAACAAAAATAAATAAATAACAGGTTTAGTCAATTTTTTATAAATGTAGATATTTTGATGTAAACGTTGTCGTAAAATTCTACATTATACGTTTAAAGGTGCAAAGGCTCATATAAAGATCATATATATATTTTTGCTGTAAAAATTGGCATTGAATATTGGATCTAATGGGGATTTCTTGGCTTTTGGAGCCAGCCCCAAGTGGGCACTGAGTGAACTACAGTTTCTGCACTTCAGCATTGTTTTCATTTTTCAGCACTAGAGGTTGCCGCTTGGTACTATTCAGGAAAAGGATAATTAGTTTCCCAAGTAGTTGAACCCAACATCAAAAACACAAGAATTGCTATGTGGTGTTAAAATAAGTGAGTTAAAGGTTTGTCTTTCGTGCATTTTATTGTATGTACGTAATGTACAATGTTTTCTCTGTATATTCTGTTAATTTGCATTACTGGATATAAAAACTTTTTTTAAAGAAGTGTCTTGAAAATACTCATATAGAAATTAGCGAAATTTGGCAGTGTTTCCATATGCTGGAGTGACATCTATCTATTTTAAGAACTATTTATTCTAAGATGTCTGATGAATCATAACTGGTAAACTGCAGGAGACGCAGGAGGAAGAGGCCAGAATCAGTCTGTTATATGCTCACTTAGTCCACCGTGCTGAGTCACAGGACACTTGGGAATCTGAATGATTATGCTTGAGTAAATGTGTGTGTGTGCGTGTGTTTGTGTGTGTGTGTGTGTGTGTGTGTGTGTGTGTGTGTGTGTGTGTGTGTGTGTGTTTGTGATTATGAGCCTACTTACTGTATGTGTTTTTCGTATTTGTGTTTCAGCTCCTGGCCACTGTGTTGTCTCAGTCAGTAAAAGCTAAAGAGCATCTCTTGGAGCAGTCACAGTCTGTTGAGCAGCCAGCAAGTAAGCACACACACTCACACACACACGCACACGCGCGCACACGCACGCACACACACACACACACACACACACACACACACACACACACACACACACACACACACACACACACACACATATCTTCAGTCTCAATAGTGAAATAGTGTGTCATTTCTATTCAAGTGAAACGTCTGTTGTGCTGCTGCCTTATGCTCAGTGATCAAACACAGCAGTGATTTTAAAGGATATAACAGTTTGTCCTCAGCAATGAGTCAGAGATTTAACAAAGGGAGCTTGTCTGTAGTGAAGTGATAACAATTAAAAAGATCAAAGCTCGTTCACCAGTACAATAATTGCCTTAAGGCGTGTTTGGATCACTGCTTTTATGAATGACTTTTTCTTCATTTCACTTCAGTAAACCTGACCCCCCTAAAGACCACCTGTCCCTTCCTATCAGACACAAGCAGCATTTACCGCCCCCATTCTCATATAAAAGTATTTTTAGTTATCTTATCACTATGAAAGCTGATCAACAGGTTGCTCTTTTTGGGGTTTAATGCAATTATTCTCTCAGGAATATGTGTTCTACATTTTGCAATTTAGTTACAAGAAAACATAAAACCCTTCTGCTAATAATCAGCGTATGGACTTCAGGGGTTTGCTGTACTCCATTAAAGATTGGCTTTATTGAACAATTTATTACTGAAATTATGGATTACTTTGCATCAGGCCTATTTGTCACTTGCTTTTGTGATCAGTGTTTGTGTTTGCTTGGGGGCTCCAAAACACGTTTGATGTTTTTATGTAAGCACAGACACTTTTATATGATGTCTTACATGTCCCTTTTTAATTTTGGGCACCCTGTTGTTAAAGTTGATTTACTGATCTTACTTTTAAAAGAATTGTATAGTTTATCATTCTTTTGATTCTACTGTTAGTGTTTGTATAAGTGTTTAAACACTAATACAAAAGCTGGCAAAGCATAAACCTTGTTTCCAGAGCTATCATAAAGGACTACACAGTTAATCATTGTGTATCATCAGTGTTTCTCACACTAAGAGAATGTGCTCGGTCATCAGATAACACCATTATGTGTGACTTTAACAGTAAACAGTGAAGGAACAAGGAAGCACTTCATTTTTCTTATTATTTACTTGGACAAAAATGTAGTTTGATTTTATCTGATTAGCTATAAAAAACAACAATAGCTTTGATTTATAATTGAATGAATTCAAAAAACAGCAGACAAGGAAGTTACATATTTGTTTCTGTTTTCACTACAATAAGTAAACAACTACAAGTTCTTAACTCTGTTCTAAAAATAATTATGACCTACAGGATCCAAAAGCAAAGGATTGTAAAAGTCTGTTTAAATAACTATTTTGATATATTTATTTACTGCACATCTACATGAAGTATAGTGCATCATATGACATATTGTTACACAATTAACTGGACAATAAAGAAGGCTATAGGATATTGACAGCTTGCTTTTAGAAATACACCCTGTTTAGGAATGGCTTAACAAAAGTTAGATTTAAATAACAAATTTGAAACGGGTAAAATAAAATTGTACTTTTCTGCTTGATGTAGGCTAATGTATATAAAACATTTACTCACTTGCTTATTTCCTTGTCTCCCCTTTTCATCTAATTCCAAAGGCTCCTCCAGTTGCACGGTTCATGAACAGAAGTCGTTTGAACGGAAGGCAGAGGAGGATGATGGGAAAGTGAGTTTTTGGATGACAGATTGTTTCACCCTGTGGCCTCCACTTTCTCTTTATGCTGTATCCTCTCAGCCAGAGATTTGGTTTGAGAGACAGACATCTACAAGGGTGGGTTCAGTGGGGTTCAGTGAGGGGTAAGCTGGCGTGGTTGTGTTGCACCTGAACAGATGACACTCTGAGGATGGGCAGTGTGAGTGTGTCACCATGGAGACAGGCAGAGTGACAGTGACATCGAGAAGTCAGTCCTGCCTTCTGTCACGCCCCCCATCCTCACATCACACTGAGACACCAGGAGGCCACATGCTGCTCTGCTCTAGAACCTGCCAACAGTGTGTTTGTTCTGTGAAGATGAGGGTTAAATTCTCTGTATGTTCTAGAATCACCAGATGATGTATTCTAGAATCATTAACTGGTTGCTAGGCAACATCAGTGAAGTGTTCCAAGTGTGTATTGGTTGGTCTGATATAGCATTTTTTTTTACTTTTTTTACACAAATCCAATATCTAAATCGACCTGTTAATGATTTTCTACATGGCATCTAGCCATACTGGTAGTTTGTTGTTTCCTTTGCATGGGTTATAACAAGTAGAGCATGACTGATATATTGGTTCTCAGATATTATCAGGCCAATATCAAACTATCAAAGGTATACATTTAGCAATATGTGAACATTTTTTTAGAAAACATGTAATGCAGAAAACTGTAGGCCTACTTGTTGGGATTTAGAAATGTTTTTGCCACAAAGTTTGTCCAGTAGACAGTACTCCTACTCAACGGTTTACAATACTCCCAACATTGTCTGCAACACATGCAGCAGAGCACCACATCTGAACAGAGTTGTATTAGAATTGGTGTGCAATGTGTCATAATGTTAAATATTCTCTACACAAAATGCTCTTTGTCGGCCACCAGATCGGTTTTACATGTTTTAGGTTTTAAATGCCCTTATAAAAACCCTTGTGAATTATAAGCAGCATTTTAGGGGGTAACATGTCTCCAATTGAGATGGTTATATTGTGGAAAACCCGTCAAGTGTTCTTACATGGTATTTTAGAAGCAGTAATTTGTTTTGGGGTACATTTTTTAAAACAACCTTAAATCTGCAGACCTCTCTTTTTTGTTACTAAAGAGGTTCCACTACCTAGAAAGATTTTCTCACATTTTGTCTTAGAGCAGGCTACATTGTGGGGATACATTGGATGGTTTTCTGCTGTTTTCTAGAACAGTGTTCTCCTGTGTTCTAGATCAGGCTGCTATGCCATGTTCTAGAACAGGTGTGTGTGTGTGTGGTCCGTGCTCTAGAAGAGGCCTGCGGATTCTTCTAGAAGCAGGCAGTAGTGTTCTGTGTTCTGTGTTCTAGAAGCAGGCAGTAGTGGCGTGGCTGGGTGAGTTTCAGCTGCAGTTCTACACCACCCACTTCCTCACGGCGGGATATGATCTAGACACCATTAGCTGCATGACCCCTGAGGTAAGGTCATGACCCCTGACCCCCTCACGCCCCGCCCCCCCTGTCTGTCAAGGCTCCGCCCAGCTCAGCTCTCAAATCTGCTCCCTGCTGAACTGGATGATGTCATCATGACCCTCCTGTCTCTGTCACCTGCCCCCGGTGTGAGTCCTGAGCCTCAACCAGTCACTCCTCATGCTCTGTCTGCTTCATGTACATACCTGTGTCCACACATGGCTGTGCGTTCAAGTCTGTGCTGTAAACGCTACTCTGTGTTTGTCCTTGAGTGTGTTTCCAGTGCCAGTGTGTGTTTAATTGAGTGTGTATCGAAGCGGACACAGTAGTATGACGTAGACTGCCTAAAGGCCGGGGACACTCATGAGAGATTATCAACACAAAATATTCCTGAAGGCACATCACACGCAGCTCTAGTACAAATGTCAAATGAACAGATAAAATTGCTTACATATAAAAGAGAACAAAAACACCTACAGTTGTTGTGGTGAATTCCTGATGTGACTAACTGTGCTCTGTGTTGAAGGACCTTACAGCAATCGGGGTCATGAAGCCTGGACATCGAAAGAAGCTGACATCAGAGATCAGCAAGCTGCCCTCCACAGATTGGCTGCTGGACCACAAGCCTGTAAGGCTCGCATGTGTTCTATATAACAACAAAAAAAGGGGAGATGTAGAGTTTTGGCAGCTGCACGCACACAAGCATACACACAGTTATTCAAAACCACAATGCAAGGAATAATACTCTGAATCTCATGTTTGTGTCTCAAATGTGTTTCAGGCCAATCTGGCAGACTGGCTGTCTCACCTGGGTCTCAGTCAGTACTATCAGGTTCTGGTGCAGAATGGGTATGAAAACATTGACTTCATCTCTGACATCAGCCTTGAGGATCTGCAAGAGATTGGCATTTCTAAACTCGGTAAGACACAACTAAGATATTAATCTTGGAGATTAAAGGAAATCCAAACTAAAAACATAATTTTTCCAATTTACCCTGAGTGGTGTCTTGCCCGAATGGTAGTTTAAATTTTCCTTTACATTGGCTTTAAATAGAGGTCAACAAATATATTGGGTGGCCGATATTATTAGGCTCTAAAATTATGTTATACAGTCAAATACGGATATGAGTGATGTAACCTGTGACAGTTAAGTTTATTTTTAATGGACGAGGTCATGCTCCAAAGAAAAGGATCACAAACATGTAGAATAATAATTTGTGAATACTGTGCTAGTGTATAAAACCCAATAAATCATGTACAGATATTATTTTAAGCAGCCTCAGTCCACTTTTCACTCAGTCATTTATGATGCTTCAACACTATAAGGAAAAAAAGAAACGTTTTGTTTCTTTATCTGAAGTATTTTGACGTATTATTTTAGAGTTCTGTGATTCTAACTAAACACAAACTGATTCTTTACTCAATTTGCTCTCAGAGCTATTACTTTTACATTTTAAAATACATTACATCTTTGCTACTGTGATTATGATTTAAGAAAAAACTACACATTATAGCACTTAATAATATGTAATAATTATTTATTTTTTGCTTAATCATCATACCCTGAAACAAGTGTTCTGAGGCCTTGTACCCATCTGCAGTCTGAGGATCGGGAACCTCCAGATTAGATTCATGATCATCACCTAAAAGTTCATAAAGCAAAATTTGCAGTTTTTAAAGGAAATGTGGGTGTCAATTGAATTTCAAATTTTGAAAATAAACAATTATAAATACTCTACAATGTCTTTACAAGAACTGGCCTTGTTGTCTTTCTACCTCTGGTAAAACTGAATGCAATGCACTCAGAAATATCCTGAAGGTGCAAAAGACTGAAGGGGTCCTACATTCACATGTTAAGGTATTGTTGTAAATTGAACCCCTTCTGTGAGAAATTATGCTCTATTATCTCAATGATCTTGGAAATCAATCTAATGCTCTCTCCACATATCTGTCTACTTGGGAGCTTTAACTTTGGAGACTGCTATCAAAGGAACTTCTGTAATCTTGCTTTTATTGCTGCTAAAAATGTATTGCTGTGAATTGGAAGGACCCCTCCCCACCAACACTGTCTTAATCAAGGGTAGAGCTGTCAAGTTATGTCCCACTTGATTACTTTTGTTACAAATGAGGGGAAAGCTGGTCACACATCACAAAATATTGGACACCTTGTGTTCATTTCATGGAGGACAACCCCTGTACTGTATGTTAATGGAGATATACTTACCGCATACATTGAAACTCTTGATGTCTACGAGGACATCTGGTGGGGAAGTGACATTATGTCAGGTGCTGCATCTGGAGAGCTGATTGTAAAAATTATAATACTTGTTTATTTTTGCATTTTTATTCTCAGTTTTGTTTTCCTCTATCTGTGGCTGTATCCCTAGCATTGTTTTGTTTGTCCTGTTTGTACATTCCACACATAGAACCATACCAGTAGTACTGATATAACAGTCCCTCACCCTGCCTCTCCGCAGGCCATCAAAAGAAGCTGATGTTGGGAGTGAGGAGACTCAAGGAGCTACAGAGAGGAGAGAGCAGCTCTGGGCCTCCTCAGAGCCCATCCACCCCTCCTTCCAGCCCTGGTAGCAGCACAGGCTCAGAGTCTCATAGGGATGCAAGGAAGCTGAGAGAAGGTGCCCCAAGCCCGCTGGCAAAACCTCGTCCAGGTCTCACACATTCACAAACCCCTCCCCTAACACCCACACATACTCCACCACAAACCCCCCCACACACCCACACCCAGCAGGCCTCCCCCAGAGCTCGACCACGTCCCTCCACCCAGATGGCAGCGATAGATTCATCAGTTCCATTGCTACGCCTGCCTTGTGAGGAGGAGGAGCGGCGGAGAACTCACAGTTTGATTGGCTCAGAATCAGACTCTCGATACGCCACTGTGTGCCGCAGCAGCTCTGTACGTACTGCCGCCTCAAATGATGTCACTGTAAACCGCAGCCAATCATCCGTCACCCTCCGGCCCCGTCGGAAAGGACGGCCCCCAACTCCACCAAAACGGTCCTGTTCTTCCATTAAAGGGGGCGACGGGGAGGAAAAGGCACAAGGGGAGGGGCTTCTAGGGCTTCCAACCTATAGAGAGCGGCGAGCCAGTGACTGTGGAAGCCTAAGACCACAAGAGTCAGGGGGCCTGGAGAGATCGGAGGGAACTTCTGGGAGTGTACGCAGCCTCGCCGCCATGCTTGAAACATCTATGGTAGGCGGAGCCAAAACCCTGCCAAGGAATCTGGGAGGCAGCACCAACTACCTGCAGGTGGGTGTGTCCTAGTCTGGGAATCACATTTTAACTCTTTTTTTACTAATATGTATGTGTAACAGTCTTTTGACCTCCAGGTGAGTCCACCTATGCTTCGACGGCAGGAACGCGCAGGTGGTCTTGGATCTGAGGATGATGATGTCTTAAGTCGGCGCAGGACCATCAGTGGACCAGAAGCCCTTCCTGTTGACCAGACTGAAGTGTTACCCAGGCAACCAACAAAGCCACGTCCAGAGCCCCGACCTCGCTCAACCGTGGTCTCCTCCTCAACATCCGAGATCACAGACGGCACATCGACGCTCCGAAGGAAGCCAAATCCTCTGGAGACAGATTCTGAGGCACCGGCATCAGTGGCTACCACTGTTGTCACCATGACAACCGGCACCGACACCATACGCAGAAAACAACATGTGTCTGAGAACACAGAAGGCGTTGTTCATACCAATAAGCAATTACACAGTCCCAGCAGCCAGACAGACAGTAGCTGGAAAACACAGGGTGAGCCGCAGCAGAATGGGGGCGTGGTCCTGAGGAGGAGGCCAGTGTCTGAGGTCTCTGATAGGACAGAGACAAACAGAGAGAGCTGCGAGTGGATGGAGGCCAGAAGGTCCCTGAAGCCTCCAGTCTCACCCAAACCATCCACAGTCTCCCTTAAGAAGACACAAGCTGACCCCCCGACCCCAACTCGCAGGGTCCCCATACCAGGGCCAGACAATACAGAGACAGCACAAAGCCCAGGTAAGAGCGACACACAAGGGAACATACAAAATTGATGACTTTATAAACATTTCTTGCATTCTTTTGTACTACAGTGTATATATAGACAGTAAATATTTGTATACACTTTTAAGCCATTTCGTGCCAATTTCAACAACATGATTATTGCCTAAAAGTATTCTCATGAGTTTAATTTTGTAAAAAGAAAAATCTGTATGTTTTTTAGCCCTCTCACATCCTTGTCATCGTGTTGGAATAGATGATTGATATTATAGATCAATGCCAAATGTTACGCTTATTATTTTTGGCATTCTTCTTGATTTGACAGAACTAGAGATACAAACAGGAAATATTGTAGTTACATTATGAATATCACTACTCGGCTGGAGGATGTGCCAGCATACTGGCTTTAATGAAATCATTTCTAATGAGTTCTTGTCATATAATAGCATCTTTGGGGATAAACTAGAGCTGAAATAATTAGCCGACTGACAGAAAATGAATTTGCAGCCATGCTGTGATTTTCTTTTTTAATCACGTTGATGTTTCAGCTTATCACTTATAAGGATTTTCTGTTTGTCTATTCCTTTTATATTAAAGTCAAAACAGTAGTTTTTCAATATATAATATTGATGGCTCACCCTGCACTGTAGGATATTTATTAATGTTGCGTCCGGTAAACGCATGCCCTAACTTTCCCTTCCCTTTAACTCACAGGATCTATGAGAAAGTTAGCTGTTCATCATCAATGCGTGAGAGAAAGTTCTCAAATTCAATCAACATTCAAAATTCTCCCCAAATAATTTTGGAGGATTTCTATTTTAAAAAAGCAGCATTTAATTTAATATATTATAGATATGTATAATATCTGGGAAATAACATTTTGATAAAATTACAATTTCATTTTTCGGAAAACATTTACCTCAAAGAAAGGAGACCTGTCTGTATACTTTAATCCCCACATACACAGTTTGGTCAGGATTCTGTAGAGGAGAAAAAACAAGGTTGGAGTCTTATAATACTTTTGAGAATTCCACAGTGTGGGTATTGTTAGAATAAATGCATGATAATTCAATATTATTTGCCAAAGACTTGCAGCAAAATGATGTGTGTTGTATATGTGAAAATGATAACTGCAGCTTTCTCTCTCTCTCTCTCTCTCTCTCTCTCTCTCTCTCTCTCTCTCTAAACCAGAGCCAAAGCGAGTCCCTCCTCCTGTGTCCCCCAAACCCCGCGGGCCTCCAACTGCACCTAAACCAGGCAAAGCAATAGTAGCTTCAGCTGCAAAGAGCCCGAGTCCTGCTGCTACAAGCCCAGTTGCAGCCAGCCCCACCCCAGCCCCCAAACCCTCCACTCCTCTCTCTGCTGCTCCTCTCCCAGCTCCTGAGACCCCCTCTGGTCCATCTCTCTCTCCAGGACTCCCTCTTACCTCCCCCTCTCCAGCCCAGAGCCCCTCCACCCCCTCTCCACACCCTGTCAAGCCTCCCCGCTCCTCCATTGCCGGTCTCTCCATTGATCTAATAGGAGGACGAGAGGCAGAAGAGGAAGAGGAAAGAAGGAGAGAGGAGGAGGATAAGAGGAGAGAAAAAGAGCACAAGAGGCACAGGGAGCAGGAGGAGGAGGAGGCGAGAAAGAGAGCAGAGGGAGAAAATTTGAGAGAGGTGGAGGGTCAAGCCGAGGAAGTGGAGCAGAAGGAGGAGGTTAAACATCGTTTGGAGGAGACCAGTGCCACCTTGGCTGCAGCTGTTCAGGCTGTGGAACATAAAATCAAAGAAGAGGACACACAAAACGAGTGAGTATTCATGACAGTAACCTACAGTTTATGCCACAAAGTGTACAGTTCAAATCCAACAATAATCTCTTGGCAACACATGTTGACATCAAAGTTGTTGACAGGTTAATCAGATCATAGATTAGCCTTCCTTTGCACATTTTAGAGCTGAGAGTAAGAGGACTAGTTTCAGGCCTTGATTAAAGCCCTAGAGCTTTTTATAGAAGGCTTGGATGGAGGTGAAACTCTGTACATGAAGTTTTAAAGAGTTATGGTAATATTTCATCATTTTGGAAAATGTGCTTTTTCACTTTCTTTCCAAGGGAATTTAAGTATTTATACCCATCTAATTTATTGCTATAAAGATGGGTTTGCATTCAACCTGATACACTTTTTGCAAAAAAAAGGGCAGGGGAAAAAATCCTGTGTTTACTAGTTTTATGATTAGGCGGCAATCAAAGGAATTTGTACAAAATACACAATGCGTTCCCAGCCAACGTAATTCATCTGCTATTTGATAGTTATAAGGAAAGGCTTCATCAACAAACTAAGTCTCAGGAAGAAGACATTCTGAATTGTTGCTTGTTATTTATTATTTTAGGTTTCAAGATTCCGTTTATTTGTAATGTCTCATGTATCTGCATACAAAGACGAAATCGTGTTCTCCCACCCCCAAGCAGTGTGGCAGAAAGAAAACATGTAACACGTAGACACATAAATATACCAAAAAATCTACTAAGCAATAAAATCAGATCATATAGTTGATAGAGTTCTTTTCAAGCCATCTTTCAATTAGAACTTTTTTTTTTTTGGTTTGCTGTCAAATGCCAACAAACTTTCTTCTGAATCACAAAGCTGGTGTCGAGACCTGGTTAGCCTAGCTGGACATACTAACTACTATAAAGTCACCAAATAAACTCATATCCTTAACCAGTTTATTGCCCTGCACATTTGCGCTGGCACATGTAAAAAAACTATCGTATAGTTTGGCTAAATATTGTACCGTACAGTATGTACATTTTTAAATTCATATTTGTCCAAGAATTTCTGTAACTATTTCCCCAAATCTTATTGTCAATATAATTATAAGAAATGCCTGAATACCACAAAGCATTTAACAAACAGAATGAGTTGTAGTTTCTGTGTGGTATCTAATTATCTGGAATTTTGAGTTGTGAAAAAACACACAACATCTTCCTAAAAACTGTACACTCAAGCCATACAATTGTCTTATTGGGTTTCAGAAAGAACGCAAAATATGCTTATTTAAAAACTAAATGCCAGACTTTAAAGCCAGCTACTCCCGTAGATTTACATTCTGTACAAACCTGATAAAACAGTCAGCTATTTAAGTCACTTTCATTCACGTTAAAATTCTGGGTCAATGGTTTGATTACAGCAAACACTAGGGCAAACACTCAGAACTCTACTTGCCAGAAATACAACAGAAGAGCAACAGGTGTATCTGTTTAAAACTAAGCAAAGCTAACACACAGTAAAAGACCCTCTGTGCTTTTCAGAATAATGCTTTTGATGTGAAGCAGCAACAGAATGACTTGTTTGTTTGTATAAGCATGTCTTAATACAGACATGGAAGATGTAAGTGTGCTTAAGAAGGAAATTCAATTCCAACATTGAACTTGTAGCCTGCGCCACTACAAGTACTTTATGACTTCACTATCTACACAGATCATTATTGAATATAAAAACTGTTCAGGGTTTTGCAGAAAAAAAGCCGATGATAAATTGTAACAAAGTTGAATTTAATCTCAATGGGGTTTTTCCCTTTAGCATTTAGCAGCTAATTAGCCTGATATTTGTCTCAGTAGATGATGGAAATCAAAAACAGAGATTAAACCATAATATTGGAGTCATATCCCGGAGGAATTACAAATGCAATTTCTGATCAATAATAATGTTGCTCTTTCACACTACATCTCTAATGGTGTAGTTCCACAAACCCTTACCCTTCCCTGTGCTACCAAAGTTCATAGTAACGCAATTATAACACCAGGTAAACTATGAACATGCTGACAAATGATCGCTACAAAAAAGAAGGAATTCCTTACCGTGTACAGATGCCTCCTTAGACATCTGGGCCCAGTTCGGTCACAGTCCCTAATCTCAAGCAAAACACTGTCTGCAGTAAAAGTTTCATTCAGAGACTCATAGCATAGTGGAAGAAGGGTGTAACACTGAGTTGCACATGACAGAGGCAGTGCAAACAAATGTGGGTCATGTAACAGCATTAAATTGCTTTAAAACTCAAATTGAGTGAGGTGTTAAAAGATTGTATTTCACGCTATTACAAAGCTCTTTGTCACTTTTGTGCTAACAACATGTTCTCACTGCCCATTAAATATCCCAAAAAATAGTACTTGCAGGCATCCTAGAGCATTTTCAAGTTATCCTACAGAGTCCTGTGTATCTTTGTTTAAGAACATTGAGCTTATTATTAGACAGATCTTTAAATTGCAAATAAACAATGTGTGAAAACCCAATTCACACCCTGCATCTTTTATTTTCTGCACCGGTGTTTTGCCTGCCATCTTCACAATTTTTTTTCTTTCTCTCCAACTTGCAGCTCTCTCTCCAGCAAAAAGGAGACAGTCTCCATCTTGGATGACATCGGGAGCATGTTTGACGACTTGGCAGACCAACTGGATGCAATGCTTGACTGATCTGCTGCGCACGTACCGTCTCATACAAGCCCTCTATCCCCCTCCTCTTCCTCATCATGTGTAGGTGTATGAAGAAAACTCTCTCAAGGCTTGACGCTAGTGCTCTGAGAGAGTGTTTGTGTGTGTGTGTGCGTGTGTGTGTGTGTGTGTTTGAGCGCTTGTTATGTAGCCTTGTACAGAAAAAATACCGAGGAGGGAGTCTTCTTCGTCTGGTGGGGTAGCTCTAGAACGCCTCCTGATGCGAGGAGGCCGCTCCCACACAACCTCTGACCTCTGCAGCCCAGCGAATCATCACCACCTCCGAGTCTGAGACAGCTGCCTGGACCGAGAAGCACAATCATTTTCCTCATCCTTTTATCTCCTCAGACTCTGGCTAGGACAGAGATGCAAACCCAGTCAGACAGGGAGACAGACAGATAAGCATATTGCTTGCAAAAATAAGCACAACTGACTGACAGGGGGATAAGGTAGCTGGATCGATAGACAGGATGCATACAGACGAGATACCAGCGAGAGTTTTAAAAAGCACACAGAAAGACGGGCCGCTTTCTAAGTCTGTCTCACTCCTGAGATGTCAAAAAAGATGCATTTTTCCAGATTTCTCTTCTGTGTGAGTGGAGGATTGTGGTTAGCCGGAACTTCCTGACTTGTGTGTCGTCTATCTTCATGTTGTTGTTGTTGCTGCTGATGTTGTTACTGTTGCTGTTGTTGTCGTTTCGAGTGTGTGTAGTCCCTGCCGATGCTCATGTCATTGTCCTCCCACTCGTACAGTAGTTATTCTAACAATCAGAAAGATGATATATATGTGTGTCCATGAAATTTGAGACACTAACACATTTACACATATGCAGATAAACATTTCATTGGTTGTGTATTTGCTGGTGTTCTGCTTTGTTGGTGTGTAGCTCCATCTATGGAGATTTGCTTGGAAATGAATCTACAAATTCACATACACATAACATGCAAAGACACACTTGTACACACACACACACACACTCACACTCATGAAGTGTTTCCCTTTGTCCTGCTGCAGTGAACAGTGTTTTTAAAAAGATAATCCCATAATTCAATGCTTTATATAGTACATACAGTATACATACATAGAGTTTATAATATACCTGGGTATTTGAGCTGTTAAGAGCTCCCTCTAGTGTTGGTTAGTGAAACTGCCTCTATTCTGCCCACTTTCCATCCTGTCCCCGCCTCTTTTTATCTCCCTCTGTGACCTTTTCGTTAACTTTACATCGCTCTGTGCCTTGGTAGTGTTCTTTCATATATTCAAATTAAAATTTTCATCCCTTGTTTCTTCTTTATTTCCCCCACTTCATACTTTTTAAAGGTTTTTTCTGGTTCCTTGTGTATATGTGTGATGTCAGAAGTAGGTTATAGGTTGAGTTTTGTGTCCTAAAAAATCAATCACCCTGTTTGCGATCCTCCTGTAACCATTGAGCAGCGTTGTAAGAGCCCCCTCGCGCCCATGCAGACCCACTGTAAGCTGTAATAAATTGGCTCTGCTCCTCCTCAGCTCCCCAGTTTTCAGTGGTCCCCCGCCCCCTCCCCCATGTAGGCCAAACAGTGGATCAAGCAACAGTGTTCACCCCAATAAAGAGTCCACTTGTATTTTTATGCTCTTTGAAAACAAAGATATATTTGAGAGACAGATGGTTCTATGTGAATAATAATAATGATAATAATTATTATGATAGTTATAGATATTGGATTGAGGTGAGATGATTGAGCCTGTACATTTCTGGTTGAGTTTTGGATGTGTTGTGATGGCTGTTGTGCCATGGTTGGGTTGGGTTGTGTTTCTGCTGTGACAATGCATTCCTGTACAGCTGTGATCAAAATAAATAAATAAATGTATACATTAAATCTTGCATGACTCTTTATGTGTGTCTCTTTTTTTACATTTCATTCTAACTTTTTGGTTTAGTATTTCGACAACATTTTGGTTACTGGCGACAGAAATTAGCTTCCCAACAGTCGCTTTAGCTATGTGAGGTTAGGTGATAAGGCCTGGCCAAGTTGAAACAAAAAGAACTGTAAGACCTGTATCTACAAAGTCCAGACATCTGTTTAAGGACTATAGTTTAAATTTTAGAAAGCAGTGTCTTCTGCAATATTATTTAAAATGTTGGGGCGATAGTTTATATAATAAATATCATTCTGCAATCAATGGCATTTTTCAGGGTTTTAATTACATATCAGAAACGATCAGATGTATTATAGCCTACAGATAAATATTTATAATAGTATAAGCATTGTTTTAAAAAGGGCTCCCTTTATGTATTAGTCTATCAGGTTAATTAAATGTAAAAAGCCAGTTGCACTTTTGAGTAATTATCTTGTTCCCACAAGTTATGTGGTTATGTTGTGTGCACTCAAAGCATAGTTGGTACCTGTCACTTAAGAAAACCTCACATCTAATCATTTGACCTTGCATAAACTACTTTGATTTTGCATTAAAAAACTACAACTTCCTCAAGGCTTTGACAAGTAATCTACATGTAAGACTCATGGGAGATGTTGTTCTTGCATGAAGAACTTGTTGCTGTATTATCTTCCCTAAAATGACTAGTTTAAACACTAGGTTACACAAAAGGCAGCCTTATACAACCAACATATGCTCAGAAAGTCCCATTAAAAGTGTTCTTAAATTAAAAAGAACGAAGAATAAAGTTAGCTGACCCGCTAGCTAAAACGCTAAACCGGAAATAGGAGGGGCTGTCGGAAGCCGTTTATAAAGCTGTGTTCTTGCTCGTACGGTCTCTGTTAGCATCATGGCGAGAGGGATGGACCCACACACACTCTTTTGGGTGACTAATTGTCCCTCATCGCAGTCAAGATGACTGGAGCAGGTCACTTAATGTGGCCAAACTGGTCCACAGTTGAAGTAAAACAAGTGAGTATCACTTTCTGACATTGTTAGCTCTTTACATTACATGTTGGTCTGAACAGCAGCACGTGGCAGTCCTTCAAAAGCCAGACCTACTAAACCAAACGGACACCACGTGTTTTTTCCTCAGAGTGAATCATTATTTTTTTTTTATATTGAACTGTGTCCCGTCGCGTTACCTGAAATGCATTAAAAGTTTAGTGCATTGTTCTTCAGAATTTCAAATCGTTTACAGATGGCAGCTTGCCTTTGTGCCTCGTGCAACTAATATTTGAGCTAATGGATGCCTTTCAAAGCCAATACATTTTCCATGTTAGCAGCTGCTTCTGCAAATTGTCAACTGGGCTCAATTTATATAAAACAATGTCGGGGGTTTTACTTAATGATTTGCATGTGTCTAATCTTTTTATTAAATCACCTCTGCTTTCACTCTAGCAGCTGGTACACCTGAGCATGGGGGAACTGAGGAATGGATAACACTACACTGTTATCCCTCAACACCGTGGATGAGAGCTGATTTCAAAGTGATGGATCTCCAGGTGTAAGAGCTGGTAAGTTTATACATTTGGCATGTTGAAGATATACAGCCTATGATGACAAAACAAAAATAAACTTTTCTGACACCTACTATGAGAGCTGAACTTCAGCTCCTGATTCTGACTTTATTCTGAGGCTTCATTATTACTGTACTAGTGTTGGCTTGAACTGAATATTGTTTGAGTTAAATATTTTTCCCTTCCCACAAAGGTCTGAGGATCAAAATGTTGTCTCTACTACGTCTCTGGGTCTAAAAAGCCGGTGAGTGTCTAAAGTTTTCTTGCATTAAGTAATTCTTTCAGCTGATGATGACAATCTAAAATATACTTTTCTGACACCTACTATGAGAGCTGAACTTCAGCTCCTGATTCTAACTTGATTCTGAGGCTTCATTATTACTGTACTAGTGCTTGCTTGAACTGAATATAGTTTTGAGTTAAATATTTTTCCCTTCCCACAAAGGTCTGAGGATCAAAATCTGGTCTCTACTACGTCACTGGGTCCAAAAGCTGGTGAGTGGCTAAAGTACGTCTAATGTGTTTTTGAAAGTTGTTATTCTTTCAGCTGATGATGACAAGCTAAAATATACTTTTCTGACACCTACTATGAGAGCTGAACTTCAGCTCCTGATTCTAACTTGATTCTGAGGCTCCTGCAGTAAAACATGTACATGACTTTTGTGTTTTATTTGAGAATTAAACCTGAACTTTACTCTTACAGGTTGACTTGAGGAGCCAAATGAGCGAGTGATCCTGCTGTTGACTGACATCTTGTGGTCTTGTTTATTCTGCAGGTAAATTTGTGTTTTTGTGGTAAAGCAAATAAAATAAAAAAATCAACTTATCTGTTGCAACATGATTGTTTCTCATACCTTTTAGGCTTCAAGCTATCATATTGCTGTTTCTGCAGAGATCATTCTAATGTAATCTTGTCTCTTTCAGGCGACCCAAAGGTTGAAACTCCCTTAAAAGAACTTCTGAGCTGAGAGAAAAAACCTAAACCAAGTTACTATTTGAAATGTACACTTACATGGGCCTACAGAGTATTCAAATGCACATTAAAGGGAAGTAAAAATGATATTGTAAAATCATTGATTTATGTTCTGCAACTTTACTGAAGATATTCACCACTTATTTTAAATGTGAAATTGTATTTGATAAATAAAAGTTACTTTCTCAATGGTCTATTTTGGTGGTGTGTTACTGTTAGTGACTACAGGTATAAGAATGCATTAAACAAGTTTGACTTGATAGCGCTCGACTGCTTTTTGAATGTATGTTAGTCTTTAAGGAATAGGCTACTGGTTGGAGAAGGTTATGCATGTCGTGTTTTGACCCATTTGATAACTATTTGAATTAAAAGTTGTGCCTATATGAAGTGGTGGGGTTCGCAGATCCTCCCCAATACACAAAGTAGCTGTTAAAGATTAAGATCATAGACGGAGGAGGGATTCAATATTTTACATCACAAGTTACACTGAAAAGCACTTTAATGTGGTTTTCACACTAACTTGAGTCGACACAAATTTTGTCCAACACAGAAAATTAAAAGAAACAAATCGACAAATTCTATTAAGTGCTTCCAGTAGTTTAGGTCTTAAGCCTCACATGTCTCATTTCCCGGGATCTCTCTTGGGAATCTTAACACGGAAACCAACATCTGCTCCAGTCATCTGAATGGAAAATTATCTCCGGGCTTGTTTTCCCTGTGGAGCACGTCCTCATTTGCGTACATCCTGCCTCCGCTCGGCTTCAGAGCTGCTCCCAGATTTCCATACAGGTGCGTGCTCGGCTGCAGATGTAGTTTGGCTGTCAAAGCAGGCGGCGTAGCTGCTTTTACTCCGCCCTGCGCATCACGCATCCAGTCGCTAGCGGAAAGGAGCGCAGGGGAGTGCCCTGCGCCGTACACACATCCTCCTCCTCCCCCTTTTCTTCTTCGTCTTCCTCTTCTTCCTGCCTGCATAGAAGCCGGACTGCTCTGCCAGGGTAACTCCATCGACTATCAGCTGTTTTTGTCGCCGTCTACATCCTCCATCGGCCTGCGAAACACCTAATCTTCCCGCGGTCCTCTCCAGCAGGTCTGACGGTAAGAGCGGTGGTTTGTGCGGGGATTTCACGCGTCTCCATGCTCATAGAATCACGACACATCTTCGTTTGAACGAACGGTTTGATATTTTAAGTGCAAAGCTAGCATCTATACTCGCTATTTCCTTTTATAGACAGATATTCGAGTCGAAAATCGACTTATTTTACCGTAGATTTGAGCTAATGTGCTTCAAATATCCCTGCTTGATGAGTGATGGAGATGATGTGTCACTGTAGCACATTCCGTTGATGTTATAATTAAATGATGAGGAGGAGGATGGAGGCCTTTTTATGGAACAGTTGGCTCCAGCAGGGTGGATGGATGCTACTGGAGGAAAATGGGCACAGGGCAGCAGACTTACTCACATCCATTAAACGAGGAGGAGGAGGAGGAGGAGGAGGAGGAGGAGGAGGAGGAGGAGGAGGAGGAGGAGGAGGGGGCTGTTTCCAGTAGAGAGGACTGAACTGATCTATATGGTTGGTCCTGAACTCTCCTCAGTATCTCTCACCGTCCCCCCTCTCTCTTCCTGATGTTATGTGGTCTATTGCAGGGTGGGCACAATAAATAGGAATTAAAGATAGTCCAAGCAGCCAGTGTACTTGCCTATACTTAAGGATTAGTAGGCTCCTTCCTGAGAGCTGCAGATGTACAACATAGTGCAAATTCCTCACGTCACACTGAGTATAAATACCTTGATTCGACTTGAGTCTTTTGATGTGGACCAGCTCTTAAGTGTGACAGCAGCAACTGATGCTATATTTTTTCTGGGACAAAATGCGTTAATATTAAGAGAACATGTTTCTAAATGTGGTAACCTGTGCTACATGTTTCTGATATGTAATGAGTTATTTGTCAAACATGGAGAGAGAATTCGCCAAGTCTGCATTGTTTCTATCTTGTTAATAAACTAACAACCAGTATAATAATCTGCATTCAATCCCAACTACATGCAGGTTATAATATTCAGAATAAATGGTTTAAAAAGGGCTTGAACATGAAATGTGTTAACAATCAAACTAAATTTGATTATAACCTCCATTAAGATTTATGATACACTGCAGTACTGTTGCATTAATACAATGGTGACTGTTTGGTAACAATGTAAATACATATTTTTTTACTGCTAAGAAATATCTGGATCTATTTTCCTCATGTCTCCATCCATCCATCTATTGTATCTCTTAAAACCAGTTTATTTATAGGAAATACTAAGACAAGTACTTTAGAGGAGCTTGAAGTTAACACCAAAAGGACCCAATACAATCTTTGATTGAACACTGTAGTAAAAGATAACACACCAGTTACAATTTAAATCTTCTATATGTCATGTCAGACATTTTTACCGTGGTAATATTTCATGTTCTTGGATTGATTGATTGATCCAAAGGATACTGCTTGTTTATCTTTTTTCCTTTCTTTCAACAAATCCAGTGAATGACCACAGTCAACAATGAATGTATTGTCTGTGTAGCTTCAGCCTTATATAGTTTATTCCTTGGCGTCACAGAGCCCTATCACTGTTTCAAAAACTATTAAAAACACATCATGAGCCTTACTGTTGCATTGAATGACTGATGAACTTGAGTTCATTTGGAGTCCCTCCAACTCACACTACAGTGTGAATGTTAATATCTAACTGAGCACTAGATATTTATTAATCGGCCGGAAAAAATAATCCCCAAATAAGAGGAAAATGTGTTATTTATTGATTTAGGTTAGCTCAAAGCTACAGTGTGGAGTTAATTAACCTTCTTTTTTAAAGTAAACTATATAAAAACAGCGTAAAGAAGTGCTTACATTAACACTTTTTTTTATATCAGTAATCCATAACACTCTGATCAACCAGTAAGTATTGAGTATTTCTAAATAGCTTTTTTACACTAACTTGTTTAAAATGCAACTCTTTTTTCCACTTAAAATATAGACAAATTCCTTGTATGTGTGCGCTCCTTCGCAAAAACCCAACTCATTCTGATTCTGATTGACACCAGGTCTCTGTCATTTTGAACCACATCCTTTACCTGACTAGACGACATTAGAGATCATACAGCTGAATCTTATGTTATCATGTTATGTTATATATTATTAGGGAAAATGAGCAGTCCCAAAAGATCCTCCAAGGAGAAAAGGAGGGACAAGATTTTAACATTAATTTCATTACATTTTGCTTTAATGTGTTATCACTGGTTTACATCCCCAAATAAAACTCCTGTAGCTAGTTTGACTCCTTAAAACGTAACATTGTGGAAAACCAACGATGAAAAATGAAGACTTGATTTGTAAACATGCACAACATGCTATGCTGTCATTTCTCTGTTGTTTTGGGAGCACAACACAGCAGCTTAAATGTGCAAAGATGTGACTTTGTAGGTTTACTTAGAGTTTTCTTGACTGTGTGTTGGATTAAATGACATTTAGGGGACAGCCCTAAATCTGAATTATTTATAATCGCTAAAAAGGTTTGATGTGTTAGTTGTGTGTCTTCACTCTGAATCCTCTAGTGATTCAATCTGTTGTCTGCTGTTTTTTGTTGTTCGTGTGCTTGTCTTGGTCATATTTTGACTTTTAGTTATGTTGTGTTTTATTTTATGAGAAAAATGTAATCAAACAGTTTGAAAGGGAATCAGTTGTCTGTTTCTCTATTGTGTGTGAGGACAGCAGAAGCATCATGGAGGAGTTAGACGTTCCACAGATGAGGAGAGAGGTGGAGAGCCTTCAGTATCAGCTGGCAATCAACAGAGAGAAATCCTCCATCACCGTTACTGAGTGAGTGTGTACTGTCTGCGCACACGCACACATTCAGACACGCAAAAAGCACACTCATAAAAGCTCTCTAAAGTACAAGCTTCATGCTGATGGTGCGTGTGCTCGTTTTTCTGCAGGCTGGTGAAGTGGATCGAGGGTTGTGTGTGTGAGGATCCATTTCTGAACCCGGAGCTGATGAGAGCCAACCCCTGGGTGGAGAAGGGCAAGTGTGTGATCCTCTAATGGTCACACACACTCACACACACACACACACACACATACGCCCACGCACACACAATCACGGATGCATATAAACGAAAGAATCGTGCACTCCCACAAACACATTCACGCTGCACTAACTCTTCTTCACACACACATTGTTGCTATTGTTATGTTTATTTATTGGAAGACTCCTAAATGCTTTTAATTTATGTTTAGACTACTGGATGTGTGTATGCATGAGTGGGTGTATGTGTGTGTGTGTTTGAGTGTATGTGTGTGAGCATTCAGCACTGAGTAGCTTTCTCGAGGTTTGTTTTGAAGGACTGCTGAGAAATGTTCAACAACATGTTTTTATTGGCTCTTTACACTGTCAATCAAAATAAAGACTGTTTTGAATTTAACAGCGGGATTTTTTTGTTTTATTTATTCTTTAGACAAGGCAAAGAAATATAGCTCAAAGTGTGTGTGTGTGTGTGTGTTTTGGGCGTTACAGCATTTCTCGGATGTAAACATTTCGTCTGACAGCGTTGGACATCCCCTCGTTGAAGCGGAACCAAACGTCGCTGTTACCCACAGCCGTTCCCATGCACTGAACCGGACACCTCTCACCTGCAAAGAGAGGACGAGGGCATTTTTATATGTCATATTTGATGTATTTGCTCATTACAGTGTATGATTCCTACACAATAACTCAAAATACTATAATACCTGCCCCTTTTCTTAATAACATAAGAATCAGATCAGATCAACCATACCTACTGAAACAACCAAATACAATCACCACAGAGTTAGATTTACTCAAATTCATTACTTCCCATTACTATTTCTTTAGAAATTCCTTTAAATTGAAGAATATTTGAGCAGCATTTTAAGTCATTATCCAGAGAATTCCATAGTTTTACTCCATTTACTGAAGTACACATTTGTTTTGAATGAAGTATGTGCGTACAGGCTTTTAAAAATTGAATTTCCGTCTATGATCCTCCTCATTAGGACACAAACATCTTCTGTATATTGTCAAGTAATAATCTATTTCTAGCTTTAAACATGACTAATCGTGTTTTCAAATGAAGTAGATCTTTAAACTTCAACACACGTGAGCATTGTGTGCACAGCTGATAAAAAGAAAGAGAAAACTGCGTCTTAACACAGGAGCTCAAAAGATTCAACTCCTTAACGAACCATTAAAAGACAGGATAGTCTTTGAAAAGGATGGAATTAAAGTTGACTTAAGGGCGGCAGCAAACTGTTATTTTCAAAAATTGATAATTCAACTCTCTTTGTGACGTTTAAAAAAATGACTTCATAGCCTGTAGCCTAGCGGTAAGTGTGTGCACCCCATGTGCCCGGGTTCAAAATCTGACCTGTGGCTCCTTTCCCGCACGTCATTCCCCACTCTCTCTCTCTCCCCAGATTCTAACTCTATCCACTGTCCTTTCTCTAAAACAAAGGCATAAAAAATTTAAAAACAAACCAAAAAAAACAAAAAAACACTGCATTAAAAAGCTGCAAATCCTCACATCAGATTATAAAAGTTATTGTCACTTTCATTCTGACAAAATAAGCAAACGAGAGACGTCAGAGTTGTCTTCGAGAAGTTATGATACAGAAAAAAAATGTTTAGATATATTGAATTCTCTATAATGAAAGTAATCATTATCTGAAGCCCTACTTATAACTTAACATCTTCACAAAGCTGTAACAGTGAGTTTAAGTTTCTTTTATGATGTTGACTCTCACTCTCTATGGAACTATCTCACATCATTTGAAAGACACTTTGCATTCTTCTTCACAGCACAGGTGTAGGCAGGATATCCGCAGGAAGGTAATGCAAACAAAGACAGAGAGTGAAAGTGACACAGAGTTTCATTATATGTTGGGGTTAGTGGGTCCTCCATCGCCCGTCTCCAGATGGTACAGAATGCGGCTGCACGTCTTTTAACTGGCACTCGGAAATATGACCACATTTCCCCCATTTTAGCCTCACTCCACTGGTTGCCCATTCATTTTAGGATCCATTTTAAAATTATTTTATTTGCTTTTAAATCTCTCAATGGTCTTGCCCCGCCCTACCTCTCTGAGCTTCTACACCCTTACACGCCCGCCCGCACTCTCAGGTCAGCTGATCAGCTGCTCCTGAGGGTGCCTAAAACCAGGCGGAAGCTCAGAGGGGACCGTGCGTTTGCTGTTGCGGCTCCAAAACTTTGGAACGATCTGCCTCAGCACCTTAAACAGGCCTCTTCTCTGTCTGTTTTTAAATCTGGTCTTAAGACACATCTTTTTTCCTTGGCCTTCGACACTTAGTGAGACGTCGATTTTATTTATTTTACTGCGTGCCTTTTTAATTTGACCCATGTTTTATGTCTTTTAACTTATTTTCTGTATTTTATATAGTTTTTTATTTCATGTGAGTTGTTATGTATTTTATTTATTCTTCTGTACAGCACTTTGGTCAACTGTGGTTGTTTTAAAGTGCTTAACAAATAAAGTTGGATTGGATTGGATTGGAGGTCACCTCCAATCCAATCCAATCCTTTTTTAGGCATGGTTTCTATGATTTGAACCCTTGTCCACTTCATACTTATAATGCATTTTGTCTTTTGTATTTCTCTAATATTCAATGCTCTTTTTGTTACTCTTGTTTAGTACTGTCATGTTGGATATAAATGAAAATGCCAACATATTCAGAGACAGTATTATGTACAGAATGAATGAAAATTAAACACAGTTTGCAGCGATCTGACCTGATCAAAAGAAACGCAGAAAAGAACAGAGCTTGATAACATGCAGTTGAGTGGTTTTCTTCTAAAAAACCATTTAATAATCTTGTGTTGCAGGAGCCCTGAGTTATCAACAAAGAACGTGGGGTTTAAAGCTGTGACTGTCCCAACCACAGTGGCTCTTGCTTTGATCTGCAAACAGCTGTGGAACTGCATTGGCACCGTGATTACCCTGTCCATCAATCTCAGTAATGCAGGGCTTTCAGCAGGGTTAGTGATTTTAACGTATCCATTTGATTTTTCAAACACCCACTGAGCCCTTAATCTGGTCCCATGCCACTCAACTGCATAAAAATGCGTTCATTGGATGTTTACTTCTGTATATATTTAAGTAGCATTGGACCAGTGATGTGCTTTTCCAGATTGAAATCACTATTTGATATATTTTTACCTCAGCTGGCCGTGATGGAGGAGAGAGAAGGAGCGACGTGATTCTGTTGAAGAGCTCTATTGTTTATGCAAATGTGCTATTTTTAGCCTGGAACTGTGATGCATTTGAACACAGCAGTCACGTTTGTTTCCAGTGGCACAAAGCTACTGGAAGGCCAGACAGCAGCCACTAATCTCCTAACTTTTATTAGGATGTTAGAGCTTAAATGACTTTAGGCCTTTTGAAATACATCATTTAAGTTATTTAGGGTTGCTCTTTTACTCTTTATTTATATTACATAAAGATTGTTAATTCTGTTGGATGGGATCAAATATGAGAGTCAAACTGTAGATCAGACATGAAGAGTCTTTTAGGTGCTAACAGAAGTATGATGTCTTCTACATTATGCAGACAGCAGTGCTGTTGACAGACCAGATCTCCTGCCTGCAGTGAGCCACAGGAGATTTAAATTAGCAGGGTTACATAACACACATCAGTAATCACCTCTGCTGTGTGTTTCGACCAGATGTACCTCAAGGCATTTTTCCACTAAACAGCCTGTGAAGGTTTGGATGACTGAAGCTTGGAAATGTCAAACTGTACCTGAGTCAGACAGCTGAGGTTTCAGGGGTTTTGGGGCAAGAGCTCGTCCGAAGAAATCCACCTCCGGCTGCACAACACAAACATACAAAGTAACAGAGAGGTTCAGGTTCAAGTTAATCATAAAGTTTCAGCTTTGTCCTCAATAATGAGGTCAGTGACAATGAACAGAAACACACACACACACACACACACACAGGCACAACCTCTCATTAGCCTCATTTCACAGTTTCACCATCAGGGGCTCTAACCCAGTAGCTTCTCATTATCCTCGTTTCTGCCCTCTAGAGGTTCCCTCTCTCTTCTGTCACTCATTACTGATCTATTCTAACTCCGCAGCTCAGCCACACAGGCTCTCATGTTCAATGTGAAGTGTTTTGTGGTCCTCTCTGGCGCCACCTAAAGGCATGAACTAACACAGCGGGGAGAGGCTCAGTTCTACTTCCCACCGCAATGAAATGACCAAATGATCCCCAGGTTTGTTTGTTTTTTTTATATGGATTTTCAGTCTCAGTCTACTTGTTCATTTAGTAATCTGCTTTTCCTTTCAGATTTTATTTTATATTTTGTTGTTGTCTATTGTCGCTGTTAAAAAAAAAAAAATGTCTTTTAAGTACAAGCTGCTCTACAAAATGATCCCTAGAGGGGTTTATAAAGGTGTTTGAATTTAATTACTTTTACGAGCCTCTCCCTGCCAAAAGAGATCCATGGTGTCTTTTACTCTGAACAATCTGAACACATTTTTATCTCTACCTACTTTAGGGATTTGTTTATTTAACATAACACCTTAAATACAAACAGCGGCACTTCTCTGGCTTTAATATGGTTTTATGATGAACAGATTAAATCACATTCATGATGCAAAGAATTTCTATAGATGCAGGAACAATCTTATCAGCAGAAACAAACTCATGCTCATGAGTCCTTCTGCAGAGTGAATCTCAAACTACGTTTACTACGTGCTGTCCCTTATGGTTGTTATTGAATTTATTTTCATGTCATGCACACATAGTGCCCAAACCTATGGCTCATCACTGGCAGCCGTGTGTGTGTGTCTTACCCTGATCTCCACTGTGGTCTGTTTCACGATGTTCTCCAGCCTCTGTTCATGGTTCCTTGTTGGCTTAGCACCAGCGCTCTTTTTCTCTCCCTGCCTCTGCCACACACAGACACAGTGGATTATAAAAAGATATTAGATTATTAACACACACACACAGTGACCTGATTATCATCAGGCAGTACTGTACATAATAACTCCACAATCTGTTAGGTGTGTTTGGGGTATTACCCCTGCAGGGTTTCTCAGCAGCATCATTTGCTCAGCTCTCCTCATCTTCTCCTGCTCCATCTCTCTGCTGATCGTTTGTTTGGCCTGATATGTCAGCTGACGGCGAGTAGGCAGGCCTTGAAACCTCACCACCTCCTCAACACGCCTGCAAACACACACAAGAATATAGCTGCATGAAACAAAACGTACAACTTTAACACAAACAGTTATAACAGCATGAGGCTGACACACAAGGAAACTTATGTTGATGAAAGAATAAAAGGACATAAAGGTGTTTGTTTTGATGCCGTGGTTTACATTTTGCAGAATCAAACCCTGAATCTGTCACTCTCTAAAACCTTAATCCTCTTATAGCTGATCTCCATCTTTCTCCAACACACACACACACACACACACACACACAAACACACACACACACACACACACACACACACACACACACCACAATTGCACAGTATGTACCAGTCAACTGTCACTCAATGCCTCAGCGACCTAAATATATGACAGATAAGATAATAACAGTCTGTGTGACTGTCACCAGAGACAATCAGACGTGTCTCCATCCGAGCTTGGAAAACTCTGATAATGAACAGCTTTGAAGAGTCAACTCCCCCTTTTTTACATCACAGATTATACAATGTGCAGCTAATATAAAGAAGTGCATCTTCTTTACAGTTTACAGTACATGTATCTGTTTAGTTATAAAAGCTGAAAGCGAAGACTAATGCATCATCTCGAGGGTGGTTCCAAACCTTTTTCCTTAGAGCCCCCCAAACATCAAACCATTAAAAGAAAGTATTTAAATACAAAAGATTAACAACCACACCCCCCACTAAAGACAAACTATATGTAACTTGGCATACTTGTACAGAATAAATTGACTAAGATGAAAAAAAATGTTTTCTTTATGTTATCTGTTTTTAAGTTAGTTGTGTTAACAAACAATACAGTTTCAATTGGTAACGTTTTTTGTAAATCCTCTTTTTTTTTCAGTAAACAAAAGTTTTTGAGGATATAGTTTATCTTATTTTGTTAATTTTCTTAACAACAATAACCTTGGTGATAAAGTAGAATGAGAGAATTTTAAAAGAAGTCAAGATCAGTCCCGACTTTGCTCTCCACCTGGCTGTGTATAGTTCATGTCCTCGCGAGCAAAGAAAGAGTATAAAGCATCTTTATGCTCAATGATCGCACCAGTAATGGGATATTAAGGGCATCTGCCCCGTTACCTGCCTGTTTCTGGAGGTGAATGTTCCTGCTGCCTTCACACATCGGCTCACCCTGACTTAACCCACAAACGCTGAAAGCTGGCAAAAAAAATCTGGGTAGGTTGAAAAACGATGTTGCTTGTGTTAACAAGTACAGCTCCGAAAAAAATCTGGGAATTGTTTTGTGAATGTGTCAAAACAGCTAAACATGTACTACAGCAATGAATCCTAAAGTACAACAAATTCACACATGACCTAATCCCTATGCATCCTACAAGCTGCTCTTTCAAAAGAATAACAGTATTGAAAGAAGTTGCAACATTTAGCTATTCAAATGAATGCACACTACTACTAAGATTGGACTAAACAAAAACCAACACAAATTTAAAGATGCTCGTAGCTGCTTAATGTATCTGCAGATTAAACGGTGACTACATTCAGGTCCTGTTAGAGCACTTAGAATACTACACAACACCCCGCAGTCAAAGCTTCTTTTTGGTTACACAGTTTTAAACGTGTCTCCCAGAACAGACTTATTGCTGAGGTGAATTTTTCTTTTTTCTTTCCTGCTCTTTTATTCCACCTGTCTCTCCCTCAACCTTGCAACTCTACCTCTGCCACAGTCTGACCAATTAACAACATTGTCAAAAAAAGGGAGGAGTCCAAACAAATAATCCACTTGGAGCTTGGTGTGTCCACTGCCTGAAATGTTGAAAGTTGGCATCCACGATGCTACTCCAAGTCTTTACCCGTGAGGTGTCAGAGGGTGGTGTTGTGGTGAGCCAGAGAGGGCAGGTACAGGAAGGCGTAGATCAAGAGAAGAAGCAGTAAAGCTAACACTAGAGGAAGACACCAGTCGTTTGTGACCAGCACCTCGTCACAGCGAGCCTGCAGAAAGGAGCCACCATGTGATAATGGCTGCTGATCGGCCCCGGACGGCATAGCAAAGATGTACAAGCTTGTTATCCCATTTTACCAACACCACAGTCTCAAATGTCCTCAGTGACCACAAAAAAGAAGTTCCAGGAAAACCAAATTTCTCCCAAGTCTCCAGGATCACTTGCTTAGATGAGTTTTTGTCTTGTTTTGTCAAAAGCATTGATGTTTTTCTACGATCTCTCTCCTTATTTCACTCCTCTACTAATTTAAACCTCTTTTTTCCAACCCTTTGTCTCTTGTTAATCCACCTGTACCCCACCTGACAGGCTTTGAGGCTTGCTGCTCTGTTTGCTCTCTTACCATCAAATGCACACACACATACTCACACACACACCTTCACACACACCAGGAGTTAAGGGATTACTCTCTAAGCCTTCATGCAGCGAACCACAGTCCGGACAGGAGCAGTGACCTTCAACACCCCAGAAACACACATCTGCACTGCAGGTTTGTATGTACAGTATATGTGTGTGTGTGTGTGTGTGTGTGTGTGTACTTACGGCTCCAGCATGTATGTGTACTGTCCCTCAGGCGTGCGGTCCTGCCTGTATGAGAGGTTGTAAGAAAGCATGGTGTCTATCAGCTCTCGCATCTGCTCCTTCTCTCTGCTGCTGAAGAGCTGGGGATTCACCTGAATGACAGATACAAGACTTTAGATCATAGTAGAAGTTTTAATGACTTTTAAAGTGACTGCATTTACTTCCCTTTCCCGTTTCTATTTTATCTTCAGATCACACAAAAAGAGGCAGAGACCAGTGGGAGCGGCAATGCACTTCGAAAAATGATGTCTGATGATTTATCAACCAAACATTTTCAACTGTCCTGTCTCTTTTGACGGACCTGAACCCAGACAGTAAGGACCCAGCCAAAGAAGAAAAACATGGCTGCTTCATTTAACAGTATTTCTTTTCTGAGTGACAATCAAAACTTGACAGTATGATCTGCTTGTGAAGACAGATGATATATAAGGGCTGTAGTATTGGGCCTAATACAGTGGATTGAGTGTACATCCCATCAAAACTGGAGACGGCCTGGTCTATAACTGAGCCAACCAGGATGAAAAGACTCAACACAGAAAAATAAAACTCTCATAGCTGTAGTAGTGTTTATATAATTATGGACTTAACCTAAATCATTTCAGTGTTTCCCCTAGGTTGGAGTTGTAGCAGCAGTGGTGAAGTGGAACAATGTTTTAGTTGCGTGTAATTTTTTGAACATTTTTGTCATTAAAGTAATTATTAACATTTAATGGACAAAATAATCAACCGAAAACCACCCTATTGTCATAACCCAGCTCCTGGGTAATTGCAAAAGATGAGAGGAGTCATAATTTTACCAAAGAAAATTAATAATTTATTTCAAATCAAATTTTTAAAAAAATTCAGCAGCGGTGGTCATATTTCAGCAGCGGTGCACCACCGCGCCACCTGGATGTTGCAAAACACCCAAGAGCGTGCTGGGTGCTGAACGGCAACCTTTGAAGGGCCGTATCTCGAGTTCCCAAAGTCCAATCTCGTGCTCTTAAGCCATTTCTGGGGGACTTTTTTTTTTAGGTTACTAATCGGGTTCTATGAGTCGGTGTAACTCGGGTTCTGAAGGTCCTACAGTCATGAAACACACATATTTGGAATGGTCTAAGCCCAGGGAACAACAGATCTCAATCCCATTCCATTTGGACAAACTTTGTGTCACTTTGAGCTGTTGCTGTCCTCCAGTACACTCTGTGCTGTCCCAGTATACATCATCTATCCCCTCCCTGACACTTTTACTAAACTGAACCGTTCTGGACATGTGCTGCATCTCTCACACACATCTGTTGCCTCTCTCACACATTCTGACACACTTTGGCACACTTTGAGTCAAGTTTGAGCTTTGGGTGACAATTGGGGCCTCCCCCTGAGAAAACGGGTCTTGAAACGGCGTTCTGGTGGCGTCTGATGGTTACTTAGGATGCCTCCGGTTTGGTGATCTAGCACCCATGTGGCATTCAATTCTACCACCTGGGGCACTGGTTCGGCTCAGTAGGTAGAGCAAGCTCCCCATATACAGAGACTATAGTCCTCTTTGCACCCGTCACACAGGTTTGATTCCTGGTCCTTAAGCTGTATGGTGCATGACAGCCTCCACTCCTTCCCCCCACATTTCCTGTCTGTCTACAGCTATCAAATATCCTGTCAAATACAGGAAAGAGCGCAAAAAATAATCTTTAAAAAAATCTATAACCAAAGATTCTCTATAAGAATCGCAGGAAAACTACAAGCTACGCCAATAATAAGAATTGATAAAATGCCATTATAGTGTTATAATCTTCTGAAGATGTGTGACATGTGAAAAAGAACTCTGATATTCACTATAAAGACAACAGACCTAATCTGTGCTCACATACAGTTCTCCAGTTTGGATGTATAGACTTAGGACCTAGCTCTAGTCACCTGAAGAGCGTGGATAACACAGTTACAGCCAATGACATTCAGGTAAACCTCTCGTGTATTTTCTATAGTTGATAACATGACACAATGCTGATGAATCTCCATTAACAAACATAAATATATATGTATGCGGTTCAGTGTGCATGTTTTTACGTACAGGCCTTAGTTTGGGGCAGATGATGTCAAGGAGCAGCGTGAGAATATCGAGGGTCAGGCTCAGCTGGCTGATCCTCGTTCTGATGCATGCTGGGATGTCAGCCAACATGGTCGACAAAGCGTTCCTGCTGCTGAGGAGCCGGGAGGAGGCCTGGAAAGGACAGAATGATGACTCAAGGATTTTGTTACTTCTTATCCTTTATTTTTGTCTTCAAGTCATATATTGCCATTTTAATAATCTTGAAATTAACCTTTTTTTTTGTACAATATTTGTGAAAGAAGTTGATTTGTACCTCATGCTGGCTGTGAGGATAACTGATTCGGGGAATGTGTGTGTGGGCAAAAAGAAAGTGGAATGTAACAGACAGGAAGGGAAGGTATCTCATGAGGGAGAAGTTCTGCCCATGCAGAATCACGTAATTCAGCCTGTCTGAGAACGACAGCCAATCCAGAGCGTCACACACACTCTCCAGGTTTGGATCCCTCACACGCATGGACAGATAATTGTCATAGAGACCCTGAGGACACACATGTTCAGCTGGATGTCACACATTTAACATACAGTGTTTTATAAACCGTTAATGCACAGTACGGGATATTTGAAAATAACTAATCTTTAATAAAAGTAATTTATACAGTAGGAGGATGTTTTCTTTACCTGAGAAACCTTTTCAAACTCTCCACTTGATGAAGCCAAATGTAAAATGTGCTGAAACCTCTGAGCTCCACCTCCTGAACCCGGTGCCTCCTCAAAGCCCTCACCGATACGTTTCCTGTAAATTAAGAATCAAGTCAGATTTTTTTCTATTGCAATCTTGCTCTTTTTTTTAATTTGTGCTAAAAAAAAAACTACAAATGAAATCTCACTTACAGACAAGAGAAAGAAAAGACGGTTTATTACTCTGACAGCCTTTACTGTTTTCTTGATTGTCCAGATTACAACCAAGTTTCTACAGTTGAACTTTAGACTTTAAAGACATTTTTTAAACCACATGTGAATTTACAAGTGAATTATTTAACGGGTGCATTCATTTTATGTTTTGTTTCATACTTTTTGTCAGATTTTCCCTGCAGAATGTAAAAAATAGTTTCTTAGGAGAAAAAGGTTTAAAGATTACAAAATAACCATTGAATGACAAACAAGGTCGGAGGTCTAGAGCAACAATATATTGTAGATTCTCTGGGAAGTTTGCAGGTCACTTTAGCCAAAGTTACATTTCTAAATAAATCAAAACCTATAAAGCAGTATGGATACCATTGAACAAAGCAGAGACTATTGTGTTGTAGCAGGAGCACAACTACATGGAAAACTACTTTGCAGAACGTTTGCTTCATTGCAAAATGTTTGACTAAACTTGAGTTTGTCGGCTAACAGTAAACATTGTGTTTTATGAAAACTGTTCTAGCAAATACAGTAAAACATTTATGGCAAACTGTAGGAGGAGACAAAGTACCGTTTAACACGCTGCAACTGGAAGATCTCCTGCCACAGATGGAACAAGCCTTTGTTTTGGTCTTTCTGACCCACAGAGATGCACTGGATGGTCCTGGTGTCCACCTTCTTAAGCCCACGACCATGGAGGAACTGCAGACACAACAACATATATATGTCATACGTGAACATAATGAATATAACTTACCTCTTACTCAATAGAAAGATCTTCCCCTCAGTGTGGCCACTCACCTGTAGTGTGTTAATGCACGACCTGATGTCGTTGTCTGTCTTTTCACACAGAGCAATCAAAGTGCCCGTGTCTGCCTTCATCCCCTGCCGAAGGGAGATCTGCAAACAAACACTCAATAAAAACCTGGTTTGTGGTGTTTGTGTACTCCTGCATGTCAATTTTGTGTGCGTGTGTGTGTGTGTGTGTGTGTGTGTGTGTGTGTGTGTGTGTGTGCGTGTCTGATTTTGTGGATGTAAACTGACCTCTGCCAGTCTCTGTGCGAGGCGGGAAGGTTGGGTCTGGGGGAAAGTCAGAAGGAAAGCCTGCTGCCTGAGCGGTCTGAGAGCTGGAACGTAACTACACAAAAAGACGTGTAATCAGACATAATGCGTAATAAGAAAATAATATTTAGCTACTTAACTGACTCAACATCCAGAAAGAAAATCGTCTGTAAAACCCCACAATCTCTCTTACAGGTCGTTACAGATGCAGATGATTGGTCGAAGCAGCATGGACTCTTTCTTTTTTTTCTTCTTCGTTGGTTCAGTTCCGGCCTCCCCGCCATGTCCGTCTTTCTTGTTCAGAGTTGCTAAAAGAATGTTGATTGCAGCCTGTCAAACGCCAAAGAGGAAGCAAACAAAAACAATGTTAAGCAGGATTTTAGGAGCATACCAACACTTTTTAATGTTTAGGGTGTGAAGATCATTGCCACACAATTTGTTCTGATTAGTCTAGAGTCTTGAAATTATGTACAGAAGTACTTTGGACAACCTTTAAAGTTTCAGATCATATGAAAAAACAAATTACTTTGGACAAAAGTCAAAGTCAGGATTTCTGAATAAGGAAAAAATTCCAAGGATGCTTATTCAAATCTCTTCTATATTTACATTTTTCTTTAAACAGCAAATGTGAGTACATATTTGTCATTTCACTTATTGTGACTTCATAGATACAAAATTATTTAATTGTTGACCTTGAATCAGCCCTTATTTTAACACAGAGTTCATAATTATAAAGATAAGAGCATGATGATAAAACAAAGTCCCATACATTTACAAACTCAATATAAGAGAAATCCAACTTTTAGTAGTAAGATGGACTTGGAAACTTTCAGCAGATCTTAAAAATGTAGAGTTGCAGTAGATGTGTTCAGTGTCCAGGACATACCGCTGGTGCTCCATCGATCTCATCAATAATGAGGCAGTTAGGCTTCTCATTTGCTCCTAGAACTGACTTCATCTGTGTCGCTGTGTCGATGCGTTTCTGGAAAACCTCTGCACTGCGATCGTCACTGCAAAGACATGAACAGCACCACGGTGTTCCCAACAGGAGGACTTTTGTCAGCCTAACTAACAATCACTTATTACTACAGCTTGATCAGTTTTAATATGGTCATTCTAACCTGGCATTGATTTCCACCACATTGTACCCAGCATGCTTTGCTATGATATGAGCCAGGGTAGTCTTGCCCAAGCCTGGAGGACCAGACAACAACGCCACCTACAGAAAGAGCAAAGTCAATTATATCTCGTAAAACAAATAAAAGGTCATATGAATGACATTTCCCTTTGTGTACCTTGAATTTGGGTCGTTTGTACTGGTCCAGCTCAGCCTCCAGCAGCTCCTCAGTCATCTCGATCTTACTCTTGAAGCGATTTGGATTCTGATTGGGTTGATTAGATTTGAATGAGTTCTGGTTGGGAGCCTGTGTCTGAGAGCGGGCAGGGCGGGACGTCCTCTCTCTCCCGAACACAACAGTGTCCCACAGTTTCAACCACTTGAGCAGACAGCGGTTGGTAAACTACAACAGAGCAGACAGATAGCTGACATCAGTGCGGGAGACTTTTACTCAGAGTATTTATTTATGTAGCCACAGGGCATATACAATTTCACACAGAAACTCACATCATCACTGAGCAGCTCTGTGTAGTGTCGAGGAGAGTATCTGTCCACCCAGAGTCTGGAGGTTCGGCCCTCTGTGTCTTCAGGATCGTCGTTGTCTTCATCTCCTCTGCCCTCAGGCTCAACAAACACGTCATTCACACTACTGGTATGTGTCAGAAATGAGAAAACAAAGTTAAAAATTGGACATTTTTGATTGGCCAGTGTGAATGTGAGAGAGAGAGACAGATGGTTAGTTACTTTGTCAGCAGCTCCGTAAGACGCTGAGATTCTTCGACAACCTGCTGGTGACGCTACACACAAAAAAAAGAGAAGAAATTAAACCTCATTCGCATTTTTTACTGCTCTGAAGTTCCCTGCTGCAAACACAGTTTACTTTACATGTGAATCTTTTAATACATTGCTCTTTATTATTTTTATTTCTTAGTTATTGCCTAGTTATTGGACTGTAAGAAAGTAACAAAAATCATGATGTATCTTCACTGATTTACTCCTTTTAAGTCGGATAAGATGATTCATTTTGGACTGGAGGGAAAGTAACATCCTTTCCATAATATATTCCTCTTCATTGTTTTTCAATGAGCTTACTGTATACATTTTTAGATACAGGATGTCTAAAATAACAAAACAATTAGAATTTCTCCATGTGTACAGTTAGGTGTGAAGCCTAAAGACGTATTTCCTTTTGTGGGGAAGTTATTAATCTACAGAAAATTGAGCATTATAGGCTTCTAACATGTAAATATGAAACACTAGCACAATGACATTACTCAGCCAAGTGTTACATTTTATTCATCAGAGAAATACTGTTTTACTAATAATGCAATAGTGCTGCGGTTACACTCAGTTCTTTGTACGAAAATGCTCGTACTATTCTCTGTATTTGGATTATCATAATCAAATGGTTGGATGTAGGGAAGTGCTTTAGCTGATTGAGCTGTCATGTGATTACTGTGTGGTTATTTGAGGATACTTTAAGGATTAAACCAAAACAGCAGCAGCCTGCTCACTCACCCTGTCAGCTTCTTGTTCTCTCAACACACCTATAGGCACTGCCAGCAGCCCCAGTGAACCCAGGGAGTTAGGTACCATCCTGGATTCCACCCCCTAGATTCATGCAGAAACAATACAGAGTTATGACATACATGGACACTGAGGGTTTGCTGCAAAAAAAAAAAGTGTGTGTAACATTCAACATCACAGATAAATCAGAGTGTGGGAGTTTCACCTCTGTCCCTGTCTTTTCTTTCTGTCTGAGGTAGACACGACTCCCTGATGAGTCTGTCACAGTGATGAACTCTCCCTCTAAAGGAGGTCGTCTCAGAACATGCAGTGATGCTGGAGCCACTGTGGGAGGTCGCGCGGGAGTGTCTGGGATCGTAGCAAAGCCGCTGATATCCAACAGGGCTGAGGTAGTCCTAAAACACATGTTGAGACAGACAAGTCAAGAATAATGTACTGAGTTTCAAAAATACAATACTTTTCTTTGTAAAAGATGTATTATTTAATCCATAAAATGTGAGAAATTGTAAATTCCATAACGTTAAAATTAACCAATTTTATTCCTTTAATTCCTGCCTTTTGTCTCACAAATAATCAAAAATGCCAATAATATTTATCAAATCATAATTAACATGTTACAGAAAAACAGCCAATCTTATATTTAGCTTGTGGGTTTAATCAAATTATTGGTATTTTTGTTTAGCATATTTTTTTAATTGTTGAGCTCATTACAAGAATTTGGCTAGATCATTATTATTATTTTTGATCAAATGAAATGAAAACCATAAAACAAGACGACTAGACTGCCGAATATTTACACAAAAAACATACAAAAAAGGTAAAAGACAAGCATTGAATTCTCATGATACCGTTTAGAGTCACTAGCTGTAGCCTTTTCTCATGCAAAGACTTAGAATAGTGCCTTTTAGCCTAAAAAAAATAATTCCCTTTTTCTTCTTCATGATGACCATCTGATCATCATGCATATCCATTACCTGATGGGGACAGAGGGTTCATACTGCTCTGGAGAGGATGGTGGAGTGATGTCTTCTTTCTGTGATAAGGCTTTGGTCTCTTTGGTTGAGTTGAAAAGTCGCTTGACCACTCCGACATCCTGCTTCTGACGCTTTGCCTTTGGGGCTGAGAGGAGGACGAAGTCAAATTAAAGATTGAAAACATCAAACACACAAACAAAGAGAACAGCGCCTTGACACTCTGATAGTTAACTCACTGATGGGCTGATCATCCAGAAGATGCTCTATTTCAGAAATGTCCTGCTGCTGGCGTTTCCCCGGCTTGGAGGTATCCTCTAATCCATTCAAGCAGAGACATACACATATTATTATCCGTCAGTAATAAGTTGGTTACCCAAGAAGAAAAAATGCAATTACGTTATTATAATCAATTTTCTCTCTGCTAAGAAAATGTGACACAAATTCACTGGGTCCAGCTTCTCGTGTATGGATATTCTGCTATTGCATTTCGAGAACCTTACACAGCTATCACCAGTGGTGTAGTGCAGGTTATACGCAGGCATACAGAGTATAGCACTTATTTTTCAGTCTCCATGGGGTATACCCACTTTTAAATCTCCTCTGATTCACAGTCACACTAATGATGGTGAAGGGATGACCCTCCCTACTCTGTCTATTATTTGCTAGTATGCACTGACTAAATAGGCAAGAGCAGTCCTACATGTAACTATTCATAACAGAGGCCGTTTTTCCTCTGCTGGACGGGTCATTTAAAGAATAAAAACATTTAGGGGGGAAATGAATAGTATACCCACTTCTTAAGGAACAACTACACTACTGGCTATCACACAGTAAGAAGAAAAAACATTTGTTAAGGACAGTAATTTATTGACCTCACTTTGAGTCCTTGGATTAAATGAATATTAAATAATTAGCAATACTCCATTTTCACTTATTCAATCCCCAGTACTAGAATTAAACGTGTTGTAGTGGCTTAGTAAAGTTAGCTAAGGGCTACTGACTTTTATATATCAGTTCGAGGTCATCTTTGAATATGTCTAGTCATACCAGCTATTTTAAAACAGGTCTTAACGAGCCCAGAAAAGTTAGCCCAAGTTACTCACCCTCAATCTCAGCTAACACTTCCAGCTCATCGGCGAACTGGTCCTCAAAGTCGTCCTGTATGTCGAAAAGTTCGTCATATTCGTCCATATTGACTTGAAAATACACAATACAACCAGAGACTCTGTTTAATCTTATGAAAAACACACTCTGGCTGCTTCTTTCATAAATATTTCCTTCGTAACTTCGGCAGCCGCTAAGGCGAAGCAGATTTCCCGGCAAATCTTTGTTGTGATGTATTACTTCCGGGTTACCAAAGTCTACTGTTCTCTGATTGGTTGTTGAACCTTTTCTCGTCAATCTCCCACAATGCACCGAGGATTAAAAAAATATAAATTTAGAATTAAAACAAAAATAGTCTGTGAATGGCAAAAAACGAAAGATATACCGAAATAATTGACTAGAGGGTTTCGCTAGACTTTTTAAGACTTTTTATAAAATAATGGTAAAGGTATTGTAACAGACGAACCCAGAAAGCATGGTTACAGTATATATGGCTTTGCTTTATTTAAAGTAACCACTTTTATTAAACTTTACAAGAAACGTAATTTAATGATAAAAATAATGTTGTATTCTCCCCTTTTCCTTATTTCAATTCTTCATTGTAGCTACTTCTTTAAGAAAATATAGGACCAAGCATCAAGTGTTGAAATGTCATAGCCTTGCTTTATGTGCATTTAAATAATTGGACAAACTATTTCCTGTCTGAAGCAGACAATTTAGAAATTGCCCTAAACTAACATACTTGCTTTCGTGTTGGACCACTAACTCTTAATTAATGACTCCATGTTCTTTCAGATTAACACTCAATACAGTACAATAGACATTCAATTCTTGACTGCATTTTATTTAGTAACTCTGGGTGATAGTGGCTCAGTTGGTAGAGTCGTCATCTGTCGAACGAAAGTTTGAGGGTTAGATCCCCAGCTCCTTCAGCAGCATGTCCGATGTGGCCTTGGGCAGTCAGTGGCGTATGAATGCGTATGAATGGGATTAGTTACTTCTGATGGTCTCACTACATACTGTAGCAGCCTCTGCCATCAGTGTGTAAATGGGTAGGTGTGACATGCAGTGTAAAAGCGCTTTGAGTCAGAAGACTAGAGAAGCACTATACAAGCTCAGGTCAATTTACCATACACACAACAGTAGAAACATTTTAATAGATGAATGCAGACACATTTACATGATTTTTTACAGTACACTGATCTTTGACCCTCTTATTATCAATTACAGTGGAAGTCATTCACATATTAACTAAGCAAGAGAAAGCAATGTTCAGAATTACAAACTAATAAAACATGACTACATTTCTTTCTTTTTTTTTAATTTACACTCTGAACCTTCTACAAACATGTCTCATTGCCCATGAAAGCTCCTGGGCTAATCTTTGGCATTGACAGTTTGTTCCCAGTATGTTAGTTTGAGAGATTGATGATGATGTGTGTGACGTCAGGGTGCCTCTTTTGCCACCATCTGCTCCTTACAGCGGACAAACACCGAACAGCGGTTTGTGTGCAACACTAAGTTCATTTCACATCAGAGAGCACGAAAGCAAACTCATTCTATGGTCTTCATGTCTTCCTCTTGGACTTCTCGTTCTCAAATGTTGTTTTTTTTCTTGTGAAAAGTGATCAGACCAGTTTCAGTAAAAGAAGATTCAATCAAAGACGTGGCACATCTGTAGTGTAACATGCTCTATTCTCTACTTAACCTTTAGCAGGGTGGTGTCTGCGGACGTTTACTCCAATTAAGCCACTGAAATTTAACCTTTTTTCATAAGAAAATAGAAAAGTAGTTTTAAAAAGATAGTTTGGATGTTTTAGCGGTATGTGTGTGGTGTTGCTATTACTGTTTCTCTTGTAATGTGTATTATAATAATGAAAAACCTCGGTTTGTATTGAATTTTGATATGAAAAATGTAACTGAATGTCCCTGAAAGTAAGTACTCATTGAATACTTACATGAAAGCAGACAAAAAATTAAATATACTTCATAATGAAATGTGTTTTAAATAAATAGTTGTGTTGTTTTGCAAACCTAGTGTGTATGGGGATTTAGGATACTTCAATAACTTTATTAAGCGTCTGCAGAAAAATGTTGTGCCACAGTTTTAAAACAAAGTAGATATGGCTGCAAATATGACAAAATATACAACATGTTAAAAGGATAAATCTATTGGACCATAGAACTGTAGAATATTAAAACTCGTGAATGATTTCAAAAGTCTAAAGGCATAGAATTTCCTGAAAAGAATACATACAAATTCCTCAATTTACCCAAGTATAGGTACTGATTAATAACTTCAAAGTGTTTCCAAAACTTCATTCTCACACGTATTTTTAATAGGGTTGGTTAATATGAATATGAGTGTAATAAAAGTAAAGAAATTATAGTTTAGAGTGAATCTTCGTTTCATCAAAAAAGAAGCTTAGCTTTGAAACAGATATTTACAAACTCAAATATTAGGATGAAAATCTGAAGAAGTACAGGTAGGATCTAGTATACAGCTGGGATGTAGTCTGTTTATGTCATTAATTCAAAACAACAGACAGATCTATCTAACTGTGGAGTAAACCGCTTTAAGAAATGTCTAAAAGTATAAGTTGAATAAAATGTTGTATTTGGGGGCGCTTGTGGCGCAGTGGTTAGTGCGCGCACCCTGTGTATGGAGGCTATAGTCCTCCAAGCGGGCAGCCCAGGTTCAAATCCCACCTGTTGCTCCCTTCCCACATGTCTCTCCCCACTCCCTCTCTCGCTGATTCCAGCTCTATCCACTGTCCTGTCTCTCCATTAAAGGCACAAAGAGCCCAAAAATAAATATTAGAAAAAGAAAAAGTTGTATTTGCTTTTATTTTTAACACAAGTTCTAATTGTTTATAGATTTCAGCTGTTTTATTCATGAGACCTTAAATAAGAAATCCCTTTCAGTTATTGAATGAAATAATTAATACTAAATAAACCTGCTGGTGTTTCTGTCTTACACACTTTCACTCCCTGTACTTAGCACTTACCAGAAGATATTTGTGTGTTTAGACGCTAATGATTATAAACTTGTCACCGCCAATGATTGACCAGCCATCCATGTGTGTGTGTGTGTGTGTGTGTGTGTGTGTGTGTGTGTGTGTGTGTGTGTGTGTGTGTGTGAACAGCATGGACTCCGGTCTACATGAGCATCTGCTGTACTCCACTTTTCAGCCACACCACACACTCCATTATCCCCTAGCACAGCATGTGTGTCAGCGCTGCAGGTGCCACATTAAGGTGATGTGTTTAATCATCAATTCAGCCAGGGGACGGCCCTCTTTACGCATACAACAAACACTCCGTCTCAGGCTAGTAACTGCTTGTAGACCAGTCGAGAAGGGACTTTTAGCAAGGACTGGAGTGTGTTTGACTGTGTGTGTGTTCATATTAGAAATACTTTTGTTTTATAGTGTAGGAGAAGTTAAAATTCGAGTTTTCTTCAGGGTCTATCTGGTGGAATGTGTTCTTCTTTGAAAAGTCGGTCTTCTGTGTCAGATTATGTGAGAAGGTTAATAAGATCGGCAGCATAGGTTTAAGAGTTTGATACATTAAGTTTGTATGTGTCTACGTGGGTGATACAGAGTGTTTTTGTGTGTTTTGAGTGCGTATTTGTTCTGTTGTGAACACTGAGGATGTCTAACTCCACCATCAACTTCTATGATCTGCCTCAGTCCTTCAGCATCTCTGACATTATCGTCATAGCAACCTACTTTCTTCTCAACCTCGCGGTCGGCATCTGGGTGAGAGTCGTAGGTGTAAATGTGTGTGGATGTTCGGTTGATGTGTATGTGTAACGGTTTTCTCTGTCAGTCATCATGCAGGGTGAGCAGGAACACCCTGAGCGGATACTTCCTGGCTGGACGAGACATGGCCTGGTGGCCGGTGAGTCTGACACGAGCCTACTGGTGTTTTTGTAGATAAAATATAGAGAGAAGTCTGTTATTCTTTTGCAACCCACCAGGCAGCTACCCTTGTTAGCAAACATCATTTCACTTCAATTTGATTGTAAAGTTTTGATACTTCATTTTTGACAGCCTGTGGAATATTCACAGATAAACTACTGGTGGGATTTGCTTGGCGAATGTATCTAAAACATACATGAACTCTGGTTACTGCAAGGATTTATTTTTATGTTACTTTATTCTTCCATTGCAATATGATTCAGGGTGAAATGTTCTACTTTAACTCCTTAAAATTAATCTGACAGCTAGTTTGGTATTACTTCACTAAAGACTAGATAAGCTGTTTACAACCTTTAGAAATTGTGACCCTTTACAAAAAAACCCAACCAGGCACTGTTCAGGGCCTCTTGTGATGTCTCTCTCCTCCTTTTCAATGAAAAGTATGACTTGATTTGCTTGGAACAAGCTGTGTACATTACCTGTGAGCCCATACTATTTTTTTAAACTTCCTCTGCTGAGGTTCCACGCAGGCTAAGCCGATACTAAAACGTGAAGTTAAAACAATGCAGAGAACTGATTGGTTAGTGAGAAGTGTCATGTCATCATTCTATAAAACCTTGCACGCTATGTTTGGTTGAGTTGCTATGATTTTTCAATGTTAAGTTCCTGCTTGTGTTTGTGGTGTCTTGAGGACACTAACACAGGCAACACAAGGCTGTTTCACATAGCATTGCAATGACATTAATCAAAACCCCACCTAGGCTGAGCATGTACTGTATATAGGCAGGGGAAAACAAATCAAAGGTAGTAATATTACCTGCTCCAAGAGAGTAGATTCAAGTCAAGCAAATACCCTGCTATCAGTAAAGACATTACAAGTCATAAGATGTTCCACCAAAGAGCAATTTGTTTTACTCAGATGGGTTAATTTAAATCACTGCTTGAGATTGTCAGATGCAAAGGAAAAGTCCAACCATTCAATACAACATCTAAGATCCAACTTATGTGATGTGTTATTTATTTCCTGTTGGATTAATCATTCAAAAACACTTTGAGGTGGGGCTGAACGGACCCTATTTTTTGGTGAACAGCTGAACTAAACTAAATTAATTATTGAAAACAAGCTCCACCTCAACAAGGAGCAACAATGAAGTTCTACATTGATGTATCAGCATGAACAACAATTAAAAATACATGATAACATAAGTTCTACTTTGAAAGCTGTTTTCTGCTAATACTTTCTCTTAATTAAGATTTTGCGTACTGTACTGAAATGCAACAGAATATTTTTAAATTGCTGTTTTGGTACTTCTTAATACTTATTCCATCACTGGTGTGCACAGATTGGAGCTTCTCTCTTTGCCAGTTCAGAAGGCTCCGGGTTGTTTATTGGTCTGGCTGGGACCGGAGCTGCTGGAGGCATCGCCGTCACTGGTTTTGAATGGAATGTGAGTAGACACACACACACGCGCGCACACACACGCACACACACACACACACACACACACACACACACACACACACACACACACACACACACACACACAGACACACACACACACACACACACACACACACACACATCAACATCAAAGCTTCAACAAAACATTATGAGAAGCTATTTAATGGTCTATTAATATTCAATAAAAGCAGCCTAGTCTAGAATGGAGCTGGGCTTGTCTGCTTATCCTTCTGCGTGGTTTCTTTTGTTGTGTGCACTATTTATAGGGATGGCTAGATAAACATAAGCTACATGTGCAAGAAAAGCAACATACAGCCACAGTGACTTATTTCTGACTATTGTAAAATCAATGTGATCACATTACTGCCTTAAACAAGGCTATGTAGACCAAAGACTTACATTTAATTTTGAAGGTGCATTTTGATTTTCTTCCTTCAACAGCTGTAGCAGGTTGCCCACTGCAGGGGGCAGCAGCAGAACATTTTTAAAGCCATGCAGGCATGCTAGAAAGGGCACAACAGTAGAAAAGCTTGCACATTTAGCCTGCAGGAAAATATTTCGCTGTAGGGAGTTAGTTAGGAAATTTGTGGTCTAACTTCTTTACATGTTCTTTTTTGACACCTCCCCTCTTTCTCTTAGGCAACATATGTGCTGCTAGCCCTGGCCTGGGTTTTTGTACCTGTCTACATTTCCTCAGGGGTTAGTTTGCACACACACACGCACGCACGCACGCACGCACGCACGCACGCACGCACACACACACACACACACACACACACACACACACACACACACACACACACAAACACACTCACTCTCTCTCTCTGATAAGTACATACGGTTGAGAGATGCTTGTTGAGGCTGGTTCAGCAGGTACATTTAGTTGCCAAAGGACATTCTCATCACAATTCCCCGCCTTTAAAATTCCCCAACAAGGTGTTACAATACTACACACATACAACTGTCTTCTAGGAAACATAAATTACTTTATTGGTACATAACAACTATATTAAAAACAGGAAGTGTGATCAAATAAAACTTTTCAAAATAGCTGCTAATTAACAGATTATACTGTGCTCCTAAAACTGTCTGGAGCTTCTTCAGTTTGCCCTTTCTGTTTAGCTCTTATATGAAGTTGCTGAAATGTGTTTGTTCAGATTGTGACAATGCCGGAGTACCTTGGCCGTCGTTTTGGAGGAGAGAGGATCAGAACCTACATGGCTGTCCTCTCACTGCTGTTGTCTGTCTTCACAAAAATATCAGTACGACAATGTCACACACGCAAAATAAAACACTTTTTTTCCACTTTGCATCTTTTTGTCTATAAACCTGAATCTTATGCCGGCATTGTTGACAGATGTGTTGTGTTTCTATCACCAGACTGACCTGTACTCTGGAGCCTTGTTTGTTCAGGTGTGCCTAGGATGGAACCTCTACTTGTCTACTGTCCTCATGCTGGTGGTCACTGCTCTGTACACTATTGCAGGTACACAAACATCCACACAGACAGTTACATCGGGTTTCACTAATATTGTGCTTTTTTAGAATCACTGGATTGATAACGGTTGATTGAAGATGCCAAACTTTCCTTTCAGGTGGTCTGGCTGCTGTTATCTACACCGACACTCTGCAGACATTTGTAATGATTATCGGTGCAATCATCCTAACAATCACAGGTTTTTACTATTATAATATACTAAAAAAAACATAATGGTTATTTGAAGGATTGTATCAGAGATTTTTGTTCCTGGTTCACAGCATTCAATAAGATTGGCGGCTATGGCAACCTGGAGCGTGTGTACAGCATGGCGGTGCCCAGTAAGATCATTCCAAACAGCACCTGCCACCTGCCCCGTGAGGATGCCATGCACCTGTTCAGAAACGCTGTCACCGGAGACTTACCCTGGCCAGGCATGACTCTGGGGCTCACCATACTGGCAACCTGGTACTGGTGCTCTGACCAGGTACATTTATACACATAAAAAAACATGCGTGTGAGGTGTAGGCAAAAAGTGCAGATAACACATTTCTTTGAACTTGTGCTGTTAAATGCAGTTCAACTGATGGCCACTAGAGGCTCGCTGCCAAATTTTTCACTCCACTTTAGATAAATGAGAAAGTGTTCTCAAAATAAATGTAATAGTTAGAATACTGGACACTACAATTAGGGCAGCGAAACGTGTGAAGTAGTGTCTATACACTGTCACACAACACTATGACTTCTAAAGATATACTTAATTTTCTAGATTCATTACAGAACATTTCGAGCCCAACAGGCTCTTCACAAAATTCTGTTCTTAAATGCATATAGCAAATCAATAAGTATGTCTTTGGGAGCCATAGTGTTTTGAGTCTTTCTGCGTATTATCTAGTGGTGACTAAGCACCTGAATAAGTGATGTGCGTGTTTGCTGACTTGTTTTTTATACACTGACACAAACATTTGCATCTGAATGTGCAGGCAAAAATCCAAAAAACACATCTTTTGCAGATGTGCAGTACTTTGACATTTTATAATCAATTCAATGTTAGGGTTGACTTCCAAGTATAGCGGCCTAATTTTATTCAATTTGTCTTTCATCTTGGTTGTTTTCAGAAATTCCTCAAAAGGGCCTCTCTGTACACAATTGTGATCGCCTGACTTGAATCAGGCTGCATGAGAAACTGTTAAAATAGGAAGGATGGGGACTTGATCAAATAGAAAATACATACTTACATACTTGTCTAGTTAAATTAGCCTCTTGGGTTCCAAATATACTTGACTCCTGTGGTCTTATGTTAGAAAATTTGGACATTTAACAGAAAGAAAGCATGTCCAAAATATCTTTAGAATAAAAAATCAACTACAGTTAGTAGGTTGGGCAAAATCAACAAAGAAATGTAAAATGGTGATAAAACACAGTTTTGGTAACTTTCTTGGTTTGTGGCAACAACTCAGCGTCCAGAACAGATAAATAACCCCTTGCGGTAAAATTGTTTTGACAACTGCTTCCAAGGGAAAGATTGACCTTTCACTGTTGCAGTACAATTTGCCCTACAACTCCATTCTACCAAAGAAGCTTAATTCACAAATCTCAGAAAAAAAGCAGAAACAATCACACCTCTCTGTGAATGGACTTAAAAATGGACTTGAGCTTGTATAGTGCTTCTCTAGTCTTCTGACTATTCAAAGCGCTTTTACATAGCAGGTCACACCTACCCATTCACACACTGATGGCAGAGGTTGCTATGTGAAAATGACCATCAGAAGTAACAAATCCCATTCATACACATTCATATGCTGCCGATGAAGCAGCAGGATCAATTGGGGTTAAGTGTCTTGCCCAAGGACACGTGGCTGGGGATCAACCCCGGACCTTCCGGTTTAGAGACAACCATCTCAACCAACTGAGCCACAGCCGCCCTAGTCAGTCATCATCATCTTACTGTTCTTAATGTTTTCCAGATGAACTTTCTGGCTACAGACAACCCCTTGTTGATGCCCTTGATCTGGTTGAGACAATAACAGCCTTTGATCAGCAACAATCTGTATTTTTATTTACACCGTTCCCTTTTGGTCCCACATCAATGATTAAATTACATACATACAACTTCTCAACATCTGCATAGGTAATCCCTCACATCTGACAATATGTCAAAGCAATCAAAACAGTAGTCTACCCTTGCAAAATCAGTAACCAATCACAGTGGTATCAACATTAGAGCATGACTCCTGTATCAGTGGGGTGACATGAGTTGCTAATGTTATATGTCATAGTCACAACACTTCAGTCTGTGTTGGTTACAGTACAAAAATGAAAAAGACCAGCAGTTGAGGTAATGAAGAAATATTTTCAAAACATTATTTACAATTCTTAAAGAAATACTATCACACTGTCTCAGTATAGGTCATGACTTGTTATCACCTACACATATATACCCTGCTTATGGTAAAACCCTTAGAACAACTCTTGGATGAATACATTAGAGCTAAGTATGCTAAAATGTGTGTTTCTGCAATAAAAACTGGAAAAAAATGGAAGGAGATGTAATTCATTTACAGACAAAACTTAATAAAACAATTCCTCTAATGAAACTGCCAACCATTGTTGACAGTTTCTGAGTTTTTGACAGAGGTCCTGAATGTTGAGCCTTAAGGTTTAAAAACAGGAAATTACTTTGCATCCAAGAAATAGAGAAGATTTACACACTGAAGAGTAACTAATTTCTTAAAATCAAATCCCCATTTTGCAGGTATTTGCTCACAGTTCTACCGGGTGGGCATGTTACTTTGAGACGTTTTTTTCTGCGGTGCCCCACTCTTTGCCCTTAAATGTTTTAAATTGTTCAGTTTTGAGAAAGATACTCCTAGTAAGCCAGAGGGATTGGCTGGTGGCTGTGACGATGCATGGTCTGTCTTCCTGATACCAGGGCTGTGGCGTCTTGGCGATCGACTGGAGCGTGTCTCGCCATGCATCCGAGACGAATCAGGCTGTAGCGTTTGACCCTGCCAGTAACGATGTCCTCCAATCACAGGGCCAACTGCTCGGGTAGGGCGGTGGAAACTTCCTGGTTTAGCAAGGACTACTTTATTTCCTCTCAGTCGTCCATCACGACCCGGAGATTTTGAGTTGTGAAACAACTACGCAGAAAGAGGATGAAGAGAGATACAAGTACGTTATCATGGAGTCACATAAGTAGTACCTCAGGGATCAATCCTTGGCTCCTCATAATTATCTACTTATATAGGCAGTTAATATTCCAAAACTATCGTTTTACTTTCCATTGTAATGTAGTCGATTCCTAGGTTTACTTTCCATTTGGTAACAATGATCCTGGGAAACTAGAGAGACTAATGGTGTTGTCACACATACACGTAAATACAAAAAAAATCATGGAAAAAAACATTTCCCTCCATTTACCCAGAATTTTTCCTATTAACCCCCAAACAACATTTCTGCATGATGTCCGGGTGAGCTGATGTGCAAACGCAGCAGATGATATTCAGGTAAATTCACCATAAGCAAGCAGGCTTGGAATACATCAAATTGCACGTAGCAGTGATATAAAGTCAGAAACTTTCATCCTAACAGACTTTATCATCATGTCATGTCCTGCCCTTCTGAAACCCTGCACTCCTCCCGCCTGACAAGTCAAAGTCTCCTGCTGTGAAGTGCATACAGTATGTGGGTAGGCAAGTCAGGAGGATTTCAGGGGCACCTGTCCTGAAATGTTCTTGACATTTACAGAAGTGCATGTGTGAAAAAAGCTTGTGAAAATGTCCTGTCTCCTTCACAGAAGTTAAACCCAAACTTACTTCCGTTATCTCAGATAAGTGATAATGGAAGTATTCCACCCTTCATTCAGTCATATTTACACTTAGGTTAATTCTGTTCAAACATTAAAACTCAAAGCATGAACAATGTCTTTGTTTGATGCCTTTTGATCACTACTATTCTCCTTATTTTTGTTTCTGTATGTGTAGGTGATTGTACAGAGGTCCCTGTCTGCTAAAAACATGAGTCATGTGAAAGGAGCATCAATCCTGGCTGCCTATCTGAAGATGCTGCCGTTCATCTTCATAATCCTTCCTGGCATGATCAGCAGAGCTCTCTATCCAGGTGCATGCACACAGATGTGGGCAGACAATTTCACACATACACACACACACACACACACAAACACGAGGGATGACATGTTTACTGTAAGCAAGTAGTAACCTGCTTTGACACCATTGGTGCGACACACCCTTTTTCAGTAGGATTGTATAAATCTGTTTGTTTGAAAGCCTTTCTGTGTTCCTGAACCACTGAACCGTGCTTCTTACTTAGTCTAAACAAATGTTAATCCTGTGCACTCCTCTACAGTGATTGTGCAGGAGAGAATATTGAAAATAGTTAAAAAAGATATCAAAGGTTGAGATAACATACCAAGGGACATAACTGCTTTATGATGTAGTCTATAAATGTCAACAAATAGTGAACTATATCATTAAAAATCCTCCTTAGTGAGTCCTCATGGGGCTTCTTCTATCAGACCAATAATACAAATCCATAGGAAAGAGAAAGTTCTCATTGAGAAATCCAAACTTTTTATCTCCACTTCACAAATGTTCAGTTTGTAGGGGCTGGCCTACATTTCTGGAAATGCATGTGTAAAAAACAACTATCTGTAGGGTGCTCACCTGTCCTATGTGCCTGTGTGGTGAGGAGTGACCTTGTCTGCGGAGCTGCTGTGATTGGCGTATCAGGTCAGAGCTATCCTCCGTTTTGCTGGGCTCCCGTAGGTCTAGCATGCTCTGGGAGAAGCGAGCCATCATGTTGATCCCATCTCCAAGGCGATTCCCACGACCAGACCCTGTTGTCACCCTATGGATCATCTGGTCTCTTGTTTCCGGCTGGTCACAATCATAAAACTCCTCTTCTGATGCTGTGGAGGTGCTTGAAGGATCATCATTTGCAGCTAGGTCACATATAACCTTCGTGCTATCTTGGCTACCGTCACCGTTGCTGCCTGAGTCCCGCCAGTCATCCTTTAATGTTAAATTGCTGTGTCTTGGTTTCAGCTCCTCCTCCTCATCTGATTGGTCAATTTTCATCAGAGTGACTTGTGGTTGGCCAGGCTGCTCTGAGGGGACAGGATCAATGACTATCTGCAATGTGCGTGGTTTAGGAACAGGAGGGGCTACAGTCTGTGTGTCCTCTGGAGTTTGTTTAGCATTGTCTGTTGGTTGTGAATCAGCAGCAACACTGGGTTGTGATGTAGGAGTATGTTTATTTGGTTTGTGTGTGTCTTGTCCTACAGGTGTGTTTTGCTGCTGAGGAGGTCCTCTTGAATCTGTTACATCAGTTTCAGCTTTACACACAGCATTTTGTGTTTGCTTTTTATGCTGTTTCTTGGTTGGACTCACAGGAGCAGAGGTGTCTTTACATTTATTCCCAGAAGGATTTTCTGCTATTCCAGCTTTGTTCACATCCTGGTTTGAAACAGGCTTCTCAGCTGGTGCTGTCAGCGGTGAGGTGAAGCGTATAGCCTGGCTGACTTCAAACCTCTCAGACCTCTGTAAGTGAACCTGATTGGCTCGCTTTTCATCTCTGATGTTGATAAATCCAATCACATCGCTTGGGGGATCTGGATCGGGCCAGGTGGGCAGGTATGGGATCAGGTATACTTTCTCCAGATGAGCCAATCCAGGATGTAAGGGTGGCTCTTCAATAACATTCTTTAAACGTCCCTTGAGAATCTTTAGCCCAGGGGGAATCTGTTTGCTTGAATTTTGTTCAGAAGAAGGTTGACTTGTGTGGGTTCCTGTGGAAACCAGGGCATATTTGGGATTGACTAGTTTCCGAGCAATAGCAGCTGGAACTGCAGCAGGGGCAGTCTGAGGTAGAGGGTCAGGGATTGGTTCATCTACCATGGGAACCTTGTGGAGAGACACACCTCTGGACACGAGGAAAAGGTCCCGAAACTGAAAATCGAAGGTCTCCACCGCCTGTCCTGTGATCACAGTGATGAGGTTACGGTCCAAACGAGATGAGGACCAGGTGAAGCTGGAAAAACACAGACATGGAAATAGTAATTCACAGCGGTGACTCTCCTACTGATCACAATTAGAATTCGTTTTGCCAAAAACAAAAATGACATTTATTAATAGAAATAAGGCATGTAATGCCCTGAACTACAGAAAGCAAATATTCAAGACAACCTTTTAATCCATTACGCACAATAGAAATGTATTTATATGCACCGCCTCTACTATTGAAGGTATTGTTCACCATTTTTCAATCATACCTCTATCTGTCTGTGTTATCTATTTAAAGATTTATTTTCGGGCATTTATGCCTTTCTTTGACAGGACAGTGGATATAGTAGGAAATGGGTAGAGAGAGTGGGGAATGACAGGGAAAGAAGCCCCAGGTTGGACTCAAACCTGGACCTATATTGGGGCGGCAGTAGCTCAGTCCGTAGGGACTTGGGTTGGGAACCGGAGGGTCGCCGGTTCAAGTCCCGATGCGGACCAAAATCTGGAAGTTGGTCTGGTAGCTGGAGAGGTGCCAGACCACTTCTCGATCACTGCCGAGGTGCCCTTGAGTAAGGCACCAAACCCCCACCTGCTCAGGGGACAGCCCCACCGCACTCTGACATCTCTCCATTAATGCATGTCCACAGGTCTTGTTGTGCATGTGTGTGATTCAGGCCTGTGTGTGAGAAGCATGTCTCTAAATAACAGACAGAGTGCGAACCAGAATTTCCCCTCGGGGATTAATAAAGTATATAAAATTAAAAAATTAAATTAATTATATCCTCCGTACACTGGACACGACCTAACTGCTAAGCCATCCTGCCTCCCTGTGTAAGTTATTTAGTTTGAAAAAAATGCATGAATTGGATACTGAATTTCTTCTCTGTGTTCAACGGCACAGCATTTTGTAGTGGTATAACATGCTGTTCTTTAAGCAATGTCATTTTTACTATGTTTTCAACTGACTTGATATTTGTGTACGACTGAGCAAGGCCCTATCAGGCACCGAGGAATCTAATCCTGAAATTGGTTCATCAGACCTCCACACAAAACATGGTGAAGCTCTTGATAAAATCTTTTGATCCCTCCAAACTTGTTTAACTCAGAATGGCTTTAGAACATTTTGTTGTTTATTATTTGAAGAAGTACAGGTGGCAGTTGTTGCCATTGGAGAGGGAAAACACTTACTTTTTATTTAGTTACAAAGCACTTTGGACAAACATCCATTTAATCTCACAAGCCTTCTAACAAAGATAAGTTTTCAACCTGCACTATTCGGACCTCTCTAATGATCTATTCAGTACTGAGACTGATAAACTGGCCCTTTAAAATGATTCTTACACAAGTTAAACAATCTGCAGAAGCCTGCAAAATTAAACAAATGAATAAAAAATAAATGTAAAATAAAATGTAATTTATTATTTTATTGACAAGAGTGTAATTGCATGCATTTTCTTTGAACTTTTTCATGTAATGGCCTTAGCCTGTTTGATTTGTTAATGTTAACTTTAAATTCGTAATGTTTTATATGTACTGTTATCAGGGTCAGTATATTTATATAAACAAGCTTGAGCTCAATGGTCCTCCCTGTCTAAATACTGTGGTCATAAAAAATACTGGCCAAGTATAAGTGCAGATACAAGGTTTTATTTCCTGGTCAAGTTTAGTGTACTTACAAAGGGAAAGAAATGCAGCTAAAAGGGGACAGTACACCGAAAAATGGTAGACAAACACTGAGCTAGTTTTTAACATCAGATTTTTAGATTTCATATGCTTCAGCTACATCGTCCTCCTAAGCGGGAAGCTTTCCGGTGCGGTTGCATGGTAGTGTGCTACATCTCAACTCGTTCTTCTATGTCAAGCCTCCTACTGACATAAGAACCCTTGACAGGTTAATCATTACTCAACCAGACATGTGGACCTTGAAGTCATGCATCACATTATGATCATTATTATCTTTCATCACATCTTTGTTTCAAGTTGGGATTCCTCAACTTCCTTGGATAATGTCTGTGAGCCATACAGAGCTGTTAGTAAATACTCTAGCTAGCTAAGACCACAATAAGTGTTTGTGCATGTGTCACGGTTGATTTTTACATGATAGTGAAAGATCAATCTAATGAGAAATTTAAACTGGCAGATAAAAGTCAGCATGATGCAACAAGTATGGTTTCATATTTCTGGCCTGTTGGGAGAAGCTCTGACGCTGTAAACTAAATATTGACACATCATCTTTTGTTATCAAGTTAAGGATATTAGCTTAAAAGGTGCATGTTTGCCCCCAAACAGCTGTCACCAAAACTGGATGAGACTGAACAATGAAAGCTTAAGCTAAACAGTGGAGAAAGATATCAAAATGCTCAGTGGAGTGAAGGGAAACTGTAGAGTCTAGTGATAGGTTAAACGTTAATATAGTACAAAAATAAGAAGGAAACTCAGAGACTGTTCACCTCGCCAATACTTCATACTTCTTTGATACAGAAATCTGCATTTGCTCCTACCATTACATATTTTCTAGATAATTATTATTTTTTTTATTTATGTTGATCCAAGCTGAAGCAAAAACATCTCGGCTCTGCATATATTATGTAAGCATGCACTAGCTTTTTAAGTAATTCAAATAATGTGCCAGACTTAAAAAGCTTTACTATTAATAACTTACATAGAAACGTCTGATGCTGAAGCTAAAATGATATCATGAACATGGTCGCTGGTTATCAAAAAACAGTTGGCACAAGAAAGTGTGCTCAATAGGAAGACATTTTTACTGTTTTGTGACTTGGAGTAACAACAATAAAGATCTAGGTTGTTAAATGTTTTTATACTTTTTCATACCACTTGTTTTTAAACGGTACAATTTCTGTGTAATGATCTGAAGTATCTAAAAGCACTGAAGCTTTAAAAAACATTCTGATCTTCAGTCACACTTATAACCAAAGCTACCATGAGCGAAAGAGAAAGAACCCTGTCTAAGTTGCACAAATACATTGGCAACATTTTGGTACTGAACGTTGCCAACTATATGTGCAACTAAGACAGTGTGCACACGTTTGCCAGTATTTTTTGGTAATTAAAATTGAGAAATGACCCAATATTGGGTGCCAAGACTTGGTTTGATTTTTACTAGAATAGTGTCAAAGTTACAAAATCTGGTATCGTGACAAATCCATTCAGATAAAGTAAAAATGAATCTGGGTTTTCTTTGGTCCTTGCTTTCTACACAGAAATGTCACTGTTTTCATGAAAATTCTAAACTAAGTGTAAAGCACACGGCTCACCTGTATGAGCCTGAGATGGCTCTGTCTCCATCAGCCAGGAGGAACTTCTGGCTCAGTGATCCACGCACCTTCTGTGCTGTTCGTGAAAAGAACTCCACCCCTCCACAGCATCGTACACGCAGATTCTACACAAAGACAAAGTGTAATACAAAGGGAGGCTCTTAGGGGTGTATTGTTAATGGGAGGAAGGATTTGAGTGAACATAAGGAAATAAAGGCATCAAGAAAATGAGGCGGCAGAAAAGCACAAGTTTTTAAGAACAGCTCTTCTCCTTTAATTACCACTATAACCTTACGACTTTACAGGTTTGAGCACGGTACATTGTATTGATATATGTGCAAGCTTGTTTGACACACCCTGCTGTGTTTGTCTTTGGCCCTGTGATAAGGGTGTGGTTCCAGGCTTAGCGTTACCTCGTAAAGTAAACTTTCTGTGCGAAATCTCACAGTAGACACTAAGCACAGAAGTCGTAACTGCTCATAATGACAGGAGAGATGGCAGATAAGAAAGCAGTTGAAAGAGAGGGGAGGTCTGGCAGTTGATGCTATGAGGAAGGAAGAAGGAGAAATGAAGGATTACCATGTCACAGAGTGCAAATTGTGTGCATGGTTTAGCTAATTGCCTGGAGCACAGAGGGGAATGTGCTTGGTGTCTTTTTTTGGCCTCTGTTATCAACTATCTAGAAAAGCCCCCATTACATATGAAGTATTTTCTGTTAGTGCCTGGACCAGTTTAACTCAGAGAGGCAGAGAAAAAAGAAATTCAGCCTATGGTGAAAAGCTAGCTGGTGCATGCACTTTGCCAAGACCTGCAGGCTGAAACATGTCACACCTTCATCCTCATCTGCCCTACTTTCACTGAATTCCCTTTTATAGTGATATACTTGTTATTGCAAAGTGTGTCTTTAATGGAAAAAAATTAATTTCAAATGTTGACACAGGGGCTTTTTAAACTAAACCCTTCTCTATTATTACATACTTATCGAAGTAGCCATCTATCCCCCCCCCCCACACACACACACACACACATCAAAACATCATCTGTGTGTGTGTTTCTACAAACCTTCAGGTGTCCACGGTGCATATCAGCTCTGCCACACATGGAAAGAAAACAGGGGACTGCAGCCTGGTCGATGATAATGTAAACAGGAACTTTGCGTTTGTAGCCTGCATCCAGCAGGTCTCGAAAGATATCCACATCTGTAAACACATCCATCACCACGGCTATCACCTAAAAAATACCAGAAATGGGGTTAGTTTTTCCTGGTCTGTGAGGTTGATTTAGATTAGAGCTGCTCCTATAAACAATATTTCATCTAAAAAAATCCTCTAGGAAGCCTTGCATATGTGAGAACTAGACGTTAAAGTAAATTAAACCCTCAAAGTGAAAGTACTTGTCTGAACATGAGTGTCCCATAAGGAGACTGAGAAACAAAGAGCTTTGCAGAGTGGTAACAGAGTGTGAAGCGGCTGACAATGTGAGTTCAAAAACAGGACAAATACAGTGACAGCATGGCACCTCTTCGCACAGCGCTGTCTATTCACTCCTCACTTGACCCAGTTTGAATTTTGAGAACTGAACAATTGTTGCACCAAAGACTGGAAACTTGACAAATTAGCTGAACAGGAAAATAGCTCTGGAAAAGGTGTAGTTGAGGTTCTACCTCAGATTTTAAATCTATATTATATAGTGTACTTGTGTGTGGTGAAAGATTGTTGTTTTATTCGAAATAAAGTTAGAAACAGTAGAAGGTGAAAAAAGCTTCCATTTACAGTAACACAATAGTGCATGCCTATAAAAACAAGAATAGCTTAAGCTCAGGTAAGCTGAGCTATAAAGCTGCGTTGAGGAAAAAGTTATTGCCTGGATCGCTGCCTTAAATGCCTTCCAAATAATAAAAAAGAAGTCTGCCTTGGAACTTAGTCTATTTAAGTACTTGTTGATCTAGGCCAAAGCGTGACATGTGCCATTTATGCATGTTAGAGATTTTGTACAGGGGGTTGGTATAAGTGATGACGTCAGCATTTTTTCCCACTGTCGTGTCAAGATCAGGCTTGTTGTATTAAAACGTTGCTGTTTGCATTGGTGAGTGCGTGTGAGAAAAGGGCGACAGGGAAGTAGGTCGGTAGACAATTTACATATGTGACATTAGAAAGTGACAAAAATAAACTCTAGACTTAGTGTATATGAGAGACACTGGATTAAATACAATCCAACTTCAGCCGTAGGAGATACATTTTGTTAGATATATACTTTAGCCTGGTGTGCAACTGCATAGCTCTCAGCAATGTGAATGGAGAAAACATTATTTTCTTCAACAGGGAAATATGCATATTTAGATAACTCAGAACTTGATCTTGCTATGTCTGCCAAATAAAAAAAAAACAGACAGGAAGTTTCTGTTGCATTTAATGAAAACTGCCACAGCTGAAATGGCTCAAGAACAAGAGAGTGTTTTGTGTTTTTCACCAAAAAGTCAAGATATCATAACAGCAGCTGATTATTTTCCAATAAACCAAGTACTAATCCGTTAGTTAGTATCAGACCTCAACACAGTGCCCTTTGATAACTTTGTGAGTCTCGTGAAGGTTTTCTTTCAACAGTTTCTACTTGTTTATGGTTTAGTGAAAGTGGACTGTGTTTTTCTCTTTGTTGTGGTGGTTTAGTTGCACTGGAACAAATTTAAACTTTAATGAAGTTTTTGTCAAGACATTTTCTGCAAGTTTGTGTGTTGGCTCAGTGGGCTACATACTATCCTCTGCAGAAAAGGTGTTTTTTTATTTGATTGTTTCATGTTAAAATGTGTTTTGTCCACAAGATTTGCATACATGGAGAAGCCAAATAAAAACCTAGTAAAATATAAGGAAATCCTACTACAACAACAACTCAAGTTTTATCTTTAAACACTCTTTGACAGAGTGCAAACACTTACTATTATAGTCTTTATTTCACATAAAACAAGCGTTTTAATGCTGTTGTTCAGGATTACACTCCACTTTCAATTCTAATTATTGTGGGATGTTTCTGTGTTTTCCCATGATTAGTTTGACATCATTGGCCTATACTTTATCTAAACACTGCATTATGACCACTAACATCACCTTCATCTTCCTCTCTGCTTACCTTTTGGGCTGATGCAATGCTCTTACGCACCACCTCTTTGATGTGCGTGTGACCGTCGGTTGGAGGTTGGGTGTGCACGGTCACGCGCGTGACCCCTCTGTAGGAATTGGCCTCGGGCCAACCGAGGTCCAACTCCGCCACTGAGGCCTCAGACCGGTCCGGCCAGTATTGGAGGGACACCGGACCGTCAGCGTCTTCCCCGGACCCTGGGGTGATGTTCCCCAGTCCTGGGGTAATGTTCCCTGGCCCGGGGATGTCTAGCTTCTGGTGATGTTCGTGCCCAGGCCGGTAGGCCTCCGCTATCTGTGCAATTCGCTCCAGCTCCGGTTCCGAGAGGAATTGCCGGATGTTATTTTCGCGGGTGTAGTCCGTGAACGCATCGCGGCCCTTGGTGATGAGAGTCTCCAGCGCCAGCCTTTGGTCCTCACTGTAGAAAAACTCTGGTTTGCTCTCGCTAACGCGCCAGTTGACGTGGTGGTCGTCCAGACACTGGATCTGAGACAACGCCATGGCCCAAATGTATCCACCGGTTTGTAAATAGTTAAGTAGCCTACTGGAAACACTCTGACCCACTTATCATTCGTCGCTCCAAAAGGTCAGACTTCGAAAAAGTATGACTTCTCATATCGGTCCATGCCTACCGTGTCCGCGTGACACGGGACTGTGAGGAAGTAGGCTAGGTTAAACAGACCGAAAATATTCACATGTGAATCAGATAAACCCTCAGCACAGTTCTTCTAAACATACTCCGACTCAGCTCTCTTGTTACTCTCTCACACACACTCAGGTGTTTGAGAACAAAGCTTTCCACCTAAAAGCCACGCCTCTCACCTGACAGGGGCCGGGTGACTCCAGCGGCGGCGACCCGGTTGAGCTGCTCTAGCCGCGGGGCCCGGCGGACACGGAGACAGGCAGCTGAGTAGTTGTGGGTGCCTGCCAGTGAGTCAGGCTACAGCGGAAAACATACTTGAGATAAAGAAATAAGTCATTAATCCACCATTTAATGTGTTGAAACAGAGCATGATTCAGACAAGCTCTGTCGCTGACGAGTCACTTTTCTTCTTCGTTTGTTGAAGTTGAACGCTGCAGCTGTTACAGCCACAAAAATGGCAACTTCTGATGAGTTCCCCGAAACACAAAAAGTTCATATCACTGACGTGGCGTGTGAGTCCCAACCTTTCCTTGCGTTGAAATCACGTCGGTTAATCTTTCCCTTACAAACTTCCCCCTGCCTGGAAGTTCATCTAAGTCCAGTGTGGAGCAGACGATGAGTGTCTGACCCTGGAATTCGCCAACGGAAGTTCTGATACCGGGACAGAAAGGCGGAGTGCCCGGTAGTTTAGAAAGACTTCAAACTCCACCCTCCTGCCTACACAGACAGAGAAATCCTGTAGCTTATGAACTCACCCATTTTGACAAGTTAACACCATGGGACTTCATTGTTAAAAATGTTATCATAGGGTAACTCATCCATATAGTACCACTGATTTTTTTTAAATGATCGACACGTAGGAGTAGCGTAGTTCAAAGCCCTACCTATGAAAAATAACAGTTTTAAGTTTAATATGCAGTGGTGCTATTTAGTACAACTAGAAAACCTTCTCTCATAATTCTAATTCTACCCCCACCTTTTTTTTTTTACTTGCTTGCACCCCCACATTCAAGTGAAACATTATAGGCTTTACTTGATGCATTTGGTAATTACTGATCATATTTAGAGTGTTTGGTTATGAAATGGCCTGAAATCAATAAGTGATGTATCTATAAACTTTAAAAACAAACAATACCATCAGCAACAATGTTGGTTATTGCTAAACCGTAATATACGCATGTCAACCCTGCTGCCGGGTAGGTGTCAGAAAAGGTATTAACAGCATGATGCCAAAACAGTCTTTAATTAATTCTCCACGCCAAAGATTCGGGGTGAGTTGGATGTTAGACATTTAAAATAAACAATGATGAGATACTTTATTAGAAACAATTCATCCATGAGTACAGGACATAACTCAAAAAAGTTACTCCAGGAGGTTTAAACAGATTTGGTGCCTTTACAAATGTGTGTGTGTGTGTGTGTGTGTGTGTGTGTGTGTGTGTGTGTGTGTGTGTTTTTTGCATATAAAATACATAGCCTATAGGCCTACATCATATATTAATTTTTTTTTCCTTTATTAAAGTACAGCTGTACAACTTGTTACTCCCAAATGTTTTGATAATTGTTTCAGTTGTTTTTCATGGAATAACATTTCTGGTGCTAATTTGTCTAATTCCAGCATGAAGGAGAACAGAATAAGAGCACTGAAAACACTAATCTCGTAGAGGTCTTTTAGGATAAAGAGAGAGCTACTTATGCAGTCCAACTTGAAGGAATATTTTGCCCCTGCTTCCTGCCTCAGCATGAAAATCGAGCAAAGGAGCATGAATTGTGCATGAGTAAAATATTTTGTTACCACTTCCACTCTTGTGACTGTGTCTTCATATTTCAGACTCTGTGGGATGTGTGGATCCAGAGGAGTGTGTGCGCGTGTGTGGAGCTGAGGTGGGATGCTCAAACATCGCCTTTCCCAAACTGGTCATTGAACTCATGCCAAGTGGTGAGAACATTGCTTTCATTAAACAAAGTTTAAAAATACATGTTTCTTAATGTGTCAATTTTTGAATCTGTTTATTTGCATGTGTGTATTACAGGCTTGAGAGGACTTATGATAGCAGTGATGATGGCTGCTCTGATGTCCTCGCTCACCTCCATCTTCAACAGCAGCTCCACACTCTTCACTATGGACATCTGGAAGAAACATCGCCCACGTGCCTCAGAACGAGAGCTGCTACTGGTCGGCAGGTAAGACTTCTTAAACCTCCCTGACCAAAACATCAAATGTGCACTCTGAAAATGCTAAAGAGTTCACTTTTAGCACCAGGATCAATAAAGAAAAAGGACATTTGTGGTCAGAGAAATTGAAAGGCAGGTTCTGTTTGCTCCAGGATCGTGACTGTGATCTTGGTGGTGGTGAGTGTGGTGTGGATCCCCATCTTGCAATCGGCCAACAGTGGTCAGCTGTATGTTTACATCCAATCAGTGACAAGCTACCTTGCTCCACCTGTCACTGCTGTCTTCACTCTGGCTGTCTTTTGGAAGAGGACCAACGAGCAGGTAACACTTACGATACACTAAGGGCTGAAACTAACCTTTTTTCCCCTTTTGGATTAATTTATCATTAGTTTTATTTAGAGTTACGTTAAAAATGCCCAAATGGAATGACTTAAAATTGCGTATTGTTTAAGATCAACACACCAAACCTTGATTATTAAAAAATCCCACTGATATAAAAAATAGAAATGCAGCAAATCCTAATAGAAAAAGGAACCAGCAAGTTACAATATTTTGGCTTGATAAATCACTTGAACAAAATTATTTGTTCAATATTCCACTAATTCTTAGAGCACTAATTACTGTACAAACGTGATAAAACTCATTTCATGAACATTTTTGAGACTGCTACAAAAACAGCTTCTCCTGCTTTAATTTCAGCACAGAGCAATAAACATTAGAACAGAAATATCCAAACTCCATTCAGAATGTACTCAATGCTGGAAAACAGTCAGAATTTCTTGGTGTTTTGAGTCTTTCCTGCATTGCTCTGTTTGTCCATTCTCCCACCCTGTACTGGTGCATGGTTTTATTATCCTCACATGGGTTCCAGCTGCCAACAACCCTCACTGCTCGGTCTGGAGTACTTGTGTGTGTGTGTGTGCTCATGTACATGCATATCTGTGTGTGTGATAGCCCCACACATTTTATTAAGTGTATTGTTTATTATTTCCTCTGTAGTCACCGGCATGATTGTTCTGCTCCTTCACATGAATAGTGAGAGTTATTGATACTGGCAGATAACAAAGTGCAAGTAAGGGCATGTGTGACTATATTGGACGACAAAGATCAACAGAGAGAGATAAAAGAGATCATACTTATGTGGTAAGAATGTGTATGAGCCCAGAGCTAATAAGACACATGTTGAAACATCTTTCTTTCTACAAGTGAAGACCAGTCTGCTGGATAGTCAACAACTCAGTTTTTATAGAGCAAGTCTTGGGTGTGTCTGCACCTTGTGGACATGCTGTTAAGCTATTAAATGCAAATGGTTTTCTGAGGTTTTTCACAATGAAAAGGTTCTTCCTCTTTATTGTAATGTAAATATTTTCCTTGTTTAAACAGGATTATTCATTTTATATTTAAAAGAAGCGATGAAGTACAGTTGAAACAAAATAATTTACTGAGATGCCTTAAACTTGAACATTTATACCAAATTTAATGCCAATGTCTTTAAACCAGCAGAAGACCCAATTGGGACTGGACGAGCAAACACTCTGATTTGCAGGAAGTCACAGTTACATTAATTGTTTTTTCCAATGCTAGCCCTAATGTGGATGGCAATGTTATTCACCCTCTATTTGTTCCACTCTAATATCACAACGACTACTGCAACTACAAATGGATGGATGTCCTTTCTATTTTCTACCTAGAAATGTTGCCATATACCTTTACAGTCGCCTGTGCTTTGTGATTGATGGCAAAAAAACATTTCAAAATGCAAACAAACAAACAAAAAAAAGACTAGACTAGCATTTGTTAATATCATTGACTGTATAAACATAGATGTAGTGTTAGTGATCTCCCCCACATGGTTTGATTTTCATTTTCAAGCCCAAAAATGACAGTTAGAAATGTTGGAAATGCTCTCATAATCTTACTTTAGATGAATCTAGAAACAGGCAAAGAGGTGGAGTTGATGCAGACCTTAAGCCACCTGGCAAACCCCTACATTGAACTAAGCCACGCCCCTAATTATGCACCTTTATGAATAACATGTAGGTTTATTCAAATCAAAATGGATGAGTAATGACAAATTTCACACTGGTACAGTGTGTACCAATAAAGTTATGAGCTAATGATAAGCACATTTATTTTTGGACCAGGCTGTAAACATGTTTATGCCTACTGTAAAATGAGCTATTTATTATGGGTATCAAGAGGGATTCCTTGGCTTTTGCGGACAGCCTCAAGTGGACAATCGAGGAACTTCAGTTTTTTACTTTCCAGCAGACTAGCGTTTAGTCAAAGTGCACGGATCACATTCTTTGCTGAAGGTTGAATAGAAAAGGAGACAGAGAGTTATTTGTGTCACTGCAGCACGTGTGCATACTTAAGTGAGAAATGACACGACAATGACAGATTATCGTGGTGGGAAAGTGAGAGTGCTGCGAGGCGAACACACCCAAGTGTGACCCAGGCCTGTTGCAGGAATTACACTGATGCATTTAGAAGCTGAAGGTTTAGCAAATCAATCCAGATAGTGCAATATAACCTGAGTGTGTTTATTTGTGTGCATTCAGGGGGCATTCTGGGGCCTGATGGTGGGTCTGGTGGTGGGTGTGTGTAGGATGGTGCTGGAGTTTGCCTTCCCACCTCCCAGATGTGGCGTTGTGGACTCAGCTCCTGCTGTGCTGCGTGGTGTCCACTACCTCCATTTTGCCATCTTGCTGTGTGGGCTAACCGCTATTGTTGTAACTATAGTATCACTGCTTACACCACCACCCAGCCACGAACAGGTGCGTAAACTTCAAACACAGAAAACAACAGAACTAATAGGGAAGTTATTACTGTAAGTATTTTGATGTTGACATACCTGTACTTTTATCTGCTTAACATTAAAAAAGAGATACATCTGAGGTAAAGGAAGAGGCATCATCTACAGGATTGTCTCCAAGACATTCAAAAAGGCCATGCCTTTCTAAATCAGAACAACAGAAAAAATCCTTACAGTACAGTAAACAAATTATTGCAAACAATAGCAAGACATTCATACTTAATGCTACATATTTCAAGTATTTTTAAAGCCGTTAACCCAATTATTTTGTCTGACATTCCTCAGGCCTGTGTGTGAACTTGCAGCGCAAACAGCAGCCGTTCTGATGAAATACTCAAGAGATTAGCCCAAACTTGAAAAAGAGAAAAAAAATTTCCCCTCCTTGTATGAAGAAATCTATCCAGTTGCCATGTAACCTCTTCTGTACACATGAACAGACATATCACAATGTTTCTAAGTACTGTGTTAATTTAATATGCATGAAATGTTTAGTATTTGAGTATTTGAAAAAGCAAAAAATTAGACTATACATAGAAACGAAACCAGGATTTAGCTTAATGAGTAAAAAGACCATGAAGCTTAGCTGGTGAAATGACCACCAATTATTATACTAAAAATGAATAAATACAGTATCATCAACAGAAAAGTTTGACATTTTAAAGATTTATTTTTGGGGGGCTTTTTAATGCCTTTCCGGAGAGACAGGACAGTGGATAAAGTCATAAATGAGGAAGAGATTGAGTGGGGAATGACATGCGGGAAAGAGGCCACGATTTGAACCTGGGACGCCTGCTTTTAGGACTTCACCCTGTGTACATGGGGTTTGCAAACTAACCGCTAGACCACCAATGCCCCAAAGGTTGACATTCTAAAAACATGCCTTTTTTTGTTGATGAAAGTTCAAGGCAGAGATTGATACCAATCTATTGTCTATCTGTTGAACAAGAAGCTATAGCCAACAGCTAGCTGGCCTGGTTCTGTCAAAATGGAAAAAAAATACCTACAAGGACCACTAAAGCTTGCTCTCAAACTGACTATATCTATCGTATATCTATCTTTACAAGTTAGCCATATTCCCATTTCTGTAGTCTTTGTGCTTGGCTCAGTTAAGCTAAGCTAAAAAGCTATTAGCTCCAGCTTCATGGGATCTATCATTACTTCTAACTCTTTTTAGAAGAATCATACTTCCTAAAATATAAAAATAATTTTGTCAACAAAGCTGTTTTTTTTTACAATTGTATATTTTAAAAATAATTGACTTTTAATTAATTCAATTTGGTCTTTTTTCTTCTCTCTTAGTTGTGTAACCTGACATGGTGGACTATAACTGAAGAACCACAAAGAGAAATACCTCTACAGAAAGTGTCCTCTGTCAGCCATCGTAGCTCCCAGAGTAAGATTCTGAATAGTCAGGCCACTTGGAATAAAACCAGCCATCATGTGATTTACAGTCATCTCTGTAGATTTTGCTTGAGTAACTTCCTGTGTCTGCTGTGTGTATGTGTGTGTGTATCTTTCAGGCTCTGAGCCAACTCGGCGGGTGACATGTGGTCATGGTGCAGGATTGTGTATCTCAGCAGCTCGGCGATCAGAAGAGACTCCAGCTCCCAGAGTGCTTAGTGTCAGAGAGAGTGTGTTCTGGTCCAGGTTCTGCTGTGTTAACGCTCTGCTCTTGGTCAGCGTTAACATTTTTCTGTATGCATACTTTGCCTGAGTCAAGGATCCGATTTAACATCCTGCCTCACCCTCCTGCTGAACCTCTGCCAAACTCTGAAACATGAACCCAGAAACTCCGCCTGCCTGCCAAGCAGCCTCTGATTTCTTTTGATACTTTATGGAGTAGAAGCAAGCTGTGATTTTTGTACACATTTTATGCATATCTTTCAAAAATCAAGGCAATGTATACTGTATTTAAAGTGAATCATACAGGTGTACATGCAGATGTAACACATTTCAGACAAAAAGAAGTCTGACAGCACATACCTCTCTGCTAAGGGCTGCACACATCTCTTAATGTCTTATTTGGTTGCATTTTTCTTTAATCCGCTCCACATTTCCGTCAAATTAAACATAATGATGGATAATAATTTAGTAATAGTTTTTCATTCATTTAGAAGCATAAAGTCAAGCGTCACAATGTGAAATTTCTAACGTTGTTATTTGCATGGTTGTATTTGAAAAAAGAAAAAAAACTTTTACACTTATGCACTCCTGAATCTTTTTTTCTACATTTTTAGGCAGGTTGTCCCAAAATCCTCCTGACTTGCCTGTGATCACACGTAATAATGGACGAATCACACAAGCCCGACGCTATGTTGACAGTTCATGCCTTTATAACAATGGTACCTGTATTCACAGTATCAACTAACAAGTGGAAAAGAACATATTGCCAAGTAGAAAAGCGTATAAAGTGTGTCAAATTGCACCGGTTGACCACCAGTCGTGTGATATAAATGTCATCACCCCTGCCCCCTTGTCACAGGGAATTTTCCTGAAATAGTTTCTATGTTCTCACATCAGCTCACACAACTTCCCACTGAAACTTTACCAAAAAACTACATGTGAAAATGTGTGAAATGATGTGAAAAATGTGGCCATTTGCATTCACACACGCAGCTTAACCTTAACATTGCGGGACATTTTCAGGGGTATTGTGCATGTGTAAAAACACCAATATAGTATTTCTACAGTCATGCTTTCTTCTTATGATTTTTCTCTTTTCACTAATGTACTATAGGCTTTTGGTTTTCTTATGAAACCTCCATTCCCATGTTTTGTGGCTGAGTCTAAAACTTTTGGAAATGTATAGTAGAAATTACATTGAAGCTGAAATATGCAGAAAATGACTTCTGAATCAAAGGGCATCGAAAGCTTACAAAACATAAAGTAAGATTATACTCTATTGAGAATACATCTGTGTTGTTTTGGTTTTATGTGACTTGTGTAAATATGTGTCTTTATGAGTCTGTGTGCATAATTCAATAAATATACAGTAGTAAATGGTTATCTATGTGGCCTTGTGTATGCTCAAATAAATCTAAAATATTTGCATCAGAACCTCAAGTGTTTGTCCAAAAATGAATCCATGGAAGAGGATTTAGAACCAGGTAACTCTTAATTTATCTTCTGTTCAGTTTACTTACATTAACCAAGAGAAAGAAGGGTCACACAAAAAATGGTGTAAAAAAAAAAAAAGCCAAGGTAAATCAAACGTTTAATAATATCAGTATAAGCTGTTAATGAAAAGAGGAATTTATGGCTAAAATGATCATAAAGGTTCACTCTATAGCTTTTAGACTCTGTAATTCTATTTCTTCATATGTGAAAATTCTCAGTTGCTGTTTTGGAATAAAATTATTGGTCTGAAATGTAAAACTTTCAACAATATGAAACCCACAAAATGCAAGGTGACATATCAAAAATGCCTGATGTGTTATAATTGAGGAGTCCAAATTTCTAAAGGTATTCATAAATAATAATAGAGAAGGACAAAAGAAAAGGATCACGGTAGCATCTTTCTTTTTTTGCTTGATGTTTGGATTGACATTAATGTTAAACCCCTGAAAGCTTGGTTTCAAATCTACGAGTCCTGCATCAATTACCAGAATCGAGCAGTAGAAACATCTTCTTTCCCTGTTAGAACCTGACAACAACCTACATTATTGACAAAGCAACGTCATTGTTACAGTTTGGTTGAACATTTGTTTGTCTTATTATGTTTCTATCAAATATGTGCACATTTTCTGAATGAAATCCCTGCCCACTTCAAACTGTACAGACTCTGGGATTGGGCCCTAAATAAATTATTTTCAACTCTTTCAATCAAGAATTGAAATTGACGTCTTTTAAAGAGTTCTGGTCATTGGTTAATTCATTAAAGGACTTTTTGTTTCATCACTATCTCATTCACTGGAGAAACAAGGAAGGTCACTACAGTTGGACAGATAATAGTCATGATACAGCCATGGTATTGAATTCTGATATGATGTCAGTGGTACAGCGGCTGGACATATTCTGGTGGGAAAATTCCTACTCGCCCTCTGCAGCGCCCCCTCCAGGACAGATGGCTTGAGCAGTCCAGTAGGTCAATGATGTCACCGCGCAGGAAGTGGAGGTGGGCAGTGTGAGGAGGGGTGTAGTCACAGAGGGCATGTGCTAGACGAGGCTTCTACGCACACAAAGAAAGAAAATTAAGCTGTGAAGTCACACACACAGGCGTGTTATTTTAAAAAGGGGAACATTGATTTATCGTACCGCCATAACTGGTTCAAGCTGACGCTCTCTCTCTGGGTGAGAGGGGTGAGAGGAGAGACGGGCCGAGGGGATGGACTCCTGAGAGCTGCTTTTGTAAGGGTTGGGGTAAGGGTTACTTCCAGGGTGGGACAGCAGGCGAGGGGATACGGGAGGGTCTCTGAGAAGGACCACTTTCTCCACAGCAATACTGTGAGTTCTGTAGAAATCCACCAAACGGTTCAGAGAGCAGAAGGACTCATCCCAGATGCAGTACTGACCGCCCCCCTCCAGCACCCGGAAATGCTCCACCCTGTCACCATAGCTGTAGAATAAGACAGATGGTGAAGTTAAACAGGTATGAAGTACCTCAGAAAATGGGATTACTGTTGTTTTCATTCCTCTGACGGGGCACACCTATGCCATTGTGGGAAATAGTACCACAGTCACCTGAGTGGGAAGGTGTTTTTCTTAAATCATCACTAGCAGCAAACTCACAAGCTCTGACACTCAATAAACACTCTTTAATCTGGTCTGAGCGGTTTTCAAAAGCTCGCAGTACTTCAGTGGTTAGTAAGTTGTTTGTCTTATACTGATACTGTGAACGTGAATGAGTTAATACGTAAACACTGATTACAGAATGAGGAATATAGAAGAGCTAAATTAATAGATGATACAGTCATAAATGGACAAACCTGAATAATTTTCAATCATCTTGACCATTTATGACTTTTAGTTATTTTCAAGCTGAAGCTAAATATAGTGTCTCAAATACAGGAATCTGTTGCTTAACTGTGCTTTAAAATTCTTATTAGGCCTTGTTTATGTTAGTCTTTGATTATTTTATGTTATATTTAATGTTTTACTTTTGTACATTGAGAGCACAGTTCACAGAAGCCAAATTCCTAGTGTGTGTGTGTGTGTGTGTGTGTGTGTGTGTGTGTGTGTGTGTGTGTGTGTATCTTTGGGTTTTAGGGTTGTTGGTCAGGCCAGAAAAGCTATGAGATGCTCCACTTTTGTGAAAAAAACATCTAATAATTTGGTCATTTAGCTGCGTACAGATATTAAAACGTATTCCAGTGTCCACACTGACATCTTAAAGTATCTGGTTTTGGTGTTGTCAAATGATAAATGTAATTATTTTGCTGCAAATAAACTGACATTCATCATTAAACAATCATCAGAGAAATTTGGATAAATGTCCTGTCAATAGACGTATTGGTTTTTTTTGGTGATGATTTGCAACACTTTTAAAGACATTTATGCTTTTTCATAGATGATACCTTTTTTGACTGTATGCATTTCTTGTCCCAAAAAAAGGAAAATCCGTTGTTGTTTTGTAAGAAGAGGATGTGAGTTGAGCCGAAGCTTCAGCCAACACTTTATATAATCGTTACTTGTGTTTTGTTTACTATTATGCTCTTTTTTAGGGAGTATCCACTCTTGTATTGTTTGTTGCATAATTATCTAAAGAATTAAATGCATTTAATTTTCAAAACAAATGCACAATGAACTCTAGTGTCCCAGCCTTACACGCCTGAAAATAATTGTTTAATAACTCTGAAAGGAGGGCCACACCACTCCCGGTTCTCTCATGAAGGCTTGTTTGCTGAGAAGAGGCAGAGAGGTCAACAAAAAGGTCCTGGGTTAGATTCCATCTTCTTTCAGTACAGTTTTTTCCTGTTTCTGCAGTTTCTTCCCAATGCAAAGACTCTCATCTCAAATTACAGACTCTAACTTGCCCAAAGGAGTGTTTTACAGAATAATGTATTGTCTTACTATGTCCTAATTCCAAAGATCAATAAAACTGTCACTAGAAAAGGTAGCAAAAACAGCAAAACAGTCTCCAAAAAAGTACATTTTTCTCATGTGTTCCATGAGCTGACAGATGATTTTTTTCATGTGGGTAACACAGAGGGACATCAGTGTCCACCAAAAATCAAGTAAATAATAAAATGAATCTTAGTTTGCACACAGAGAGTTTGTGACCTTTTAACTTTCTTGTTTTGATGCATTTTTAGAATTAGTGTGGAGAAAGTGATTTGGACACAGGCAGAAATAAATAACTGAGGATGGATCTCATAAAAAGCATAGCTGTGTTTTTCTCTGGTATTATCTAAAGGAACTGAAGACATGCTGAGAACTAAACGAATCTCCTTTAATGAGTCCCTGCAGCTTTAAACCATAAAATTAACAATCTTCTTAAACATTGCCCCCCTCTATTGACATTTCTCAGCATTACACTTGGTGCTGTGTTCATTTTATATATATATACAATCAGTATGTCATAAAAATGTTATCCTTGAATGTTTTAAGTGTCAATTGCATAATGTACCTGTTTTTAATTAAAGACTGAGTGCCGTTATGCAACGCCCTGATTATTGAGTGTACCCTCAATGATTAAATGTGTCCCACGTCACTTTGGTGACCCAATTACACCTCCCCTCTCTCTCTCTCTCTCTCTCTCTCTCTCTCTCTCTGTGTCTCACATACACACACACACACACAAACTCTTACTGACTGTGCCGCTGTTATATTTTTAGTACATTGGGTTCTTGTAGAGCATATTTAAATAGTCTGACTTAGCCTGACACACACTCAGAAACACGTGGATGCTCTGACTTATGAATGTGCTCTATGTGATGTAAAAGAAAAATCAAAATGCAACACATAATATAACATTTAGATGCCTCCTCTCGCATAAATCTGGTTGTACAATTTATTCTACCTTTAAGTTGTTAAACTGAGTTGTTAAGATCAGAGCAAGGAGCAGATGTTTCTATCTCTGGTCATGAAGACACACAGCTGTGAAGGAAGCAGTGCAGCAGATTTAACAAATATAACTGCTGCACAAAGAAGCCATTCATCATTTATTAAGATCAGAACGTGTCAACAGACAACAGAGGAGGGTGACATCAGTCTGCAGCATGAGATTTTGTCAGACTTCATTTCTGTTCTCTTTTTGTGCTTTTTTGTGTGGTGCGTTTACTGACCTCACGGAGACAGAAAACTCTCCAGGAGCTGATTCACTTTCCCTCACCAGGAACACTCCGGTGTCTTGCCAGCGAAGACGCTTTTCAGCATCGAGTCGTGACACCCGTCCCGCAAACCACCTAAAAAAAGAACCCCACACAAAAACAGGTCATTGGCTTTCTTGTCATATGCTAAAATACACTTTAAGAATTGGAGGGCATCTTGGTTCTCTTTTAACGGGTATATGTATCAAGCAACTACATTTTATGAGTCAGTGGTTACAAAACTCTGGTTGGGACCCCCACATTTTTTTGTCAAATTTCTGTTGTCTGTTTTGTGAAACAGTAAATCCTTTAACTCGTTAAGGCCTGAAAATGTCCGCTAAAGGCACGTCCAAGTAGGAAAGTTTCACAAGTAGACATTGCTTCTTTTCTTTTTATTAAGGGGCCAAAAGCCAAGGGTTTGGGAAACACTGATGTCAAAGGTGTTAGTTAATCAATCCACATGTGCAAAAACTCTGGTTGGCTGTAACAAAAGAGCAGTTCCTTATCATAAACTGGATAAGTTTTTAGAATTATAAAAAATATATTGATTTTTTTTACGGATAAGGAAGGAGGGAAATGTAGTTCTCTGGCACGTAGCCTCGCTTCCCCTGGATCTCTGCTGTGAACCAGCAAGAATCATCCTCCATTTCTGTCACCTAAAACACACATGCACAATTATTCCTACTTTGTAAACATGCAATCTTTTTCTTATCTTTGGCCACTTCAGATCAAGCAAACATTTACACACACACACAAACACAAACTAAGACACACAGTTACCTTGATGATGTCGCCCTTCTGGAAACTGATCTCGTCTGCCTCTGATGCTGTGAAGGAGAAAAGAGCCACCGCCTCCATGCTGAACAAATGAGAAGAGTCAGCTTCAAAAATAGTTTGACTTCATGAATGAAGTGACACAATACAGCTGTGTGAGTGCAGCAGACCAGGATGATGACACTCTATTACAGGATGAGATAATCATTGTGTGATAATCAGTGTGTGTCTGTGCGTGCGTGTGTGTTTGAGCGGCTGACATTCTGCTCATTAGTTAATGAGGAGAGTTTTGCTCTGCGCGTGTGTCCCTCTGTTCCTCCATGTGACTTGCTCAGAGAGAGTGTGAACACGTGGAGGTGGTAACTCTCCATCGCTTAAGTCTACACACACTTTAAACTCCGTTGCTTTAACAAAGCATTTCCTCGAGGGAAATCAGAGACAGCGGAAGAAAAGAGGGGAGGAATAAAAATAATCCAGAATAGAGTGTGATGACCTGAGGTGTTTATGACTATCTCCAGAACAATATAGTATAATACAGTTCTTACAGCTTTTTCTTTTGATCACCATTTTCATTTTTAACAAGCTTTAAATGATTTACATTAACTGCAACAACAATAGACTTCCCTTACAGCTTATTAGACAGAAATAACATACTATTTCTACTACCGTGCTTTGAAGGTACTAAAGTACAGTTTGGAGGTACTTTGGAAACATAAGAGCAATCTAGTTTACTGTTGTAGAAGATTATTTAATTTTAAATTTTACATACTTTATTAATCCCTGAGGGAAATTCTGGTTACACTGTGTTGTTGACAGACATGCTTCTCGCTTGAAATATTAATAATATACACACATATGGACATGCATTAGTGGAAAGATGTCAGAGTGGGGCTGCTATGCAGGGAGCGTGCTAGAACTGTTGGCCCTCAGCAGTGCTTGGGAAGTGACCAGGCACCTCTCCAGCTACCAGATCAACTCCCATATTAAGGTCCACACCGGGACCTGAGCCAGGGACCCTCCGGTTCCCAACCCAAGTCCCAACAGACTGAGCTACTGCCGCCCCCAAGAAATCAAAACTAATACCACCCAGGGCAGCTTCTAGTAATATATCAGTCACACATAAAATGATTTATACTTTGATAATACTTTAGTGCTTTTACTAAGGTAGGATTTTGAATGCATAACTGTCAGGTTCAGTGACGTTGGGTTGTAAAAGCAGGAGGTGGTGTTGTCAGGATCATACAGTGGATATAGTCACTGTGATGTCACTCTTGGGTTTCTGGACTACAATTTTAAAGTCTAAAGTTTGGCATTTTACTTTTCCCTATCTCATTTTTTGGGGGGTCGGAAGAAACAAAACTAATTTTACAAAAAGTCTAATGCCTATGATAAACTTCTTTGCTGAATTTTGTAAAGCACAGGTAGCAATTCACATCAGCATGGAAAATGTTTTCTGAGGCAATAAATAGAATGACATTAATGTTCATTTCCTCATACACAGTTTGTCAAAGACTGTTTATACTTTCATATTCTTCAACACCACATGTCCTAAAACAATTTAATATTCGTTGTTTTAATAATCGGTTTTAATGAAGCTTAAAAAACAATACAGATCTTCAGTCATATTTTAACCAAAAACTGATGCAAATGAATGAGCAGCTGTGTTCCTTCCAACTCCCACGTCGACAAACACGGATGTTTTCAGGTCCTTTTGGCATAAAATTTTAATGGTTACATTTAAGTATTTTACAAACAAGCAGAGGATGTGAAACTCTCTTAATTTCACAAACATAACAGTACTGAAATGTTACAACAGTATTTGTGCAATTTAGACAGTGTGCAAGAGATTGCCTGCAATTTTTGGTAATTAAAGACAAGAAATAACCCAATATCGGCTTCAAATTCAATTTTTGTCGCTGTGGTATTAAAGCAGGAATTGACATCGTAAAAGTCTACAAGTATTGTATCAAAGTTCAAAATTCTGGTATCATGACAACCCTACTTCAGTATAAGCTGATGTTTTTTTTAACCAGTGGTGTTGATCTCTGGCTGATTTAAGATACTTCTGCCTTTGTTTGACTTTTCAGTCCTGAAAGATACGTGTGACTTCTTTTGAACAAGTACAAGTCTGTTTTAGACATGTGCATAAGTCCATTAGTTAGTTGTGACTGACCTCTAATGGAAGCAAAGACAAGTGCAGCTTCAAATAAACCCACAAAACACTGAAAGTTTTCATCTATTGATCTTCCTGTTATAAAAATAGAAACAGTGTTGATGTACAAATCAGAAAATAAGGAAGCAAGCAAGCATGTGTGTGTCTGTGTTTGTATATCAGTAGCAGTCCACTATGACCTCCTGCCCTGGTTGTGTGTCTGAATTAGTGTTTGCTCCCCTTGCGGTCAGAATGTCCTGCAGCAGAGAGAGGGGAGAGTTGTGGATGTGGTCGCTGCTTTGTGTCAAGATGTCCAGCCTGTTGTCTAAACTCAGAGATCCCAACACCTCACGCAAACCAACAGACACACTGTCACCTCCCTCAACCGCACTCTCCTCTCCCATGATGTCCATCTCTTGGGCTTCATTGCTCTTTTTTTTAATCTCCAGTATCTTTCTGATCTCCCGCCCCCAGCCCCAGCCAGGAAGTTCACAGTACACTCTATCAACTGTTTCTGTGGAAGCATCTTGGTTGCCTAGCAACAGAGGACAGACTGTCTGTCTGAGTGTTATCAGCAGTTGACAGGCCTTCAGCGCCACCGGCCGATCACAGTCAACCAGACCGCTCAACAGCACTGAGACAACTCCCTGCTCGACCAGATTCTTCAACACTCTGCCCAAGTCTGATGCCACCCCCTTCTTGTGAGTGTGGAGGGTGTAGGCCTGCTCACAAACTACACCGTAAGGGTGCTGTGCGTCGTGATGTGTGTCCCAGTTCTTCCTGTAACCCTGCCAACCTGAAAGAACTTCATCCATGAGCAGTTCAGCCAACTCCAGAGTGTGAAATTTGACTTCCCAGTCCAGATCTGCGCTGCCCTGTGAGAGGACGGAGCGAACACTCTGCATCAGGTGAGAGGTGGAGGAGGATGTGGAGAACCAGGCGATGAAGTATTGTACCACAGCCCTCCTGGCGAATCCCTCTGTGTCTTCTGAGAGGATTTCAAGCAGCCGGCTCACTATTTCAGTCTGGAAGGACACAGAAGTTATACACATTCTCATACATGTGTGTGAGAAGCTAAACAACCATGAGAACTGACAAGGTACTGTACAGTTAGTTAAAGTACCACATTTTGAGTGATATTTAGAGACAGGCTAACTGGCTTCTTTTTATAACTGAAGGCTTTTCTGTAAACTAGTGCCGTAAAGCCGTCCACACTTCTCGCGAGATGACCTCGGCACACTGCCAAAGTTACAAATAGTGCAGTAAACAGGTTAACCTGGACATGATGGGAAAGACGCCATTCTCCCTGATGAAAGTTATTGTACTATTAAATTGACCTTTGAAACTACTTTTTTAAGGTGGAAAGAGAAAGAGAGAGAGAGAGAGAGAGAGAGAGAGAGAGAGAGAGAGAGAGAGAGAGAGAGAATAAAAGCCTCCAAGCTTTATCAAGTTTTAAACAGCTGCTCAAAAATATGTTAAGACTCCAAATGAAGACATGATCCAACATGAATGAGGTTTTTTTGTAAAACAAAAAAATACGACAACCAAATGTATGTAGAAAGTTGGATGCCAAAATATACAAAATACTTCAATGTGTGCTTAATGTTGATTAATGAGTCTCGTGCAATCTGGTGTATAGAAGGTCATATGTTCAACAGTCTGCTTACCTCCTCCTGAGTAAGTAGTGCCCCCTGCTGCCAGCTGTGTGTCAGAGTCTTTGCCAGTGAAGAGACAGCGCTGGCTCTCACATAACTCTCTGTGTCCTGAAGCGCCTCCCTAAGGAGAGTAGTGGTACAGCAGCCTACCAGCAGAGCTTCTGACGCAGAACACACTTTCTCGGCCGATTCAAGAGAGACATTGACACCTGCCAGATGTCCCAGAAACTCCACGGTTGAGTCTCTCACTTCCCAGCGCATGTCACACACACGCTTCTTCACCACCTCCACCAGATCTGATCATGATAAACATGCATTTAACTTCAGAAACACAATATGTAGCCAAAGATAATGTTCAGAGAGGATTGAATTATTGATCTTCCATGCGCTTTACCTCGTCTGAGCTGGTCTGTTATAAAGGAGAGGTCTGTGCACACACTGATCCACTTTACTATGGCCTGGTAGGACTTGTGGAGAACCTGACAAACAAAGACAGTCATTACAATGAGAAAAATTAAGAGACCTAGTTACATGAGGTACATGTAGTAATCCTGCTAAGGAATCTCAAACTAAGACTAAAACGAGAAACTGTCTTGGGGAAAATTGGATAACAGCTAAAAAGACACATACAAGTCTGTCTACCCCTCCGTTCCTGATACTTTAAGCACTTCCGTTGCTGCTGCCCTGCTGTGAGCCCGACGCCTGATCTGCTGTTTGGTGGAAGCAGCTCAATGTGTGCAGCACAAATTTCCCCAAGGGCAATAAAGTGTATCATTTCGTATCGTATCATATTGATATGAGATGAAAAATAAAACAATGTTAGTAGTAACCTTAAAATGAATTTTCCAAAACAAAAATGGGAATTTCCGTACAGTCTATGGAATTTCCTCACAAATATTTTGAAAACTTTAGGATTTTACCCAAACATACTTCAATTTGAGTCTTTGCGGGGGAAAGGATGTGAATAATTACTGTTTTTTCTTCACTTTAGTTTGCTATTAATAGCAGATCAGTGACCGAATAAAAACATTTTGTACTCACTGTGGGCTCAGAATCCGGATTCTCCAGATATTTGATCAGAACTGTGAACACTTCACTGATCTTCTCCTTCGCTCCTGAAACACACAAGATGAAGGATTCAAGCTTCATGTTTCATCACATCAAACACACTGTTTATCATATTGTAGCGTTCGTTTTTGTGTCAGTATATGACTATATTTAATCTTACTTTCTTCTTTGTTGTTGATAAAATTGTTTTTTGTCATTACTTTTATAATTCGACTTCCTCCTGCTGTTTCACTTTTAAATTGCCTGGTTTAGTTCAATTCCTTTCAGTTGTGATTTCAATAAACTTTTCCATTAAGCTGAAGTAAAACAGTTAGGAGAGAAAAACATGTTTCTTTCTTTTTTCATTTGGATCAATTTACATAGAAACACAGTTTCACCTGGGTTGTTGCTCAGAAATGTCAGAGCCTCCAGAGCACATTTCTGAACTTTACCACTTCCGATCACATTCCTGCAAACTTCACTACAACCAGAGGACGATGAGGTAGAAACGCCTCTGCAGATCCTCATCAACGACAGAACTGCAGTGATAATTAAGGTGGGGGGACAAGGGAGGAGGCCAGAGGGCTGTGGGGAAAACAGAGAGAGGGATTGTGATGTAACTCTGCTTCACATAACATGTACAGCCTTTTTTTCCCTCAGCTATGCTTTCAGTTAGTCTCACCAGAAGTGTGATGTGTGATGTGTTTGTCAGACAAATACAGATCAAAGAGGTGCAGGAGGTTTTATTCGTCAGATGGTCTGCCTTTGAAAACTGCTGATCATCTCCTGCAGGAACAAAAAAAACAAAAAAAATACTTCAAAATAATTAGCTGTAAGATGCTACATAGCAGACTGTTTTCTTTTCTATTTTCCTACTCCTTGTATTTTACCAGATATGTCTGTGCCCAGTAGAGTGTGACCAGTTATAATGTCGAGGGGGAGCAGTAGTATTCTTACAGCCTGGGGTGTGTGGGTAGTATCACTGCAAAGAAACATAAATAAGAAGAATGAAAACCTCGGTCAAAAACTACAGGATGCACCTCATTTAAACATAACCTCTTCATACTAATAGTGAATACTGATGGTGAATCCTGCATGAGGGTGTGAAGTTGTGCGTTGTACAGATACTCACTGATGACCACTACGAAGAAAAGCAGCTGCAGCTTGAATGACGTCGGCAGGTTTGTTAATGTTCAACATGGATGATAGCAGAGAGCCGACACGCTGGACTAACAGGCTCTCATTTCTGGAGCTGCTGAAGACAAACACTGTTTTACCCTACAAACACTCGATATGTTGTATCACATCATTATCACATTGCACAATTATGCAACAGGATCTCTGTTAGTGTACGACTGGATTAAACCAGCGCAACCTGCCTTCACTTTTCCTATAAATCTATTTGAGTATGAATGCATGCAGGAATTTAGATTTTTTTTTCCTCAATCATGTAAATAATTTTTCATACAATTTTAAGATCTGCAGTGTGACAAAGTAGAAAATAAAAGTATTACTGTACATATGTAAAGCTTTTAAAGAAACTGGTTAACTAGACCTGCCTATTTAGCCAGATGAGCCACCCCACTTCATTCAGCCTAAGTTAATAATGAGCTGAAAAGACTTATTAAACTGGTAACCAAGCATCAGAATCCAAGAATAGCTAAAACTATCATTTATACATTTATCTTCCATTGGTATTCTACCCAACCCATTTCCCCCTGTGGCAGCTCAAGTAAAGTCAATTCTTACTTGTAAAGACTTTAATTTTATGTTGTACTATGATATATTTCTTCAAGGCCCTGGTGAGTATCTTGCAGATTTCTGCACAAACTTAATGACTTTCGTTGCATTTTGAAAATGGACATATTGTACAAATTTCAAACAATGTTTCTTTAATGTGTAACTGTTGATCATTTTGCTATATTATGCACGTTTATCTACCGTTGAATTATTGCTTTTTGTAATTGTTTGCTTTCTACTTGTATTCACTTGCTGTGGTTATTGTTGAGCACCAAATCACCTAGGCAACCTCCTTCTTCTTGTATTTGTGAACCTGCTTGGCAAAAAATCTAATTTGGCCTCTGATATTGCAAAAGAAAATTAGCTTCAGAAGGCTTTTCAGTTTTTTTATAAAGCATACAAATTCTGATATCATTGTAACCTAATGTTTATTCTTTAAACTAATACAATTTGGATCCATTAACGTTTACTTTGGTTTGTTACAGTCCTCACTTGGCAGTATTTATGTTGGAATTAATCATTCAATTAAATTCATAGTGTTCATATTAGCACAACTACATTCTTACATTCGTTAGTCATGGTCATATTGGGCGATAGAGAAAGGTCTGTGTACAAAAGATTCTCTTTCCTACTGGGGAAAATGTTGCTTTAAAGTCACAGAAGTCTATCTGAATTGTCTTTATGGCTTGAATCAAATCAGAGCCAAACATACAGTAAAGCCCAGATAATTGTGTTGAAACCTCAAGAACCTTTACTCAATCAAGGTCAAGATTTGTACTCCTTAACCGTGTCACTGACGCGATATATTTGATAATTAAATCCAGCATCTATTTGCTTTTTTAAAATAAAATGTAAAAAAAAATACAAAAATGGGTTTGTTGAGTTTTGATTGTAGCAGTGACTAAAATGTCGGTTTAATTAAAACATGAATTGTCATTATATTTTATTCTGCTATTCTCTTATTCTTTTTATTTGACAGCTGTCTATAGTCTACCTGTATGCAGCAAGAATGACGTCCAACAGAGGCAGCGTGAGCCGACTGTAGCCTGCTGTCACCACCTCCTCCAGAGACCCCGACACAGTCTGGAGCAGCTCATCCCGGAGATGAGGCCTGGCCTGGGCCAGCAGCAGGGCAAGCAGCTTAAGGGTCTGCATACTCTGATGGAGCTGTGTGTTTTCTTTAGGGACAATTGACTCCTTGAGGTACTGGGATACCACCTTGACAACAGCAGTGTACTCTGCACTGGTTTCCATTGTGACAGCTCGTTGTTTTAAGTCTATGTTTGAGGCATGTGCGCTCCCATTCACTTTTTCTTCTTTCTTATCCATGCTGTTACTTCCTGAAGACAAGTCAGGCTGGAATAAGAGCAGGATGTGGGCGAGCATTTGAATGGCAGCCGAAGCAACAAATAAGCTTGTGTCAGTCTGGAGCTGTAGGAGTGGTTTTATAAACCCTGGGGAATAGGGAAAACAGATTGCAGTTACAAAGCGGTGCAATTTTAAGTATTCATTCCTTAAATTTGCCTTATGGTATACAATATATGAGAAGAGATGGTCATATTTTAAACATGAAGTGTTACCTGATTGTACAAAGAAACTGAGAGCCCTTGGGTGCTGCAGAGAGTTTTTTAAGCCCTGGATCCAACCAATCCTTAAACAGGGATCCTCCCAGAGACCTGCTCCTTGCCAGTGCTGTAAGCTGAAGGCCTGGTCCAGAGCAGAGCATTCCTGCAAAAGTCAGAATTTGTATGCAACAATAAAGTCAGTGTTCAAAGGTCTAAACAATTAGTAAATGTACAAATGTCTTTGACTCTACCTGAAGTGTTAAAAAGCCATCCTCAGTGGCTGCAATTAAGCCGGTGAGTTTGAGAGTAAAGGACAGGACACTAGGCTCTGAAGCTGTGTTGCAAACCACAGTGGAGATGAATTCAATCATACATGGGCAGGACTCCAGCAGAGATTCCCCTTTTTTCGAGAAAAAGTTGGATGTTAGACAGTGTTGCAGATCTACTTTCCACATATCAATACATTGGTGGTTCATCAGTTAACCTTAAATGGTTGTGTCACTATCAACAGTTAGCCTTTAGGTCTCCTCGCAGGGTGAATGTAATCAAATTGTACAGTTGGCCTTGTAGCATGTAGTTACATGAGTGTTAAGTGGGGACAAGTTCGAGCTGTTTTAAATGTACCTAACACGTGGCTAGGATTAGCCACAAAACTAAAACTGCAAGAAAGTACCTTACAGTACTAACCGGTTTTGATGAGCTTCGTGAACCAGTCCAAAAGTTTCTCCAGGCTTGTGTCATCCGGCAGAGACCCTGAGTCCGCCAGCACCTTACACACCCTGGGCAGCAGCGATACACACTCTCTGTCCATGGTACTAGTTTGTGTTTTTTAATGAGCCCTCGGTAAATACTAAAGTATGGACCTCACTTTAAACTTTTACAGATAGAGTCACGATGAAGCAAACCTAGCTCACACCGACTCGCGTTTCTTTGAAGAATAGCTCTAACATTGTGCTATTATGCTATTATAGTATGAAGTCAAAGTGCTCACCTAGCCGATATAACAAATCATGTTTTCCCTATAGTTTTGCTAGCCACCCATTCGCGGGAAATAGTTTCAGATCTACCGGTGCCTGGCTTCCCACTTCTTTCTTTTTAGTATACATTTGTGACTTATAACTTTGACACCTGCGCCGCAAACTATTCTATACACATGTGGACATGTTTAATCATATTTCCAGGCCACACACACCGCCAGTCCATGTGCTTTACAACTTTACATTTTCTGCGCAGCGCTTGCTAGCCTACGAACTGGTTCCGGTGTTACGCTTCCGTCACATCGTCCATTTTCACGTAATCGCACATGGTGCCGCACCGGCCGAGGACCGACCAGCCTCTTCATATTTAGGATTCTGCTTATTTGTGGCGAGAAATCCGTCTCGTAGCCCTGATAGATGCAAGACACGGTGGATATGGTGGACGACCCAGAGTATGAAGAGGAAGAGCCTTCCTTCAGCGACCCAGAGGACTATGAGGATGACGTCGACGATGAGGGTGAGGGGCAGCAGGAAAAACGCCGGCTTTCTGGCCTGATGCTAACAGTTAGCTAAGAGCTGCACTAATTTGGCTCAAAGGCGATGCTACAAAGCTAGCTTAAGCTATCTTGTCATTTTGCCTTTCTAACCTCAATGTCTAAATGCTGGGCCCCCCGAGTGAGAGAAATTGAAGAGTTAAATCGCCATTTCCTCAACATATCAATGATATAACCGATGTTCTTACCGTTTGATTGAACGCCCATTGAAGCCCCATCCAGACCCCAGACAACTACTCACTATGGCCTTGTCGTTGTCATTTAAGAAATTGAAATATGTCTGAAAGTGTCCAAAGGCTCTTCTAGTTGTAACTGTCTCGATAGATAACAGGAAACAAGACTAATACTATCACTTTTGCAGTGTCAGGTTTTCATGAATCAGATGGTAAAATAGGCCAGCTTTTATTTCAGTGTCAAGTGTGTTAGCACAGTGTTGAGGGGAGTATGTTCATGATTCCTCTCAAGTCTGCCATAAAAAACATGAACTTTTTTAACCATACAAAGAAACTCCGCCTTTATTTATTAATGTTAAGCCGTTTTTTTATAGGATTTCTGTGAAAAACAGAATGCAGTGATTAATTAAAATGAACGAAAATAGGTGATACGTGTACACTCAGCTGCTTGTAAATTAGACCACCAATTTTAGTCAATGTTACAACAGACCTGTAATAATTGGATTAACACTAATCTAGACCATTATATTGCACAAGTTTAACACACTGGCACAGATGTGTGTGCATCTGTCAGAGGTTTAAAAAAGTCGTTACTGTATTCTCAGTAATACACCTTTTAACATAGGCTTTAGATAAATATGGTGATTTACTTAGGTGAGGCTTCCTGTTAATCTCATACAATAATCTTGCAACACCCCTGATTGGGTGTAGCTGAGGACCTTTGTTGCATGAAGTATCTTCTTTCTGTCCCCATGTTTCCTGACTGTCTTATTCTGGTACTCACAACAATGATCACAAGCAGACCAGTGGTGCTCTTTGAATTACTGATTAATGCTATATTTCCATCCCTGATTTTCCCATCTCTCTTCAGAGCTCCTTGGTGACATCCTGAAAGAGAAGCCTCTGGAGGCTGATGGCATCGACTCGGTGGTTGTGGTTGACAACGTCCCTCAGGTCGGCCCGGAGCGTTTGGAGAAACTCAAGAACGTCATACACAAGATTTTCTCCAAATTTGGCAAAATCACCACTGAGTTCTATCCAGAGGCTGATGGCTTGACCAAAGGGTTTGTGTTTTCTTCTTGTACTCTCTTTCTTTTTGATGCCAGTACATGGAGTTAACTTGGAATTTAATGTTGAAAAAGACTCATCTGTGACTCATTTCTCACACAGGTATATCTTCTTGGAGTATGGTGGACCTACTCAGGCCCTTGAGGCAGTAAAGAACGCAGATGGATACAAACTGGACAAACAGCATACGTTCAGGGTCAATCTCTTCACTGACTTTGACAAGTAAGTGTGTAGCTGTTATTAGGAAATGCAGAAAAGGTAACAAAAAAGAATGTGAATCAAGTAGATTAATTTTTTGTGCTAACTCTCCCAGGTACATGAACATCAGTGATGAGTGGGAAACTCCAGAGAAGCAGCCTTTCAAAGACTTTGTGAGTGTGCTTTTGTTGTTAATAAATACAAGTGTTTACCCTTTAGAAGGTTAGTAAGTTGGGGTTACCCTACCCTATATGTTCCCCAACCCCTCTTACCCTGAATGTTTTGTCTGTTCAGGGAAACATGCGTCACTGGATTGAGGACCCAGATTGTCGTGACCAGTACAGCGTGATCTACGAAGCTGGAGAAAGGACTGCCATTTTCAATAACGATGCAAAGGACCCAATCATAAGTGAAGAGAGAGCAGTAAGTAGTGGACCACTTTGAAATGCACTTTTGATGTTGCATGAAATGTAATTCTTTGGTTGCAGTTTGCTTGTTAACTAACAAATTCTGTTTCTTGGATGTAGCGCTGGACAGAGACATATGTGCGCTGGTCTCCTAAAGGCACCTACCTGGCCACCTTCCATCAACGGGGCATTGCATTGTGGGGCGGAGAGAAGTTCAAGCAGATTCAGAGGTTCAGCCATCAGGGGGTTTCCCTCATTGACTTCTCACCGTGTGAAAGGTAATCAACACTTGAGAGAGATTTTACTGATATTTGTGTAAGTATTTGCAAAAAGTACTGAGTGATATAAATTGTTGCATTTTTGAAACGTAGGACGTGAATTCCTAATGAGCAGAAACCTGTACGGATGGTTTTAACTGTGCTTCTAATCAGCATTCACTCGTATTTTTGTGTATTTATTTAAAACAAGAAAGAAAATCAATGTAATATAACTAAAAAATATATTAGTTGTTGTGATTATATCTGTGATGAATTTGTGGCCCCCCATCTAAAGCTTTCAACAATGATTTTCTGTCAGTACGAGCCCCATGTGATACATTTATGTAATCAATTTTACATCATATGTAGAAACAAAAGACAAGACACATTATTTGACTTGACTCTTAATTCAAATGCTTTCTTTCTCACATTTAGCATGTGAGACTCTGCTGTGTCTGAGCTCTCTGACGCTCCTCCTGTGCTTATGATCCCTCCAGGTACGTGGTGACCTTCAGTCCTCTGATGGACACCAAAGAAGACCCTCAGGCCATCATCATCTGGGACATTCTGACTGGGCAGAAGAAGAGAGGTTTCCATTGCGAGAGCTCTGCACACTGGCCAATTTTCAAGTCAGTACTCTTTACTTTTGTCCTTGGGTTTTTTCTCCCTTCTTCAAAACTTCATAAGTGTACTCCTGCAGTGATTGAATATATCATAATGAGCTATTTTTGTTCTCAGATGGAGCCATGATGGGAAGTTCTTTGCCAGGATGACCACAGACACTCTGAGCATCTATGAGACTCCAGTGAGTTGACTTACAAGAAAACACATTGGCTGTATTTATGTAAATTGTGGAAGTGACACTAAAGCCATGTTTCTGCTCTTCTCAGTCCATGGGCCTGCTAGACAAAAAGAGTCTCAAGATTAGCGGGATCAAGTAAGTGTCCATGATTGTTTGAATTAAATGCTTTCAATGTAAAACCGTTCTTTATAGAGATATTAACGACGACAACCTGTTTGTTTATGTGTGCGTGTGCAGGGACTTCTCCTGGTCTCCTGGGGACAACATCATAGCATTCTGGGTGCCTGAAGACAAAGACATTCCAGCCAGGGTGACTCTGATGCAGATGCCGTCCCGTCAGGAGATCCGTGTCCGCAACCTCTTCAACGTGGTCGACTGCAAACTGCACTGGCAGAGAAACGGAGATTACCTATGTGTGAAAGTGGACAGAACTCCTAAAGGAACACAGGTACACAAGTGCAGAAAATGAGGGTTAATAGCTTAGACCTCTCTGGTGTAAAACAAAGGGTAAATGTTTCTTTCTAACTGTTCCCAGGGTGTGGTCACCAACTTTGAAATCTTCCGCATGAGAGAGAAGCAGGTTCCTGTTGATGTGGTGGAGATGAAGGGTAAGACTATAATAAACAACACAAAGTTACTCATTGGTTTCTTAATGTTAATAAGTAAACATTGATTTAATATTTTTGTTTCCATATTCCAGAGGGCATAATTGCATTTGCATGGGAACCAAATGGCAGCAAGTTTGCTGTTCTGCATGGAGAGGCTCCCAGAATCAGTGTCTCCTTCTATCATGTCAAAAACAACGGCAAGATCGAGCTCATAAGTGAGTGGATTGAGCAGATGCATTAATTGTCCTATTGGCCATGTGTCTCACATTTAGGATACTCCATAAAGACTAACTGACACTTTTCTCTTTTCTCCAGAAATGTTTGACAAGCAGCAGGCCAACAGCATCTTCTGGAGCCCACAGGGACAGTTTTTGGTGCTTGCTGGGCTCAGGAGGTCAGTTAAATCTCTGTGTGTGTGTTTGTGGATGCAAGAAGCCCCTGATGACGAACCAAATAACTTTTCTGACACCTCGTATGAGAGCTAAGCTCCTGATTCTAACTCAGTTCTGAGGCTCACAGTGTTTTTTAGCTGCATTTGTTTTTTCACTCTTTGTGTGTTTAACCTCTCTTTTGTTGTGTGTGCACAGCATGAATGGAGCTCTTGCATTTGTGGACACGTCAGACTGCACCATGATGAACATAGCCGAGCACTACATGGCGTCTGACGTGGAGTGGGACCCGACCGGTCGCTACGTCGTCACCTCTGTCTCCTGGTGGAGCCACAAGGTAAGAGCTGCTTCATACCCTATGTTTTCTTACTTGAAAAAAGAAAATCTTTGTCGATTGGTGAAAATACATACTCAATGTTTCACCTTGTCATGTTTGTGTCTAGGTGGACAATGCGTACTGGCTGTGGACATTCCAGGGCCGTCTTCTTCAGAAGAACAACAAGGACCGGTTCTGTCAGTTGCTCTGGAGACCCAGACCTCCCACCCTGATCAGCTCAGACCAAATCAAGGTTCTATTTTGTCTATGTCTGTATACAGTACTGTATAATCTTGTTTCCACTGTGTGGTACAGTTCAGTTCAACCCAACACACTTTTAGTGCCAAGTTTTTTTAGGGACTTTGTTCTAATGCACATAAACCTCCTCAATAAGGAACGTTTTTATCTTTCATTTGAGTTGATTATCAGAGCACCAAAACATCAAAGTACTGTGATATTCTTTTCAAGTCTTCAGAAACACAGAGAAATGTCCGCACTTCCTCAATTTACATCACTTTGGTTTTGCAGGTTTGACATCTTAAAAATTCTAAGTCGATTTAATAAAAAAAACATTTTTAATTGGTGTTAGCTTGGCTATACAAAATGTGAGGGGTCTGAGTAATGTGGCTTTCCCCTCCAGCTGTGCTGCTAGTCCCACACTACTGTGCTATGATCGCATTGCACCCATACTGGACTCATCCTTGCAGAAAAGATCCATGACAGAGATGAGGACAAAAGAACAGTAGACATCTTTGAAAACAAGTTAAACTACAGTTCTAAGCCGTGCCATGCAGTGGAAAAGAGGTGTTTGTGTACCTGGAGCCAATGACGACAAAAACTAAATAACTTTTCTGACACCTCGTATGAGAGCTGCACTGCAGCTCCTGATTCTAAATCTGATCTGAGGCTCATACTACATCAATATCTGCTGGTTCAACACACGCTTGATATTTTATTTGTCATACTTTTGACTTTGGCTGTGGAGTGTGCCTTCATTATTCGTGTCCCTCTTGTGTCTTGTAGCTGATCAAGAAGGATCTGAAGAAGTACTCAAAGATCTTTGAGCAGAAGGATCGTCTGAGCCAGTCCAAGGCTTCCAAGGTTTGTTTTTGTTTTTTTTACTGACCCAGGCTGTTTACATCCATGTCTCACCCTTTTTAATATGCAGAGTTTGACTGTAATTTTAATTTTACAATAGAGCCAGTTTTGGACTGATCCCTTTTGAGCCCCTTTAAACATTTTAGTATAATACATTACACATGCTGCATATTGGCAATCCCATCAATTAGTGACTGTTTGGAAGCTAAATGTTAAATGTTTGTTTGAGTAGGAGCTGGTGGATAAGCGCAGATCCATGATGGAAGACTACCATCGCTACAGGGAGACAGCGCAGCAGACCTATCTGGAACAGAAGGACCTCCGCCTCGAGCTCAGAGCAGGTGGGAACTTTCTCCTTTCTCCTTTAACCTTTGCTCTCCTCTCTTAATGGCTGTTGTCTCCAATTAAAACAAATTGTGTCATCTAGGAGTGGACACTGATGAACTGGACAGCAATGTGGACGACTGGGAGGAGGAGACCATTGAGTTTTTTATCAACGAAGAAATCATTCCCCTTGGCGATCTGTAGTCCCCTACGCAGGTAACACTTAGGCACAGACAAGCTCACAGTCTCACCCTGACCCTTTCCAAGAGCTGCCCGTGTTACTGTAACTAGATTCGACAAGCTTGAAGAAACCAAACATTGCTGGTGCTGAAAGCTGATTGGTGCCAGTGTGTTAGAGTCTGGGTGTCTGGCAGTGTAGCTTGAAGAACCAAATAACTACTGTTTTTGATGGAAGGATTGGCAAAAAGATGCAAGATTGAGGCACATTAATCTTAATATCAACAAAAAAGCAACCTGTTGATGGAAATGCACACTGATACTGTGTCAGTGCGGTACCCAGCTTTTTCTAGTTTTTTTTTTTATTCCGGTTGCTGGAGTAAAATTAAAGACATTTGTTTACAAAAATAGAATAATAATAACAATATCTGTCACACGGTCATGCTTTGTAGTGTTGCTTTTACAGGCTATCTTAACATATTTTCAACTAATTCCATTCCTGGTTCTCTTTTTCAACATAGAGTCCATCACAAAACATCTGTATGCTAAATATAATAGTCAATCTGAAAGCTGACTGAGGTTTAAACAAGGGCCAAGACTTATAACAGAAACATTTTCACATATTTACTCCGATGTGTATCTGACCACTCTGATAGTTAGAGTTTTAAGTGCCACAGTTTTGACATGGTTGCTGATGATGGCAGCCTCCTGTCACACAGAGGAGATGGGTGTTTATTTATTTTTTAGGATGTGTTGCTCAATGCAATAAGCTTTAGCAGATTTCAACACAGCTATGTCTTTCAATAGAAATATTCCCATCCCTCAGATAACAACATGAACATGACGTCAACATTTTAATTGAATATTGACTCAATGGACACTAGCTGCAACTGTTGGGTACCAATTAATTCATCCCTTTTGCAGCTGCAGAATTTGATGAATGAAGGCATTCTTCTGTGTGCTCCGACAAAATCTTTGGGCTTCACGGGAGAGATATCAAGTTACATTCCTGCATCTTCCTTGTTTCATGAATTGAGCCTTTGAGATCGACAACTACTGCTTGTGTATTATTCGCTGTCTAGACACTGACCTGAATCTACCTTTCTATCACACAGTCCATCCGATTTTGTGTGGAAGGAGGAGAGAAGAAGTGCGTCATTGATTGGAGAAGGACGACGACCACCCTGTGAATCTTGAGGTTCAAAATCAAAAGCCTCAACGTTTAACTTAAGTGACATCATCAAAGCACGCCTTACTGATCAGCAGCCACATCAAGAAACAAGGGAGATAATACTTTGTGTTGAATATTCTCTACTTGTCTCTTTACCATCACCTGCCCCATTTTGTTATTTCTCTCTGGAACTTAACATATGACAATACTGCCTTCTTTTTCTATTCATGAATTGGAGATACTCACTCTCTAATCTCTTATTGGACCTTCTTATTACGGGGAGTTGTTTTCAACGTCACCATGTTAGTTAGGGCAGCACAGAGTGCCATACCAGTCTGGGTTGGAGGTTTTCTAACCAAACAAGTAACCATCTTAAAAATTGTGCTGATGTGGCGCTATAGTGGCCTGTATCCTCCTCCTTTCCGACTCTGCTTTCACACAGGGAGAGGGCATGCAGCGGGGAATAACTTTAAATAAACCATCAAACACAGTACTACCTGTTTGTGTCGTGGTTCTTTAATATAGAGGGAGTCATCTGTCTTTGTTTAACCCTTGCAGGGAAATCCACCTCAAGTACATAATGAATGCTGTAGACTTGGTGTTCAGTGTTCCAAAAGAAATAATGTTGATTTTAAATAGAAAATGTATAAACCATTAAATCTAAAATAAGCTGTTTTCTGAATAAATGAGATTACTAAATCTCAGAATTGCATGAAAAGTCTTAATGGAAATAAAAGCTTTGATTAATGAGATATTAGAATCTCCCAACAGAGGCTCTAATTCAGGCACCTTAAGGAAGCAAACATGACTTAAGTAAAATCCAGTTTTTATTTGGTTTAGTATTGAGACATTTAGCTATAATCTTGATTTTATAGAAACACATGGTATTGTAATTAGGTTATTGACACCTGAGGACTGCAAAGTTTTTGTTATTCTGAGATAATGATCTTAAGTTTTTTGTTTTTTTTCTCGAAGTAAATACAATGAGCTTTTTCCTACAGGTTAGGATATTACATTTTCTGGCCATAAAGCCTTCACTGACATTTCTGACTATTTTTGGTTGCACGATCAGTGTGGTCCTTAATTTTAGCTGCTGCTGGTGAGCTGCTGAGACCTTTGATGTGGAGACAGAGGATAGTCAACCCGTCATTTTCCCATTGGTTTAAAGATGTTATTAAGAGAAAGCTCCTGAGCCCTCCGGTAAATTTTAGGGTTCTTGACAGCCTACTAAATACGCTACTCTTAGTTGTTTTTATTTTGGATTACTTTGAATTCTTTTAATTATTTAGTCAACTGTTCAGTTACACTTGATCAGGAAAAACGTGTAATTTATATTATTGTACCCTGAAGTTGTCAGATACATAGCTAAACTGAATCTGTGACCACTGGGTGTGTCAGTGGGAAAACTTCGGGAAATGGCAGTGCCATGTGGAAAGCGAGTTCTGCCATGAAAAGAAAATGTATAGACCTATAAAATTTGAATATTTTGGTATATTGAAAATAAACAATGGATCTAATTTATGCTTTAATATATGCTATCATTAGCTTAATTGAGCATATCTTGTTTTTTAATGTAGTTTCTCTTAATTTTGACAATGTATACTTGAGTATTTCATTTGAAGCCTACATGTCTTCTTTCCTTATGAATTGGAATGGGATTTCTAAGTGTCCTCAGTAATATCCTTGTGATGTTTTGTTTTTTTTCATAGGTTTTTTTTTTTTTTTTTTTACAATAAAGTGTCGTGTTTATTAGGTGGCAGCCCATTCCTGGGCCAGCCATAATCCCAGGACTTTATTTTGGGAACCAATGACAAAGGCGGGTCTTTTTCATCGCTTCAATTCGGGGCCAAGTCTGAGTGTGTAAAACGCATAGACTGGTAAAACGACAGCCAGTGTGGAGGAGTCTGTGGCTGGTTTCCGAAATCTCGCGTGATTTGGCTTCAGCGTGAGCGCAGATCACTACATTTCTGTCGTGCCCACCCGGTCCCATCACTGGTCTCACGGACAGACAGAGACGGGGTCACTCACTGTGTTGGCGACAAAGGGCTGACCGCCCGGCACCATGGAGCTCATCTGCCGGGTAAGATAAAACATGAAACCCAGGCCATTTTGTTTCATTTTCGTCAGACGGATTCTAGTTCAGACAGCCTTTAACTATCCCCGGGATGCTCCCGGTGTGAAGGGCATCGAGGGAACCGGGCTTTTTTTTCTCACTGCTCAAAGAAGCACGATGAGGGGGTTTGTGTAGAACAAGGGCAGTGGAGACTGTGGAGGAAAATAAGTTTGTAAGTGTTTTTGTCCTCTGCTGTAGTTGAGGAGTGAGAGTAGTGTCCGTTTGCATGAGAGAGGGGCACTGTCCGGTGAAAGGGCACATTGTTACCTGTGTATACTGTATAAATTAAGGTAGGGTAGTTTTCCTACCGAAGGTTGGAAAGTAGTGAGCTGCAAAAAAAGGATTACTAACCAAATCAAACCGGTCTATGTCCCCCATAATTTATATACGCAATGCCTTTATCAAATGAATTACTACAACTTGTTATTATTGGCCTACTGTCACCCCAAAATAAAAAAGTACTGTAACGTGCATTTCCATTTTGCTAGTGTTTGTGTGCACGTGTGCGTCTGTGTTCTGCGCGTGCCAAGACACGAGCGAGTTTGTGGGTGTAGGTTCCTCAAAATAGGCCCCTCCAGTCAACGTGGAGTTCCGATTTAAAACCTAGTGGAAATAAACACCACAGTCAAAACAGTAATTTACTCCCTCAAAAGAAGTGTCGCTGCTTTTCTGCTTTAGGCTTGCTCCCACTGTCTGTGTTTTTGTTTTATTAGAAGAACCGTCATTTTTTCCACTATATCCCCGACAGCAGATGTTTTATGGGGCAGACAATAAGTGGAGTAAACCCTCTAACAGACTGTGGTCTGAAACAACCCCCCCCCCCCCCCCCCCACAGACCCGTTTGTTCACATCCCCGTGACAGCTGAGCGCCCCCGGGCAGAGCGTGAGGTTCCCACGCCCCGGGACAAGTCACATCGGAAAACACAATTTTTAAGACATGCTTTTAAAAGAATTGTGCTCATATTTAAAAAGCCAAAAACGCTTGCTCATTTCCAAATCAAGATCAACGGAATGTCCTTTACTTGGATATATCTCAGGAGGAAGTGTTGAGATCTTGAGTAAAAAGTAGTAATACCATGTTAATATAAATACCACAGCAAAAGTGAAAGTCCTGGACATTTTAATGTGAATTAGTTATGGAAACAATGGGTTAAAATTACTCCAGTGAAATATTATTGACGCTCAATTCTGAGCAGAATACCAGCTCACACGTGTCCCTCATGCTGTTTGTATTTATTCACTGTGCTGGCATTTATAAACACCCCTCTTCCCTCACCTGTTAATTTTGCATTCCAATTTTCAGTGAAAAGAGCACCTGTCACATTAACACTGTTATTAACATGACAACTCATTAAATAGTAGTATATATAGGCCTTATTGGGGGGGTTGTGTACGTTTTTTTGTGTGTGTGGTTGAAGCTGTCATTACAGCCTGCCTATTCTTATTAGCACAGTGCCTGTTACAGATTACAAGCCACACACGATAACATGTCTGAATAGTTGTTTTGTAAGAGAATATATCTTTGAGGTAGTCAGATACTTAAGAGATTTAACTCCATTTTTTAATAACTTTTGGTTTGTGAGTTGAATATTTATTGGAAATAGCTGTATCAGACAAATAAATGCTAGACATTTAAGAGTCATAACTTGCTGTTGTTACTCTGCAGCTCAAAGAATGTAACATATTATTATAGTTCTCTGAGGGCAAACAAAGAACACGGACGACAGAGAAAGTATAAATATAGGTACTAAATTTTTTATAAACACCTCATAACAAGGACATTGATTGCTATCAATTTATTTGTCTTTTATTAAGGTCTATAAGTTGTGAAATGATATGTTAATGAAGAAGAAAAATCCTTCATACCATTCTTCAGCATAACCCTTGCTTTGTCCCTAGGTCCATCAGTTATTGACTCATGAGGATGGAGAAACGATCAATCAAAAATAAGGTGTTTGTCTGTGTAAATTCATGGACCTGCTTGTATCAGGGTATTTTGACTTTAAACAGATATTGAGAGTCCTAATGGTGGAAGTACTTGTGGAAGCTCAGGGGTAAAAAATGACCCCATTACAAGTCCTTTACACAGAGGTACGTGAATAGAACTCCTAAAACATTAGCTGCAAAATATAATTTAAGAATGTAAACAATAGATGTTCTTGTTATGGGAGAGAAATGTTAGATTTTTGTGTAACAGTAACACAAAAGTCTTAAACAAGTGTAGGAAGGTCAAGCAGCATCTACAATCAGTGTTTGCTTGTATCAGCTAACATTAGCCAACATTAGCTAATGGTGATACCAAGGAAAGTGGTAGCAGCAAAACTCTAAAATGATTAGACATTTTGGTGTCTAAACCATTGAAGAAGACCTCATGTTCTAAATCTGGTTTTGCACTGCTTCTTTATTTTTTTACATTCTATGGTATCCAGTTCTTGTATTTTGTAACCAGCTTTGTAGTTGCTTGATCATCATATTCTAAAAACACTTTGAAAAAGGAACAGGGGTCTTAGTCACATTTCCTGTTTCTTTCAGCTTCAGCTAGCGAGCAGGAAGCGTCTCCTTCCTCCAAAGACAGCCACCATGGAGCTGAGATAACCTCCTCCTCTTATCTTTACCAGTCCATGCTCATGATTTAGTGTAGCCATGGGAACATGGCGTGGTCTCCGAGTGGCGTTCATCCTTGGGTCTTTGTTTATGATCCTGCTGATCATCGTGTACTGGGATGACGTCGGGGGCTTCAACCTCTACCCGCTTCAGGACCCCAAACACGAGTCTCTGCACTCGGATTCTGACCCTCAGGTGACTACAGGCCAGCCACGATCTTCGTTTACAAGCAGAGCAAACACCAGTTCTGCCTTTAAGAGCCACACTACTGCTCCCAGTACAACACTGGTCCCTGAGGAGAAAAGAGGAACAGCTGAGGAACAAACAAATGATGAAGGGAAGAAAACACAAGAACGGAAGGAGGAAAAAAGAGAGGATGAGGAGAAGGAAACGAGTAGTGCTACTGAGGAGGAAAGGGAACAAGAGGCGAGGAAGCAGAGGATCATGGATGTGTGCTCAGGAAAGGATGCAGTGGAATTCCCTGGTAGGACTCGGGCATTTGAGCAGATCCCAAACAGAGAGCTGGATCACCTGATAGTTGATGACACTCACCAAATTATCTACTGCTATGTTCCCAAGGTACAGCTGTGTGTGTGTGTTTGTGTGAACTTGTGGGTGGTGATATTCTGTGTTTAAAAAAAGCCAATGCAGAAGAACATTAAACCCGCACTCATTTCAACGGCCAACAGGGGGCAACTCCACCTGTTTTAAAAAAAAGTCTGATCTTATAGAAGACACTGAGAAAAATGAGCCTACTTCTACTGTTCTTGAATTATTACCTCAGTTAATGTTTTTATCTGTATTTTCATGTCCTTTTAAGCACTGTATGTTGTTAATTTTGTAAATAATTGTCTTATTAAGAGTATAATCTGGGATAAAAACAGGGAATACTTAAAGGGCATGGCTACCTGAGATTGAAAGGACAAAACCACGGCAGCCTGTCAGCCAGGATAGAGGCTAACGATGCATTTCCAATCTGTTGACAAATATGGGCACTTGCTATTGGTTCCAAAAACACAAGATGTGGCAGCCAAAATGTTGCTTCAAGGCTTCAAAGTAAGGCAAGGTTTATTTATACAGTAGATTTCAGCAACAAGGCAATTCTTTAAGGCAAGTCAAAATAATAGAGCATTGAAATAGTTTTTAAAACGAACCATTAAAAAGCCCAAAAGAAGATCAAATAAAAAGTGAAAGTAGAAAAAAACATGTAAAAAAGAAGCTAAAATATAATATGACAGTGATACAATATATGAGAAAAAGTCACAGTGCAGTATTCTTATGTGGTTAATAAGAGGAATGTATTAAAGTGTTTATTTAACACAATTATTAAAAGGCAGCTAAAAGTAGGGTTCACAAACCAATGGATTATATCATGGTGGCTACATCCCTTGTTTTTGTTTTGTTTGGGGAAAATAGCACACAAGTACATCAGAGTTTCCTGCAGCATTCTGAAATGAGCCTATATAAGGCTCCACAGGTTTATAGTCGCTCTTGTCTTCTCACCTTGTTCTCTTTTATCTCTCCTTTCATTGTTGTTCTCGGTTCAGGTGGCGTGCACCAACTGGAAGCGAGTGATGGTGGTTCTCTCTCAGTCTGTGATCTCCCCGTCCTCAGGAAAACCTTACACTGACCCAGAGGCTGTACCTCCTGACCTCGTACACAACTCCTCTCTCCACCTCACTTTTGCTAAGTATGACACACCAAAAAACACTAACACACAAAACACAAATATATAGATTTACATATTCAGAGACAAAAAGTTTGATTGTATTTTTATGATATTCATTACACTTACCGGTATGTTTAATATTAGCTCATTTATACAAATAAATAATAAATGAAAAGAATACTGTTTTACTTTTTTAGAAAGTTTTACTGAGACTTTAAAATGATCTGAGCTAGATATTTACTGAGTCAACACCCAAAAGAGAAAATTGGAAACAACAGACAAGGCTTGGTGCTTACTGAAACAAGAAGTTATGATATAAAATCATTTAAAACAACTTGGTATAGTACAATTTTATCAAGTTAAGGTGTCTTGATAATTTCACAACTAACAGAGTTTCACAAAAAACATATAGTAGTGTGGTTAGGCATCCTTTCCAGAGAAAAAAAAACACACAAACTCAAAGGCTACAGAACAATGGCGGCTCTGCACTGTTTTTTAAAGATATAGGGGATGACAGATCCAACTGTTCAGCTGTCAATGACTTGTTTAGAGGTAAACACGTCATATTCAGTCTACCATACTACTTTTCTGATTAATTGGAGCACCTGCATTTGATTATACCAGATGTGGGCTACATTTCACTTACAATGTATCCATATGAAGTTATTGAAGAGTGTTTTAGAGCAAAACAATAAATAAAGTCTTCAAATTGAGCTTTCAACATTACAAAAAAGAAAAGAAAACCGGAACCAAAGTCCAAATCACAAACCAATGTCCTACACAGAGGAACTAACACCTGCTTTAAAAACGTTTAACAACTCACTAGAAACATCTCCCGAGCAAGTCAGCATGGAAAGTTGGAAACCAGAGAGAGTGAAGAATGCATCCCATCAAGTCCAAACAAAACAACCTCTTTACCACAATGACAACAAAGAAAAAAAACAACCATTAAATCAGGGTGTCCAGCCAGAAGTAAAAGACAACTTTGCTTTGTAATGAAAGCAGGGGTGACTTCTTCTTTCAAAATATTCTATTTCTAAAACTTGTGGTAAAAGACTTGTAGGAATAAAAAAAAAAAACAATCCTAGAATGATTTTATTTTAAACACAGTCTAAAGACTGAGTCCTGTAACAATCTGTTGTTTTTGTCTCTGTCACGTTTAAAATGGGGAAAAAAATGATAATAATGAGATACAAGTTTACTTTTTTAGTTTTTTTACTCCAGTTTAATATTCATTAGAAACTGCAGAAACTATCCCTGTGGTTAAGGAGTTATTTACTGTGTTGACTCTTGGAAAAGGAGAGTGGAAACGACAGGCGGGGCTTTGGTGCTGCAGCACAGATAGACCTTTCTCTACCCCTCGGGAGCAAATCTTTTTCCCTCTTAAGGACCAATCCAGCTCTATTTCACATGTTCAGTATCTCATCAGAAAAAAGACACAGCAGATGGATTTCGGCTAACTGTGAAAAAAAACATATATAAAATTTAAAATATAATGGAAGACCTGCTTTGTGGTGCTGTTTGTATTTTACAGGTTTTGGCGCCATTATGGTTCTCTGTCCCGCCACCTGATGGCACTCAAGCTCCAGCACTACACCAAGTTTCTTTTTGTACGAGACCCCTTTGTTCGACTCATCTCAGCCTTTAGGAACAAGTTTGGAAGGTGTGTGTCTTAGTGCAGGAATACACAGAGAGTTGGTGTGTGAGTGTTTAAGTGTGTTTCCTGTATAAAGAGTTGGAGAATGTGCTTTACTGTTTGTAAAAAAAGCAGTCTTATCATTCTTGAATAATTAAAGTGTGTGTATTTGTGTGTGTGTTTAAGGCCAAACGAGGACTTCTACAGGCAGTTTGGCTCGGTCATGCTGCGTCGTTATGGTAATTTGTCTGGTAGTCTGCCAGAGACAGCAGCTGAGGCATTTGCAGCGGGAATCAAACCGACATTTCAGCAGTTCATCACATACCTGCTGGATCCAGAGACAGAGAAAGAGGGCATCTTTAACGAACACTGGCGGCAGGTATGTGAGTTGCGCAGCTGCACGAACTCAAACATACACTAAAACACGTTGACCTTACTTTTGAGATGATTGGATTTAAAGAGATCCCCATTGGCATACTTTCCCTTTAGTCATATGCCACTTCCCTGTCTATTTTAAAAGACTCTACCAGCATTATATGTACTTCTTGTTGAGGGCAGAAGTGGTTCAGTGATACAGTCAGTCATCTCTGAACTGGAAGGTTGTCGGTATAATCCCAGCTCCTACAGTCAACATGCCAAAGTGTCCTTGGGCAAGAAAATGAACCCCAAATTGCTTGCAAGTGGCATAGCCAGTGTGTTTGTGTGAATGCAAATAGACGGGATAAGTAACTATTAGTATTTAGTAAATAGTGCAGGTGAATGTGACATGTCCTGTAAAAGACATTTACTATATACCACAGGATCTTTTTTTTTACAAAAATGCAATTAAATTATATTTCTACTGGTCTATTCCTTCATTTGTACATAGATATTTTTGAGAAAAGCATTTTAACATTAACATTTTGTGGAAGAACAAACAAGGAAAAGAGCACAAACTGATGTAGTTTACAATTGTAAAACTTTCTTTCCTTGCTGTCTGTGTTATTTAGGTGTACCGTCTGTGCCATCCTTGCCAGGTGAAGTATGATTTCATTGGAAGACTGGAAACCCTGGAAACAGACGCAGAGCACCTACTGAAGCTTTTAGAGGTAGATCATCTGTTACACTTCCCTTCAGGAGCCCGAAACCGTACTGCAGCCAGCTGGGAGAGAGACTGGTTTAAGCAGTTCCCCACTTTAGTGAAAAGAGAACTGTACAAACTGTATGAACCAGACTTTGAGCTGTTTGGATATCCTAAACCTGACAGTGTGCTCCACCGGTAGACCCAACCGAGCCAAAGGCCTGGGCGCTGCACCGTGTGAAGAGCCCACACCTCACCTACCTGTGCACTGCCTGTGTATGCCTTTAAAGACTGGTCTATAATGCTGTTTGTTTTATTTGTTTTGTGCGTACCTCAAATGACTGAAGTGCCTGCCAGTATTATTTTATTTTTGTCGTCAGTACATATCTAAAGCACACCTGCTGACATCACCCTGGTGAGTTTTCCCCATGTAAAAGCACTTTGAAAAGTCTTTTTAAGTCATAGGGAAAAGACCGGGGCCGACAGTTGGCTGACATTTCTGAAGGGAACTATGTTGTAGAAAAATAAAGAGTTTTTGGAAGACTAGTGAATTTATTTTTTTAATGTGATGGTTTGTAAAGGGAAGAGGTATTTGGATCTATACTTTTAAGTATTTGGAATACCACAATCTAAAGGTGGCCAATTGTATTCAAAAAATCTGAGGTTTCAGTTCTTCTCCCGACAAGAACTTGATCACTGAAAACAGTTGAATGTCATCTAAATCAGTGGTTCTCAACTCATCTGGCCTCAGGACCCACCTCCAACTCCTCCATGAAAAAAAATAAATTCTGATATTCTTCGGCTAATCAGATTTATTTACTGAAATATTGTGCAGTTTGGATCTCAGTCGTTACAAAACATGTCTCTGAAGCAAGAAACTGAACAAAACAAAAACATTTAAAAAGCGCGTAACAGACTTTATGATACCATTTTTTTTCCAGGGACACATTCGTGACCCACTGAAAATGGGACCACGACCCACTACTGGTACCCGACCCACCAGTTGAGAACCACTGTTCTAAATGAAACCATATTAGTGGTTTAAAGTCCAGATATCTTGGACTCCGATCATCTCTGATGAATTCTGATCACTCTATTTATACTATGTAGGATGTGTCCTCCATTTTCATTACAGTGTACGAAAGTCTCTATCAAAAGTATAAAGTATCTAAATTAAAAATACTTTAAACTATATCATTAGTAAATAAATAAATAAAAGAAACCTACTTTAAGGTATACATCATATTGAGGAGTAAAATAGATCTGATACAAAGTAAATAGAAGTATCTTAGTCAAAGAGTAAACTCATGTAGACCAAATATATTATAAATACAAAGCAACAATTTAATGTATATTATAATTTAAATCTTAAATTGCAATGTTACAAAAAAAGTGGAATAAAAGTCAAATATATATTTCTCTCTGACATGTAGCCTACATAGAGTTGTTGAAATACAGCTGTTAAAGAGTAATATCGAGATATGGTACCTATAGGAGCAGTCCGCGATGTGTAGGTACTTTCCACCAATGAAGTGACTGTGTAAGAGACAGTGGAGAACAAACAATGACGCCCTCCACTACTTTCTATTGCACAAAAAGTCGCTCTTGTTGTGTTCACAACTGCCCCGTTGTCTCTTTCCACGTGTTCCAGCCGTTTCTACCGCTCCTCCCCTAATGTGACAAACCTGACCGCCTTATTGGCTCACCTGCCAGTCAGGGCGATGGCCCGCCCACCCCTTTGCTTGACAGTTCGCACCTGACGTCATCGGTTCCGTCCCAACACGGAAATATGGACAAGTGACAAGAGTGGTTGTGTTTCTGTGATTATGGGTTTATAACGCTTCAACTCGTCTAGACTTAAAGTGTTTTTGCCTGTCGTTGCGGTTTGGACGATGTCAAACGACCGGTGCTAACTTTCCGACAAATGGACACTTCTGCTACTGGAAATGGAGAGAGGGTTCGCCCTCTGTTGTTAGTTCAATAGCTTTAGTCCTCGCGTTTGTTCAGAGCCATGAAAGAAAGAGTTTTGAGGGTCATGGGGCCTCTGGAGCGACTGCTGCTTTGTCTTCTTCTGCTGTCCTGGGAAGGCAAACTATTTCAGGTAAACTTCGTAACGTCAATTTCTGTGGCTGCTTGTTGTTGTTAACGCTGTTTGTTTCTTGCTATTTATGCGCGGGGGAGTGCACAACTGGCATCTCACTGCGCGTCTGTGTCTATTTCAGGCTCGAGTAAAGTGACCATGATATGATAGGTCGTTTAGTCCAAAATGCCCGAAGAAAGTTAATACTGCCCGTGCGCGCGCGTATGTTTAAACGTCTTTGCGAGTGCGCGAGCCACTCTGCACGTCTTGGTCTTGACTCAATATTTGCCATGGTATACCTGCACCACAGTTAAGCTCTGTGCCTCCAGTTGCCATCCGTTAGTGGGTAAATATGGGAGCGGTGAACAAACTTAAATAAACATAGACAAACTCCCTGTACAGCGTGGGGTGTAAGGATATCCTGCTAAATGAGAAAGACGATAAAAGTCAGAGCAGATACTTTACTGGTACCCTGACACACCCACTCAAACCACTTCACACACACACACAATCACATGCTGTTGTCAGACTATGCTAAGTACAAGATACATGACACTGTGACTGAAGTCCCTGTCAGACAGCTGGTCTAAAGGTTCACTAACTCTTTCTGGTGACTCTTCAGGTTGAAGGGGTCAGGTCAGTCACTCTCCCAGAATCCCTCCTGTTCGTCTCGACACTGGATGGTAATCTTCATGCTGTCTCCAAACAGTCAGGAGATATCAAGTGGACCCTAAGAGAAGGTTCATACACATCAATGTCAACATTGTGCCATATTCTATGTTCACTTATTCTCATGAAGTTGCTCTATGATTTATTGCAGACCCCATTATACAGTTACCAGTCTACCTCACAGAGTAAGTAATGAACATGCATACATACAAAGTGTGTCATGGATCAGATAATTACTGGTCGAAATGTAAAAAGTGCCAATTTTACATTTTTTAGGCCAGGTTTCCTTCCAGACCCAAACGATGGCAGTTTGTATATCCTGGGCGGCAAGCACAAAGAAGGCCTGATGGTAAGAAGAACAATGCATTTGTGTGTCTGTTTTTATGCCTGTTTCATTTAATGACCCCACTTTTGGATGCATCTGCAGAAACTGCCCTTTACAATCCCAGAGCTGGTTCAGTCAGCACCCTGCAGGAGCTCTGACGGTATACTCTATACAGGTGAGACCCTGACCCTGTTATCCATGTAACTTACCTTTTCTTGTACCCATATGAATGACTGTCGCTGGCTTACAGAGTATGTAGCTTGAATGCAGTATGCATACAGTTAGAACATATAACTTTGTCATATAATTCTGGCTTGAGCTCCAACCCGGGTTACCCATTTGTAACTGTCCCTAGTGAATACAGAATATGGTTTTTGTTGGAAAATTACATTTGACAAGAATGTATTTAGACATGTTCAATCTCTTCTGTCATACTAAATAGTGTTTTAAATGGGAATTGGAACTATGCCTTTTTTTAGGCCTGCAGAATAGTATTTTATAATCTGCGACATGCATTAAGATTATTCATTATTGCGTTGAAACTATTACATCGGATACATCAATATTGTAGCTACACCTAAACGTTCCTATTTCTCTCTGCTAGTATGCATGTTTAAAAAAAGTGCATGTGTTTGTAACACCTTGTCTCTTATGAACACAGAATCATTTCAATCAGCTGAGTTGCTGTTCCTTATTACGAAAAGGTCTTCATCATTGACATTTTGTGCTAGTTTTCTTTTTTGTCATCACATTGACACTAGCAAACCTGTGGATAGCCAACAGCTAGCTTGGGCTTCATCTGATTTACAAATGGATCAATATGTAGCCTGTGTATTCTCGGAACTATCTAACAGGACAACACAAAATCGTTTTGTTTTTTTCAAACCCATTGCATTCCACGGAGTGATTTTCTGGTTAATGTTGTGTTCAAATTGATATTACATTACAAATAGGGTTATTTTGCAGCCCTATCCTGTGTTTGTATGACTGACTTTATCTGTTTATATGAGACGGACAGTTAGGAGAGTTGGGCAATGAAACGCAAGACATATACGTATTTAAATGACCTTATTGGATAGTAATTGTGTGTGTGTGTGTGTGTGTGTGTGTGTGTGTGTGTGTGTGTGTGTGTGTGTGTGTGTGTGTGTGTGTGTGTGTGTGTGTGTGTGTGTGTGTGTGTGTGTGTGTGTGTGTGTGTGTGTGTGTGTGTGTGTGTGTGTGTGTGTGTGTGTGTGTGTGTGTGTGTGTGTGTGTGTGTGTGTGTGTGTGTGTGTGTGTGTGTGTGTGTGTGTGTGTGTGTGTGTGTGTGTGTGTGTGTGTGTGTGTGTGTGTGTGTGTGTGTGTGTGTGTGTGTGTGTGTGTGTGTGTGTGTGTGTGTGTGTGTGTACATGAAGGTAAAAAGCAGGATGTATGGTTCGTGGTGGATCCTGAGACAGGTGAGAAGCAAACCAGTTTAACCACATCTGCCTCTGAATCCATCTGTCCCAACACTCCTCTGCTCTACATTGGACGCACAGGTATGTCAGACACACACACACACACACACACACACACACACACACATCTTGCTGCTTGTGAATCCATGCATCTGCTTGTTTTCAGAATACATGATCACCATGTTTGACACTAAGACACAGGAGCTTCGATGGAATGCTACGTACAACGATTACTCTGCTCCACCTTATGATGAGAAACAAGATTACAGTACGTCTCTCACACACACACACCACTGTACATACACTGACAGAGACACACACTGACAGGGCAGGTTATTAATCAACATTACAACACGAACCGATGAAAGCCTTGCAGAACCTGCTTTTTTATATGTTAGAGCATTTAAAAACGGAGCAAATATCATAACTGTTAAACGTATTCAGGTGCATTTGAGGAGAATTTGTATACAATTTAAGAAAGTTTAAAAAATATCTATAACTACAAGTTTATACAAAATGAATACACAAAGTCATTGTTAGATTCAATTAAAAGGTCAGGAATTAACTTTCACCTCGTTTACTTTCACGAAGACCCGTATCTGCTGATCTCAGGGATCTGATCAGGCTGTAGCCTAGTCAGTGAGCAGGTTAGAAAGATATCGAGGTGAGATTACATATAATGCTTTTTAGACCAGAAGTAAGTTTCTCAGAGTCAGATTGGGTCATGAAGCACCTAAGTTTGGAAATGTTCTTGAGATGATAGAAGGCTGTCTTTGTAATAGCTGTAATCTGGTTCTGGAAGTTTGGATCTGAATCAGTGATGACAGCGAGGCTTTTGACATGCTCACTGTGCTGAAGGGGAAAAGATGATGAAATGGATATGACCTCTTGCCTTTGTCTTTATCGGCCTACAATTGTAGAAAATGTTGTTACATCTAACAGATAATTTCTCCAGTGCATTTGACCATTTCATTTGTGGGACTACGGTTATCTGGGGAAAGTGAAACATATTAGCTGTGTATCATCGGCATAGGAAGGAGATATTGTGTTTGTGTGTGATGGTACTGCGAGGGAGCGTGTAAAGACTGTATAGCAGTGGAGTATGTTATTCCACACTGTGTTTACTTTTTTTGCACCAAAACACAGAAACAAATGATTTGTATGTGTTAACCTACTTGGCAATTAAACTGATCCTGATTCTGATTTTAAGGGATTTCTCAGGATCAATATTGGTTAGACAACTTTTAGTTTATATGAAATGTGATACTTATTTTTTTAAATATATAAACGTTATAAATATTAAAACTCAAATTAGAGGATTTTTGGGGTTCCAGTGGCCGAGTGGTTAGTTTGTGTGCGGGCTCTAGACTCTATCCACTGTCCCGTCTACCTAAAGCGCAAAAATAGGTCCTTAAAAAAAAGAGTTTGTGTGGGAACATGATGTACATTCAAGCTTGATACTTTACATCATATAAATAACCAGATACATTGGTTGATAATGAGCAGTGTTATGAAATGAACTTCACTCAAAATGGGAAATATGTGAAAGAACTTGTAAAATCTCTTACAATAAATCCAGAAAATGACACCGTCTGACTCGTCTTACCTGTTGCACTTTCAGAGATGGCCCATCTTGTGTCGAGCGGTGATGGTTTGGTTGTGACAGTTGACAGAGAGTCAGGTAGGGAGAGGTGTGTGGTTTTTACGACATGAATACCTTTTTTGTGTGAGTGTTTCTTTATGTTGAGCTCTACATTTTAATATTTTCACCTCTAATGTTGTCCAGGTGATGTCTTGTGGAGTCAGAACTATGGCTCACCTGTCGTGGGTGTTTACCTGTACTCTGGCGATTCACTAAGACATGCCCCCCACCTGTCCCTCGCCATGGAGACTCTTCGCTTCCTCACCTTCTCCTCTGCCAACGACCAGGAAGATGCCCACTCTACACTGAAGTGGAGCTATCAGTTTGTGAAGGAGCAGGCCAGTGCACAGACACAACTCATGTAAGACAAATTGCAGGAGCTGCTTTGTCTGTTCTTTTTTTTCTTTATCACGGTACCTCAGGTTACATTAACAAACTTTTTTATCCACTCGTTGAAAAACAAAAAATGATTTGTGCTAAAAAAATGTGTACGTTATGTGGTTAAGTCCATTTTACCACTGAGAGTTAAGTACTAGTTCTGCAGTTTAATAAGAAGTTAATGGACTGTTGACTGGACCTTCTTGAGGTAAAACATTTTTAAGGGTGAACCTTCCAGCCAATCAGAGACATTCTGCACAAAACAGTATTATACAAACTTTGATTTTTTTATTCAAATTTACAGTTAACTGTACTTTCACCTAATTTCATGGCATGCATTTAAAATGATTCTAAATGATAGGCTGCATACACATCTGGCTGTAAATGTTTTAAATGCTATGAATGTTTGTTTTTATTTGTTTCTGTGATTGTGCGTATCTCCGTATGATGTTGCTGACGGACAGCACAGTGACACTGATAAGACATTTTAAATCTCAATTAGTCTTAATCCTGTTTTGATAAAGGTTGATTGAATTTAAACCTTATTCATTGCTGTACAGTTGCTTTACTATATTGATGTGAAAGTCCCAAAATCTAATCAGCTAGTTCTTGTCTTTTTTGTCACTTTCAGACCAACCCTCTATGTGGGTAAATTGGACTCTCACCTCTATGCCTCCACTTCTCTTGTCCACCAGGGGGTCTCATTGGTGGTAAGTTTAAATACATAATTTACTGAAAAACATTCAGACACCCAGAAACATTCATGTCCTGCATCTGTGTTGATCCTATCTCCTGTTTGACTCCACAGTGATAGTTATTACAGTGTATCAGACAGTAAAATGATAACAATGCAGGCGATTACAATAAAGCTGTTATGTGACCCATTTGTGTTGCCGCTGCAGCCTCGGGGACTAACCCTGGCTGGAATTGAGGGTCCTGTCACTTCTGGAGTAACTGTCAGAGAGCGAGGGGAGTGTGAGATCACACCATCCACCGATGTGCGATATCCACCAGGAAGCACATACAGCCGGAAAAACCACTGGCTGTTCATAGGTACACACTTATTCACACTGCCTCACAGTTCCCATACCACCCTTAATGGATGTCATGGTTGAAAACTTAAACTTATCAAAAGCTGTAGACTTGGTAAAATGGCATAAGATCCAAGTATCCTCAGAACTGATATATCCTTCACTTAAACACAAACACTTTTATATCTTTAAATATATTTCTGTATTTTGTGTGGTTTAGGTCATCACGAGCTCCCCCCGGTAGCTCACACTACCATGCTGAGGGATTTCCCAGCCGGCCTGCAGCGCTCTAGTGAGGCAGTCATCCCCCCTCGACGACCTGCCTCCCCTTCCTCTCCTATCTCCCCTGCCACGTACTACCACGATCGCTATGTGAGTCTCAGATGCGCGTGTGTCTAGTCTGTAAATCACAGGATTAATGTCATATAACAACCCCCCCCTAATCAGGCTATGATAAGATAGTGATAACTTGAGGCTTTGATGTCATCTATTGCTAGCAATTTAAACTTTACTTGTAAAATATCACTAATGGAATAATCACTGTATTTCCATTGTCACTAATCCTGTTATTGTTATTGTGTCCTTCAGTTCCAGACTGATGCTGGTGGCTATGATGACACTGATGCTGACAGAGAAGGAGTGGATGGGAAGAAACCACGGCAGGCGCAGAGACCGGCAGCTGTGCTGCCTGTCTTTATAACTCAGGATCGTATCACTCTGGCTGTTCTGACACTTCTGCTGGGAGGATGGCTGGCTTTTGCACTCACATACCCTGTTGTGAGTGTGTGTGTGCCTTCAGATGTTTTTTAGTGTGTGTATATTGTTTTTTTGTAGTTCCGATACTGTTGACATCCCCTGGTTGGAGCCTACAGAAGACATATGGGGTTGCTATGGGGCTAAAAAACTGGCATCAGCACTGATGTAGTGGCATTTAGAAGTAGAGGAATAGGTTGGACATTTTTGGCAGCTGTAATAGGTGCCAAAATGGAAATCTGTTTGTAACGTGTAAGTGAAGTAAACATTTTGCAAGTTGATACTTGAACTAGATTGCAGGGGTGGCTTAATTTACCAAATGTAAAATATCTGTAATTTTCAGCATTTATCAGCTCACTTAATGAGCCACAGTTGTTTGTATCTGAGCCTGTGCGTAATATTTTGTTGGGCATGCTGAACTTGAATGCATCCTTGTTTTCACACTTTTATGTGTTTTTTTAAGGTGAAGACTTCTTTGGCTTAATAAATGTTTAAAAAGGACAGGAAAGGATTTTAAAAAAAGTCTCCAAATCTGTCTTAAATAAGAACTTCATTTTTATTATCCTGCTAAATATTCCCAATACTGATCCCTCAAACTGGGTCTTCATTTAGTGTGATCTGTCTCTGTTTCTCCAGCGAGCAGCGCAGCAGCTTAAAGCTCAAAGGCAGCTGGAGGAGGCCTTGGAGTCTCGTCTGAGGCGAACGCAGACAAACGCGCAGACAAACACTCAGACAGTGACCTCGGTTTCTTCAGACACAACCCTTTCTACCGACACAAACCTTTCCAACAGTAAGTAACTGGCAAAACAAGCTCTCTACTGTGCACTATTTTTTGTATTTAATGGCGCTGGGTTCCCCTTAAAGATTACTATCAATTATTGCAGCCATGCACTGCTTTTGAGAAATGCAAGACTATTCAAATGTCTAAAATCATACAAATATTATTCATTCCTTTATTAGTTTTATGGAATGCTTGTAATAGACACATGAAACTGTATATCTTTATAATCAGACTCCCTGCCTGCTCCTGCTGAGCCTCCACCGAGTCCTCCCTCCCACGGCAGCAGCACATCAGATGTCAATAAAAATGGCACAGCTGGGCTTAACCCAACAGAAGGTTAGAAACCAAACTGTTTATGTGAACATTATTCTCTTATGTTGCTCATTATTTGAATAAATGAATGTCTTACTGCCTTGTTCTTCTTGTCTACGTATCTCAGAAGGAAACAGTGAGGAGGTGCTTGTGGGTAAAATCTCCTTCACCACAACTGAAGTGCTTGGACATGGCTCAGCAGGAACTTTTGTCTTCAGGTACTGTATGTGGTTTTAACACGGTTAGTGGGCAGCTTTACTTTTAGATATGTGTCAAGCATTTTATGCATATCTTAAAATCAACTTTTAACCGTGCAGGTAGATGTATGTTTATTACTGCCTCAGTTTTATTTGCTGTGTAGGAGAGACGTGAGTTAAAATAAACTCACTCACTCAGCTGTGAATTAAATAAACCAAATATTTATAGTTTGCATTGAAAAACACGCACTAGAAATACAAGTACACGCACATAAGGCATACACAGCTTTGAGTTTAGAGGCTTTTAAATACAGTTCAGAACCAAATCTATGGCTTTACTTGTATGTTCTCATCAAGCCACTAAACCTCCGGTTGTCGCATGTTATGACGCTCTGTGTTGTTTTTGCAGGGGTAACTTCGATGGACGTCAAGTCGCGGTTAAGAGAATACTGCCAGAGTGTTTTGAGGTAGCAGAGCGTGAGGTGCAGCTCCTCAGAGAGTCTGACACACACCCCAACGTCATTCGATATTTCTGCACAGAGAGAGACCGCCTCTTCTCTTACATTGCCATCGAGCTGTGTGCTGCAACCCTGCAACAGGTCAGAACTGAAGAGCCTGTTTAGTTGTCTTAATATTTCTGAAATGAAAAGTTGTTTTAAGAGTCATACCTTTGTAACACAACTGATTTGATGTGTCTTTGTATTCCTCTGCAGTATGTGGAGGATCCGTCTCGTTTTCCAGAGTTGAGTCCTATAACTCTGCTGGAACAGACCATGTGTGGCCTCTCACATCTCCACTCGCTTAACATAGGTCTGAGTTAAGACGCTTATAAAAATATAAACATGTACACATACAAGTGCATACAAAATGTAATGTTTCTCAATATTTACTGCCAAGAAACAGTTGACTGCTTGAAATCAGCTTAGCTGATAAAGAGGTATTATTTCTTCTTCTCCTCATTCCCTTTTCTCTCTCAATCATCTCCTCATTTAGTTCATCGTGACCTGAAGCCCAGAAACATCCTCCTCTCTGTTCCCGGTGCGCTGGGTCGGGTCCGAGCTCTCATTTCTGATTTTGGACTCTGTAAGAAGATACCAGATGGTTGCTGCAGCTTCTCTTTGCGCTCAGGAATACCAGGAACAGAAGGGTGGATAGCTCCTGAAGTATTGCGGGATACTCCTGGCAACAAACCGGTAGAATGCACATATATAATGTAGCAGAAATGTCTTTCTGTCAATGTTCATAACTTATTAAGATAAAACTGCCACTCTTGAGAAATAAATACAGTCTATATAAAGATGATAAAGCGAGTTCACATGTTTTTAAATCCCACTCCTCAGTTGTCAAGGCTGTGCCACATGGACCATGAAGAATACCTACTTGTTTCAAACCTCTTAAGTAAAGATGTGTGTTTTCTCTCTCCAGACGGCAGCAGTGGACGTTTTCTCAGCAGGCTGTGTGTTCTACTACGTGGTCAGCAGGGGGCAGCATCCTTTTGGTGATTCATTGAGAAGACAGGTCAACATCCTGTCAGGAGAATATTCCCTCTCACATTTTATGGAGGATATACATGGTGAGAATGCTCATAATAAATGTGTTCTTTGCTCAAGATTTGAAGCATCAGATCCCACAATACCTCTGCAAAAATATCAAATAGAAAGATTTCGCTTGTAAATTTACCATAACATCCCTTTCCTGCTTTGAATGACCTAGACATGACGAACATGAGCTCAGTCAAAGCAAATCACATTAATAACATTAATAATGGTGTAAATGTGCCTACAACTTAAACTGTATGATTCATTTAAATCTCAAAGCTGTTACTTTCTCTAAACAGACGACGTCATAGCGCAGGATCTGATTGAGCAAATGATTCATGCTGAGGCCGAGTCCCGCCCCTCCACCGCCTGTGTGCTCAAACATCCGTTCTTCTGGAGCCCTGAGAAGCAGCTGCTCTTTTTCCAGGTGTGTTATATCATTTCATCAAGTAAGACTGCCTCTGTTAGGATACTTTTTGAGCAGAAAATGTGTTACAATGTTTTGAGCATATAATTGGGTGGTGTGGTTTTCTGAATACAGTCTGTATAGCCTTTTGTCTTTTTGGGTTAGCACCAGAAACAATCATCCTCTGCGTTTTTCTGTGTATGCAGGATGTGAGTGACCGCATAGAGAAGGAACCAGCAGATAGTCCAATTGTGATCAGGCTGGAGACAGCTGGAAGATCAGTGGTTCGAACTAACTGGAGAATGCATATCTCTGTGCCGCTTCAGACAGGTACAAACACAAAAAGCCATGGTTCCTCTGCAGGGACTTTTAGCAGCTATTTGGGGCTTTACTTGGTACTTGAGGACTTTGTTTTACCCATCTTAAGAGTCTCTGCTATGGGGTAGTAGTTCCACAAAATACGTAGACTTTTTAAAATGAAGTGCAGCACTGAACATTTCTGATTGGTCAACATTTGCAACATTCAGTAATTTGGAATCCATTTTTGTCTGTGTACATTCAAGACTTGAGGCGGTTCAGGACATATAAGGGAAACTCAGTCAGAGATCTGCTGAGAGCCATGAGGAATAAGGTCAGTTTGCATACTTATTCACTGAAACTTGATGCTCACGTAGACATGCTTTTGAGTATCATTATGTTTTGACCTTTTTTTGCGTTCACATTGCCCTTTACAGAAACACCACTACCATGAGTTACCCCCAGAGGTGCAGGAGACTCTCGGCGAGCTGCCTGAAGGCTTCATCAGCTACTTCACCTCTCGGTTTCCACGGTTACTGATGCACACACACGCTGCCCTGCACATCTGCGCCCAGGAGAGACTGTTTCACCCCTACTATCTGCCCCCCAAATCTAAATAGCATTAGCTTGACCCTGCACTCCTACACATACACCGTACATTCATATACTGTTTTTCTGAGCTACAGTGTTTCCTTACAGTGCCATGTGATTGCTTTTGTAAAGCCCAAACTGTTTTCAGGGGGGGGGGGGGGGGGGGGGGGGGAATACAGTGCTGTGAAAAAGCTTTAAACGCCTTAGGTTTAAAAAAAAAAAATGTTTTATTCGAAGTGCATTAAGTGCAAAAGCTCCAGAAAGGCAATTTTTTATAAATTATGTCTTTTTATGTTACTCCAACAAAATACACATCATGATCCGTCATACTAATTCTATAATGTAGTCCTTTTTTCTTTTGCCTCGAAGGCAGAGAAACCAACTAAAAGCACCTTTTTTAAATCTCGGTTGCAGTAGTTAAATAGAATAATCCAAAAATGCTCCATACTGGTAACATTTTCCCTTTTCTTTGACCCAATTCATTAAATGATGAATAATAGTTAAGAGATAGACAGGGAATAAGTAGAGTGAGGTGTAACATGAATCATTGTGTGACCTTAAAAAGAACGAGACATAATGTTACTTTAATGTAACAGGGAAAGTGACACTAATTTTATGAAGATATGTACATTTGGAACAAATGTAAAACAGTGGGCATATAAAAAGCACCACAGCCCATGTGTGAGGAGCTCCAACTTTGTCACAGCACTAAGTAATTCCAGCACTACTGCAGGTTTTATCTAAAGAAAATCTTGTGTTTCTGTTACACATGCAGCGTTGCAGGGCTGCATGTCAAAAAAAGAAGTTCTCTGTTTAACAGGTTAGTAAGAATTTATTTCTTCCATGTCCTCGTCACTGCTGTATTTTTCTCCACTCCTCTGGAAAATGCCAAAGACTCCACAAAATGTACTTTGCTTTTGTTTTTTATGAATTTAATGTTTGTGTGTGTCTGATACTGCATTATGTAATGTAGCTACACTGACTGACGATTGTACTGAGACTTGCTTTCCACAAATGCAACAATGGGAAGCGTTTTGTCCGTAACGTTTAAATGAATACATTTTTTAAAGACCTGTTTATAACACAGTTGAAATATATTTCAGAACTCCTACATTTTGGCATTGCTTGATTTTATTTGGCATCCCAAAATACCACTGAATGCTCAGAGCCATGTGAAATGTCTCCCTGTAACTACTGGATGAAGGGTTGTTTATAGATTTGCAGTAGAATGAATGATGAAGAACTTAACTTTTGTACTTTTTTGAATGAATAAATTAAATTGACGCTTTGGTTGTGCCAAAGAATGAAGTTAATTAAGTCTCGTCAGTTTGTTAACACAACAGAGAAAAGGGAACATTATTTTCCCAGTTGAGATAAACATTGGTTGATGTTGATCGATCAAGAAAACCAATATTTAAATGATTTCACTGTTCGACCACTTTAAGGCAAATTTAGAGTGTAGAATTATAAGGAAGGCTAATCTTACCTTAAAGGTGCACTATGTAGATTTGGTAGTGAAATTTGAAAGTTGGAGAAGTGAAACAATTCTGTGCTATATTTAAATACACAAACTTTATTCAAAGGAAGAAATGGGTCCCTGAACACTGTTTGGAGCTAAGAAGCTACCAGGAGAGTTACGGTTTCACTGTTGTGGGCCCACCACCATAACTTCTCACGTAGCTTTTATCTTCAAACAGTGATCCAGGGACCAAATTTTCCTCTGAGGACAGTTTGTGTATAGAGTTATGAACATATACCACAGAATCTGCACATTTCTCCAACTTTGACATTTCTCTACCAAAACTCCATAGTGCACCTTTAATCCCATGAGACCCTGCGAGGAGCAACGTCATCTCTTTTGTTATTGTTTTGATTGAGAGCCCCCTTGCGGCAGATTTTACATACTGTACGTTTAATGGCAACAAGAAAATGTCAAAGTTTTAGTTCAGATCTGTTTTTCTATTTGAATGATAACATTTGTGTCGCCCTCAGTTTGCATCGGTTGCTATCTCTGCTTACGATTCATTGAATTCTTCAACAAGGCCAGCTTCTGTAGACTTTCTGAAGGCTGGACTTAGTTTGCTAAAACTTTTAATTGTTCTACAATAACCATGAGGGATAAAAACACAAGGTACATTTAAAAAAAAGTCTTCATTCTAGAGATTGGTAGTTTGGTTGTCTCCCCTCTTCCAGCAGTGTGAGTAATTGCTGCTGGTTGTTTTCATTCTTAAACCAAGTGGAGAAGAAAACAACATGCTGTTAGTGCTGATCGACAACTGAAAGAGTAACAGTGGTGTTCTGCCTGGGGTTTACTGAGTAAATGATGCATTAGTAATGATGCCCTCTGAGACAATAACACCACATGATACCTGACATAAAACCCAATGTTTTTTTCTCTCATAACTTTAATACAGAAGCTTTAATATTACCATTTTAAAAAGCTGTATATCTTAAAAGAAAACTCCTTTATCCCCCTTGAAGAATATGAAGAGTTTTATTTGCTCATACTAAGGAGTCACATTCACTGACTGGAACAAAGAGAAAAAACTAAACACAAGTGACTGATGACTTGAGTTTTGTTGTTTCATTCGTTCACAAAAGCTGCTCAAAGTTAATGATCAACATAAGGATCTCTTCCAGAAAACGTATAAAGGAAGACAAAGGTAAGTGTCAATAATATTAGTTTTTTAAAAATCTGCAGACATTCCTTTTCAGTAATAAGACTTGGTTACTATATTTCAGCTTCTGTTTGGTTTTTTATCTGTTGACTTAAAGGATAATGTTTGTGATCCATGCTTGCATGAGCTTGTGAGATTGTCTGTCAAATACTGTTTCTTTTTATTATAAAAGAAACTGAGTGCCTAAACTGCTAGACAGCTTAAAATTCACGGTATATTAAAATGTTGCAGTACTCATTTTGTACCATCAGAGGGAGACATCCGCCAAGTTCATCTCTCTGTCACCCGTTTCCCACACTAGCGTTCTTATAAAGGATATGCGTAAAGACAAACAGGTCATTCGTTAAATTTATTTGTAAGGGACCGGGTACAATATTAACAAATATATGTTGTCATTTGATGCATTGTACCAGAGTTAGCTTAGAGCTATGTTCAGTTGAATTGTTATAGTAAGAATATCTGTGAATGCATCAACCCGAAGTCTTGCTCATAACCATCTATGCATGTGCAAGTCATCTCCCCGGATTGACAAACAAATCTGTTTACAAGGCTCTGCTCCAACAGAGAAAACACTTCCTGCAGAGCAGATAAGATGCCAGGAATCACAAAGTTAAATCCACCGTCAGTGTGAACCCAAAACAGAAGTTTTTTAATGACGTGGAGGCCTGGGGTCCAATGTGTCATGGCCAAATCATCTGCTAATGAACCCATAGCTGTTTATATCTCACTGCATGATTCAAATGTGTGTGTGTGTGTGTGTGTGTGTGTGTGTGCGTGTGCGTGTGCGTGTGCGCGCGCGCGCGTGGGTAAAGTCAGAAACCAAGGGAGTACTTGTCTCATTATTAAATATCAGAGTTCAGTTGTAGGTCCAATCAAAACAGCCTCAGGGAAACGTCAGCATAACCAAAGTCATGAGACAAAATTTACTCACTTACATTCAGCCGTATACAAACTCCCACACACACTCATTCACAAACAACTCAGGTCAATGTATACTTGAGTCGATTTCCACTGATTTCACTTATTCCTACAATATTTCTTATATCCTCTTTTTCTATGATGTCATTTTAATAATACATAACCAATCAATTCAGTTACAATAAGGGGTTGCTTTATACTGTAGTAGGTACTATATAATTGTTGGGGGTTGGTATGTACAGCTAGGCAGTTGGCTGCAAAGGTGTTGCATCAGATTTCAAATTTTGGTTGCTCCAAATTGTCTGCTAGGTGATTATCTGGTGTTCTGGAGTGCAGACATAAGACTACTAAAATATAGTTTGTATTGGTTTCATTGAGTGTTTCTGGGGTTATTCTCTGATACGATACGATCTTTTAGATGGTTGATGAAAAATTAATGTCAAAATACAAAGATAAAACACAACATTTTAAACACCAAACACAGGATTTCAAGCCCCTCCAACAAACGTTTGATCTGGGATAGCGCTCCTCATTTTATTTTAGTATTGATTAGTTAACAGTGCTTCAGTCTGACCATGTTAAAATGAGGAACTCTGTATGTCAGATTTCATGCTAATAGTTCATATTCAATGTTCAGTGACACTGTTGTTTGCCAGCCTTAGCGGGCTTTTATTGTAGGCTGATTCATAGAGACTCTGGAGGGGCTGGCTTAAAATCTTTGAGCAGAATTCTTATTTGGGAAAAACATTTTAGACTTTAAATAGTGGGCAGACATTCGTTAAAAGGACTGTAGGACAATCAGTACTGTGTCTGCTTCTTTGGTATTACAATTACATTCTTAAGGCTACAAGGTGTTTCTGAGGGTGTTATATGGTCTGCACAATAATTCACAATTTCATCATTATCACAGCATGAGCACTCGCAATTAACACATCGCAAAAGTCTGAATTCATTGCAATAATAAGACAAACATGTCTAATGTAAACAAGCAGTGCTTTCTCACTTGGCATGTGTACATTTTACCCACAGGATGGAGGCCTGGATATAATGACCATGCTCTCACGCCATTTTGATGCAGTCAGATGAAGCTACAGCAAGCTATCTGCTCCCTTCAGATTTATTAGTGATAATTTAGAGGTGAAAAAACCCTGATGTTTGGACGTATTTTGCATTAGGAGGGGCATGTTTCAAATACAGGTAATGTAGAAGAATCTATATGCACTCTTTAGTACTTGATTTTTGATCTTCATATCGCTATGTTGTGTAATGGCACATAGCATACTTTCTTGTTCTGTGCAGGCCGAATGTAAGGCAGACGCATGCAAAGGTGTTTCTGGTATTTAAGTAAGTACAGGTGAGTTGCTTCAAGTTTTAAGGTACGGTAGTTATCCATGGAGTTCTTGGTAGTTTTGAAATATTTATCTTTAAGGTAGATTTTTGGAAAATACTTTCTGTTTCTGAGGTAATACTTACTAGTTTCTATGACTGCTTCTTTGTGGTCGCCAAGATGTTCTAGAGCAGTTGACATTTTCCAGCACTGTTGTAAAAGGGGTGTCTTTTGGTTTTTGTAAGGTGGTGCCCATATTGATATATTGTTGATCAGGTGTCAGTCGCCCTGCTTTATTAGACATAAATGAGAAGTGTTACATCTTTGTACGTAATGTAAACATTTTAAGAGTAGCTTTTTGATATGTATTTTGTGTAATACAAGTTTTAAGTGTGCATCTAGGTCTAAAGGATTTAATATCTTAGAATTTGTAAAACATTTGTGCAATAAAGATAAGTCTTTACAACACATATATAGACTAGCATACTCTATCACAAGCTGTTCTCCTCATGTGTCTTTAAGTTAAATTTAAGCTGAGTGTCTGTATAATTTAACATAAGATCAGGAACATAAAAAAGACTGAGTTAAAATGAACTTTTGAGCTCTGATGTTTTGGTAATGAGCCTAAAATAAAGATAAGCTCCATTTAATGACACACACACACACACACACACACACACACACACACACACACACACACACGCAGGCCAAACACTACACACACAAATAGTGTGGTGCAACTTGAGGACAAAATGTCCTGCGCCTCTCTGCCTCTATAAACCAAGGCTTCCTTATGTTTCAGAGACCACTGGGGATATATTTTTCTGCTCCCTGCTTTTCCCTCTCATCTCCTTTGTATCATACCGCGGGAGGCGGGTTTGGGTTTCTCTGATGTTGTGTGTGTGTGTGTAAGGTGGGGGGGGGACTAAGAAAAGCGAAGTGATGTCGTTCTTACAGTCTCTCCATTTTGGGATCAGGACAGGAAGTGGGCTCAACAGAGGAAACATGACCTCCTCCCCCTCTCTCCTCTTACTTTTTCTTGTATTCCCTCTTCCTCCCTTTGTCTGTCCCTCCCCCTGCCTGTGCCCACACATTCACAGGGTCATTTCTGTCTTTTTGTGTGTCTCTATAAATGATATTCTGCACCCATCTTGTGAAAATAAATCCATGTTAACCAGTGATTCCTAAAACAGCATTAAAGCTCTGCTCTGGTTGTTTCTGGGCTCCCTCCCTCTCTCCCGAGACTCTCAGTCTGCTATGTATCTGAGCTGCTGTGATTAAAAGCCAAAGCAAAGGTCAGACTCTGCTGGGTAACTGAGATATCGACTGACTCAAGCTCTGCTTTCATACCCAGTGGTCTGATACATCTAGCTGATGAGCCTCATATTACATTATGCGTAACTAAAGCCCACGGTTAGCCTTCAGGCTGCACATCAGTCCAACACAAGTTAACAGGAGAAAAGATCCTCTGCTTGCTGGTTTTGTAAGAGGGCTTCTCGCGTTCATAAAACTGCCCCAGGACATAAGAAAAACATGTTTGCGTTTCTTTTCCCCCCATGTCTCTACGTTCATTTTTTAAATTCTGTTCCATCTCCCTTGACTTCCCCCTCTCTGCTAATCTTTGCAGCTCAGGAGATCTTGACCCCTTACTTTGCAGTATATACACTCAAACACACACACAGACGCCCACACTGAGAAAATAAAGAAACAGCATGTCAGCAAACGGCAGTGTATTTCACCACAGAGCACAGAGCCAAGGCACTGGGAAACAAACAAAAAAAATACAGCAGAAGACCGCCCTCTTTTCATCTTCTGACTCCATTCTGCTCAACCATTAAAGCCTGCTGCCTGTTGGTTTCTTTAACTTTGTTCTCCAGATTGTTTCCTTTTCTGGTTGTTTTTCTCTCCAGTGCAATGAACTTACAAAACAAGTTGTGTGAGTGGGAAAGGTAGGTTAGTTTACGACAAATTTTACAGCAATTTTACAGTTACAGTGGTACTGTTTAACAGAGTGGTTTTGTATTGTAAGGTAACCACATTACACACAGTGACAGTCACATACTTACAGTATTCTATGTACAATATGTATAAACATGAACATAAAGGTCTTTAGTCACGATGCAAAACCCACACAAATACTTACAAATGAAACAGTTTATACAGTAACAATAAAAAGGAGTGTGGAAGTGCTTATGATTAGCCTCATACCCCCTCAAGGGGATCTTCAGGGTGGGGGGAGTGGCCCAGTTGTGTCCTGTGCTGCGTACCAGAATGTACATCATGAAATGCTGGGAATAAAAATCAACATTTTCCTTTAAAACATCTGAAAGAGGAGGTGAATTGAGGAAAAGGGGAGGATAAGGACTCACATTTTAACAACATTTGAATGTTTCTGTTTGGCTGGTAGGTATCCAATAAAACTTCCTATCAGGTCATCTCAGAAAAATATCTAGTCAACAGTTTAACCACCATCATAAATCAGTGCCAGGGTGTAATATAGCTGCAACTAGTGATTATTTTTTACAAGGGACAATCAGGTATGAATCATTTATTGATCAAATTGAAACCTTATTCGAGTGACTTTGGCCACCTGGGAGCAACAAAGTGATGTTCACTCGAAACAACAAATCCACAATCTTTACCGCGTCTGCACGCTTTAATGCATTAAGTTGCTGCCATTAGATAAGCTCACAAGAGAGAAGGGGAACAGCTCCTAATTAGAGGCCAATAGGTCTATAATAAAGATCAAATAAGGGTATCGGACAACAGCTTCTTACTAATACGTCCAGAATGTTCATCTCATGAATGTTTAGCCATGGTTTGTACTACAGCATGTTAGTGGCATTATTGGTACAGAAAAAAATCAATAAATAGGGAGGGTGAGATGTATGGGGAAACATATCAGAATATCTGAGATGAAAGTTTTTTTTTTAACCAAGAATAGTGCTTTTTGTTCTTTCAGTTTTTCAGCTCCGTTTTTCCGTTTCTTTCTTCTTCTTTTGGGTTAGGGTTAGGGTATTAGGGTTAGGGTATTGCCTTTAAACACCAATCAAATCATGATCTCAACCAACTCCTGGGACTATTATCAGGCATTTTAGCTGCTACATCCCCCTATGTTTAAGGCTGTTCAGGGAAGTGTAAACTGGCTCTGTTAAAGTTTGTTTTTTTAATCACTGCTTGCTATTAAGTGAACAAAGTTTATACCAGGAAATACAGATAAATAGCAAATTATCTGTATATACGGTAGTTTGAATTTAATCACTAAAGCGCTAACCTGACTTCCACAGACGTTCAAGATGTCTGCTGGCTGTTACAAAGTGATGTTTACAGTTCAACCCTGTCTATACTCTACTGTTCTCTTCATATTTAATGCACAAAAAGGACCGAAAGTCTTCGTGTATAGGGGGTATTTATGATAAATCTCAGGTTAAGTCCAGGCTGTTCTTGTACTTTGACTGGTGGGAAACAGAAGAAGACATGTAGATAGAACCATAATTCACGCAACAACAGGAGCTGTGTGTGTCTGTGTGTGTTTCAACTACTGTACAGTCTCTTAATACAGAGTCTACTGTTTCGGCTTTAGAAGGAGGAGACCAATAATCCGTCTATTGTGCCCGAGAGAAGAGTACAGAAGTAGGATAAAGACTTGTTATCTGCAGCTGTTCATCTCTTGTACGATGACAGAGGAGGAGAGGTAAAGATAGAAGAAGGAATGCAGTGAACGAAAAGAGGGATTCATCTCTTTCCTCTTTTAAAGTTCACTGACAGGAACATTTGTGCAACCTTATCACATAACACAGCATATGACCAGTCGGAGCCCAAACCCTCAGCCCTCTCCTCCATCACGTGTACATCAAGATAAGGCATTCTTCTTCTACTCGCTCTAAACTGCCCTTTTTGCCTTTTTCTGTCTTCCCTGTTTCTCTTTACACAGTTTGAACTTTAACCGGCAGCAGTCTGACTTTGTTTAGTGACACGTTTGTCATTTAAAAAAAAGAATATATACATCTGAGAAAAAACACACTTTCAGTGCTAAGGTTGTGTGTTGTCGGTGCTTTTCTCTCCTTTTTTTTAAAGCATTTTCTAACTTGTGTATGAAGGAAAACATACTTAAGAGTTAAAAGAAGAATGGTAACTGTTTTTTCAGCACACACACACATTTATACAGGTTAGATGCAGGGTCTCGTCCACAGTGACCCTCACAGTTTCCACAGGTAGACCAGCAGGTCCACAGTCACCTCATGGTTCCACAGGTTCAGAGTCGTGTTAAATCCACACCGTGTGTTGACTCCACAGGTCAGTGTTAACATGCACTCAAGGGCCGTAGTGTCAGATTAAAGCAGGCCTGATCTGTAGTCCTCCGGGGCCGGCATTCATGGCATCTTTTCACAGTTTAAATGATGTTTGCAGAGTGAAGGTCACTGCAGCATGATATCTTTGAGGTTTTCCTGCAGGATGGTGTCCTTGACGGCGTGGAAGACAAAACGGATATTTTCTGTGTCTATGGCAGTGGTGAAGTGGTGGAACAGTGGCTTCCCCCGGTTTCTCCTCTTACGGCTGAACGACTGCACCAAGAACGCCTGGATGGAGCAGAGCAGAGACACAGAGTTACAATCCGCTTTTGACAGTTATCTGATTTCTTAGAGAAGTCATCATAAACAGGAACAACCCTGCAGTTGTTATCAGGGAGGGTGACTAGACAAAACCTGGTTCGCTTAAGACAGTTTTTTTCTGATGAAAAGTCCATCTCTAGGCCTGGTGACCAGGTACTGTATTTAATCTGCCTTTTTACATGTGCATGGGTGGTAGACTTGAACGTAGGAATACAAATTCAAAATTCATATACACATATTTCCATCTTGAAGACATTCTGAATAGTTATTTAGCAATTCTAAAAAAAGAAGTACAGACTCAAGTGTATTCCCCCCCCCGGATGTGTTGCTCTCAGATCTGTGCTCATGTGGATGGGACGGTGATTCCTTTAATGCGTTTATGTTATATAACTTGAATAATTTAACTGTTGTTGTTTTTTGTTGCGTAAACCCCTCCCTGTCCAACCATTAGCTCTGCCACCCCATGGGGGAAGAGAGACATCCCTGCCCACTTAGGGAAGCTGTGTCTATTAGTATTATATAATGTCGTCACACGATTACAACTGAAAGAGAACTAACAGGCTTTCCAAACCAAAGAAAGAACTTTCTGTTGCCTAAAAAGACAAACATATAACAAGCACATCAACTTTGAGATGCTTATCATTACGTAAAACTGATAGCAGAATCTTGTTTTCAGAAGTTTATGAGCACTCATCTGCTGCTAGCTCTGTCCCTGCAAGTGAAACAGGACAGGAGGGGTGTGTGGAGACAGGAGGGGATCAAAGAAGAACATTTATTTTGATCTGAAAATCTGCTCTGAAAGTCGCATAAGTAAGCCTTTTATGAATGTATACATTTAGGTTTTGTAAAAGTTTAGACACATCTGCATTGAAAGGAAAGGCTGTTCTGCCCACATTAAAATGTTGTAACTTTAATCGTTTTAAATCAGGAAGCTTCGTTTGGATTCACCTCATGTTAAACCTGTAAGAAATGTCTTTGCAGGTTCTCAGTCGTCAGTGAAAGGATGAGAGGTGAAATGTTTTAAGAAATGTCAGCAGATTCATTTATCTTTTAGATTCAACTTTGAACCCCAAGTATTCAAATGACCTGCTTAAGTTTGTAAATAGTATAACAAAGAGTAAGGTGTAGACCTACTCTTCTGTAAAGTCACTTGACATAACATTTGTTATGAATCAGCTCTTAACAAACAAAGGTTGATTGTTTTAGTTTAATAGATGATAACATAATCATTGATTTAATTAGTAATACAATATGGCACACCATGAAAACAATCTATGACTGTAGGGCTACAGTTTATTCAATTGCTCTATAATTAATATCACTTTTGGGATAATGACTTTCTCTGAGCGTCAACAGCCGCTAACCCTGGAGAAAAGTAGCTGCTGTCGTTTCACGTCAACTCCAGAATTATGTTTTTGTGTGTTTGTATATTTCTCAAATGACGCACCCACATCTGCTTCCCTTTTATCAGTCAGGACATGTTCCTTCCTGCCTCTTTTACGTCACTCTTTTTCTGGAGGAAAACATCAGCCCTGAACTCCAGTTGTGTAATCGATGTCGATAATGACACACAGGCATTATTGGCCTTCTCATCTCTGTTTGGAGCTGTTGTGCAGTAAAATCCAGCATTTAATGATGCAACTACTTTATGTCTGTGTGGGAGGCAAGCTGTAATTTCATTTAGTTTGCAACAATTCCAATAACCAGTAGCATTATTCCTCTTTAAATCTGTAAGTGTATTCATGTGTGCTAAGGGTCATATGATCTGCATTTAGGGGAAGGAGAGTTTTTTCTGAAATGTTGCAGTAATGCTCCTTTGTAAGATCATCTTTACTTTAGTTTGAATATTTTAAGACCTTAGAGAGTATTTGTACCTCATACAATAAAGTAGAGAACAAGAATACATTATATAACTGCTATAATAACAACATTACTGCTGTATCATTATACAAATGTCAAGATGAAAATATAGAAAATGTTAAGTTTATATTACTTTGACGGTTTTGTAATCAGAGAGAGAGAGAGGATCCTAAAACATGCTTTAAGATAATGAAATGAAATGTAAAGGGAATAACAAGAGGTTTACGTTTGTAAGGGAGTAGAGAAGAAGAATACAAACAATGAAAACTGGTGGAAGCACAAGTGGAGCCACGAAGAAACATCAACGCAAGGAGCAAGGGTTGAAGATGACATGTCAAAGAAAGAGGGGAAGGTAATTAGACAGATGAAAACACAATCACACACAGGAGAAGAGGGAAGTAAACTACATCAAAGGGAAAAGGAAAGTGACAAAGTGATATGATAAAAAAACAACAAACTGTGAAATAAATATATCAATGTGGATGAATGACGCTTTTTAATAACTTTTGTACTCGTTTTTTGATTTGTATTTTGAGGTGCAGCAACAAACTGCGACACACACTTGCTGCCATTTCTTAATTAATGAGGCGACGCATGCGAGCTAGTTCAGGCAGTCAACTCGAGCTGCATTGATTTCACACTCGACATGCCTCATTATCCACAATCTCCTGACAACAGCTCCTTCCAATAAGCGGTCTATTTAAGCTGCAAGATTTCCGGTCTCTCCCTCTGCTCTTTCATCGCCAGCTCTGACCTGCACCAGGACTGCACTCTTGCTCAGCACCATCAGCACCCCAGCATCCAGCTGGGGGATTTCAGATATCGTTTTTTTGCACGTAAAATAAAACTGCGAGGAATGATTTGGTCGGAGCATGGACGCCAAACACAAACTATGTTCTGCTGCAATAAATGTTTTAAAACAAATACAAACACAAACATGAGTTGTCTGACTGAGATGAGGTTTTCTGTTTGCATGTCAACACTAACTGACTGAAGTGTTTTTTGTCTGTGTGAAATATATTTTTATTTATATTGTGTAAGTGTGTTGGTGGCTGCACGGTGTTGAAGAGGTTAGCACTGTCGTCTCACATCAAGAAGGTTCCTGGTTTGAATCCCTTTAGTACAGGGGTCTTTCTGTGTGCAGTTTGTGTGTGTTCTCCCTGTGCATGCATGGCGTCTCTCTTGGTACTCAGTCCAAAGACATGCTTCTTAGTTTTATTAGTGAATCTAGATAACCTGTAAATGTGAGTGTAAATGTTTGTCTCAATAAGTCAGCCCTGTGATTGACTGGCAACTTGTCCAGGGTGTACCCGCCTCTCACCCAATGAAAGCTGGGATGGGCTCCAGCCCCCTGTGACCCTAAGCGGGATAGGCGGTATAGATAATGGTTGGTGTAAGAAAGCACAGTTAGCTCAAGTAGAGCAGACAGGAAGCACTATGACCAAACACCTTACAGCAGAAATGACCCTGCTGCTGCTTCATGCAGATAGTGTTGTTAACATTCAGTGTGTATGTGTACCTGTACGTCCTCTAGCCTGCGGGGGTCTCCTCTGAACTCTGGGAAGTTCTTGCGGATGTCCACCGTGCGGATCTTTTCCACCAGCAGGTCTGTTTTGTTGAGGAAGAGGATGATGGAGACGTTAAGGAAGAGCCTGTTGTTGACAATCGCTTCAAAGATGTTCATGCTCTCCACCAATCGGTTTGTTGTACGATTCTCCATCAAGACCTGGAACACACACATACACAACAACTATTGTCTCTGGGGGGTTTTTTTCTCCAGGTTTTATCTGTGCACCAATTATGGATTGAGTCGTCATCATATGACTGTCGATTTGAACTGCCGCCACGGCTGAGGGAACAATCAAGTTTCCAGAACATAACACAAAGAGAGCTTTGTGTAAATCTCAGATGTTCTCCCTCTCTGATCTTTTTTGTGCATTTCCTAACCCTGCAAGTCAAGTGATTAATGATCAGGCTGTGTGACTAACCTTTAAATATCACAGCCTTACACGATGAGAAATGTTGGTGCGCTACCTGATCGTACTCCGACGATGAAACCATGAAGAGTATCGACGTGATCCCGTCAAAACACTGGAACCACTTCTGCCTCTGCGATCTCTGACCTCCAACGTCCACCATCTTGAAAGGAATCTTCTTGATGACAAAGTCGTGCTCGACGATGCCTTTAGTGGCTTTCCTCGCAAACAGAATGTCCTGCTTGCTTGGAATATAGTTCTGAAAAAAGAAGGGGGGGGATTTAAAAAATGACAAAGAGGTGAAGAAAAAGTTGACCCAAAATGTAACTCATCACTGTGACTCACCAGTTGACCAATACGATCCAAGTTATCCAGGAAGTACTTCACCGACTCACTCTGCAGGGAAAAGAAAAAGAATCATTACAGATGGGAAACTGAGTCATTTTCTTTTTAGATCAATCCAACTTAAAAGCCCCAAATAATCAAATTAAAGCCCTTCATTTGATTATTGGAACAATTTCATTTCTTGTATTTCATCTCTTCTTAATTCCATTTTCATGGTAGCTGTCATACTGCGGTTATTGGTTTAATAAAACATTCTCTCAAATCAGAACAGAAACCATGCCACCAACAACACATTTATTCTTCTTGTTTGTTTTCTTGTAAAATAAATGCCCCTGTTGAACTCTAGTATATGGACAGGCTTCATCAACAGTGCAGTATTTTAAACTAGGTCCCTGTTTCATAATCACATCTTGTCAACCTCTTTGCACTGCAACACAGAAACTGGCATAAACCTGGAAACAGACATTTAAGCTGCACTTTTCAATATTCATATTAACAACACAAACATCTATTTGAAAGGAGCCTCTTGAGTTATGAGCCATGACTGAGCAGTTCAGTGTCTTATCATGCATCATTTCTGTCTCTAGCAGGCAGAGAGAATAAGCAGCTACTTGGTAAACAAAGTGGAGCACTTCAGCAGCTAAATAGAAACCAAAATAAGATAGCATATATTCAAATGTGTTCATTAAGTGGCCAGAAAACAGACTTTAAATGAGTGTGATTGTCTCTCCCGTGTCTGCTGAATGTGTCAGTAGCTAACACGTTTGCCATCATAACTTTATACGGTGATAATATGTCACTGTTCTGCTGTCTTTGCTAAGTACCCCAAAACTATTTATGCAGCTTTACAATTAATGACAGCAACAAGGGCAAGATTATTTTATTATTGACAAAAAAAACAAGCACAGTGAATAAATAAAGACTATAGTTTAAAATGTTTTGCATGAAACCTCAGAAAGCCCCTAAGAAAGTCACACTTTGTGACTTAACTTGAAGAAGAGCTGATCAAAAGTTGTTTTTTCTAAAGAAAAGGGCAGAAAATCTCCCATATAGATATAGAAAACAGTAAACTTGAATACATTTACAGAGGGATGAGGGCCATGAAGACTGTGAACTGTGCAAAGGAAAAGTTAGCAGTGAGGGAATTTCAGGTTGGCTGCATCGTCGAATAATGAACATATTTTTCTGGAGTGCAAATTATGTACAGTCTTGATTCCAGTCATACGTTTACAATAATATATATGCTAATGACAGGCAGCACCTTAATCTACTAAAATCATAAAAAAGCTTCACATCTTATTCTTTTATCTGCTGATCGTCTGCGAGCACTGACCTAGACTGAACCGCACTCGGTTCAACTTGTTGTGATCCGCTCTGAAGCTCAAAACAAACTAAAGTCAGCCCAACAAGTGTCCTGATTGTTGCCTACAAAGAAGTATTTCAGGATTAAATTTATAAACATGTCAAAGTGTTTTGATGTTTCAATTTAACCTAAAATAACTTCAAGAATACGGGCTATAAAGTTTAGATTCTGTAATGTATTTCCCTGTGGATTTAGGCATTATTATTGACCAGAGGATGACATGTATGCACCATCATTCATTCGTTTAATGTATCAAAAATGTCTGCAAATAAAAAGAAAATGGATTATATCCTACTATTGCGACTGACATTAGCTAATAAAACAACATTAGCTGATCTGTAGCAATACAAAGTGAAAGCTCTTGTCAGGAACTTCTGGTTTGTGTCGATTTTGGGCTGTTGATGGGCTGTAATGTGTCTGACATCTAGCCAATCAGATAGTGTTGTGGGCGGGACATTAGGTGAGACAGAGTGGTGAGTGAAAACAGACCGAGGGGGAAATACACACCTGCAGCGGAGCCAAAGTAGCACACTTTTTAATAAATTACTGTTAACGTGATTGGTAAAATAAAACACTGATACAGAGAATTGGCCAAATGCTGAATATCAGCCTCCGATAATCTGCCAGGCCGATAATCGGTCGACCCCTAACAAATAGAAAACATTACATTTTACACACATATGTTCATCTAAAACTGTGGGATGAGGCTGGGACTCTTTTCATTTCAGGGCCCGAGTCCACTTCCTTTTATTTCTGTTTATTTGTGAAAATCAATAAAATGACTTTCTAAGCCTGTAATCCATCACAGTGAACATCAATGCTAAGCTATCGTTGAGCTGCAGGTTGATCTTCGATGTAAAGTATACATCAGTATAGTGTTGATTTTCATACTCTTCAGACATAAATGGAAACCAGTGGGAAATTTTAAATCACAGCAACAGCACTTACACTGAACTGTTGGCTGTGGTTCAAGTGTAAGTGAAGTAAAACAGGATCAACTTAAATCTTTACTTAACTTCTTTATTCTTGTGATTCCTGTTTATTCATATTTGAAATAAAAAAGTAAATCTCTCTCTTCCTCTCTCCGTCTTAAACACACATGCACGCACACACTCGCACGCACTCGCGCGCACACGCACACACACACACACACACACACACACACACACACAACAGGAAACAGCTGTGTGTGTGAAAACAGATGATAGAGACATGGGGGAGGGAGGGATAAGCGAGTTGGACATAACAAAGATACAAAGTCATTTTGAGAGTCCCATTAACGAACATAAACACATTTGAACCTAACTAAAATATAGAAGTATTCCTTTTAACCGGCGATAAAAAAAATTAACTTGGCAGATTTCCAGTTCGTTTCAGACAGAATCAGAGAAATCTCTCTCTTCACGTGGTTGCAAAATACATTTCTTTCAGTCCTGACATGTCGCACAACAACCAGGAAACGAGACCCCTGTGCTGGTGAGATGTGACCCTGCGACCCCACCACTGACCTACAGTTTCGCCGCAGGAGGAAACACAAAGCCGAGGTCTCTAATTGGCTGAGCTGGACGTGAACAGGGTGAGGGGCTGAACGGAGGGAAAAGCAGGGAGAGGGGAATTCCCATAGATGAAGGGATATGCAAACACAGACAGAGACACACATGCTAGTTCACACATGTACACACACAGATGATTCCCACAGACGCTAAAACTGCAAATCAGCATTAAATAAAACAAACAAATGCTTCAAAATCAAACTAAATATCAGAATCATTGCATTACACAAAGGATGAGCTTAAGTCCCTTGTTTAGATTTATATGTAGCACAATGGTTAAGTATAGCTGTGTGTGTGTGTGTGTGTGTGTGTGTGTGTGTGTGTGTGTGTGTGTGTGTGTGTGTGTGTGTGGTTGAGTAAGGCTGGAGGAATGTCTCCATTCATGGCGTGTATGAGCAGATTAGGGGCTTTATCACAGCAAAGACCTGAGTAAGCTAACATTCTGCAGTGAGTGTGTTTGTCTGTGAGTATGCATGCCTGTGTGTGTGTGTGTGTGTGTGTGTGTGTGTGTGTGTGTGTGTGTGTGTGTGTGTGAGTGTGTGTGAGAGACCACAGGTATGTTTGCCTCTTGTGCACACTGAATTCACATTGCTTATTTTATCCATCCCAAATTCCAACATTCAAATAGTAAATGAACAAGGATCGATGCAACACATTATCATGTATTTCAAACAGCATGTATAGTTTTGGTTGGTCAATTAGAAAAAAAGAGTTGTGATCACATTTTGGGAAGGTTGTCTTACATCCCTTTTGTCTTTTTTTTTAATCTACAAATCTTTCGGCTAATAAATAACATTTTTAGCAAAGATATGTTGTCTATGATTATAAACTTGAATTTTAGCTTTAATCTGAAACAAGAAAACCGTATGATCAGAAATTTCCCCTTGTATGTTCACAGTGGAAACTTAAAGTACATTTTAAAAGAGCAAAATTACAGACAAAAAGTGTAAACTGACTAAGAAAGAAATCATATTCAACTGATTGTTTCAGCACGGTGTTATTACAACTTAAGCGTGTATTTCCATATTTGCTACGAGTGTGCATGTAACTGCCATCAGATGGTTCACTCTCATGAGTTCAAACATCAGTAGGGATGTAAAGACAAAAAACTGTGTGCAAATATTGCACAAAGACAGGGAACTACACAAATACCACAACCAACATGATGCAGCGTTTAATCGACACCACAATGAGAAGCTCCAATCATCTCCCCTTGTTGAGAGAAAGAAAAACATTAAAAGGCCAAACGACACTGACGAGTGAGTTTGCAGTCCCTAAAGGAATCTTTTTCAGTCAGAATTAGTAAAATATTGTAAATTGTAAAATAAATCGTGAGAGAATCGTATCATGAACCCAGTATCGTGAATCAAATCGTGAGTTTAGTGAATCGTTACATCCCTAAACACAAGGCTTGTTGTCTTAGTTTTGGTCATCGTCTCGTTCAGTAATGATGGACATTGTATTGCCAGGTTATCGGCAGAAATCTACAACATCAATAAAGGAAAATCGGTGACAACTTAACATATTTCTGAAGAGAAAACACAACAAATCAAAAATGACTAAAAAACTATGACTCAATCTTTCAGCCATTCTGTATGTTTGCACTCATTTTGTGTAATGAGGCATTCATTGCATTCAAATTCGGCGATTATTTCCGTGGGAACAGTGATGTCAAAACTGCGAGAAATGATTGTAACAACATCCCTTGTCTATAGAACAACTTTTTTTAACTTTGTAACAAAAAAAGGAAAGCTGTTCTATACATACAGTACATATGATATGTATTTTTGGTTGCTCTGGAAAGAATGTTTGGTCCATAACACACACACACACGCACACGCACACACACACACACACACACACACACACACACACACACACACACACACACACAGAGAGAGAGAGGAAGCTAGCAAAGAAGAACTGTGAAAAAGGGAAACACAAAACCAAACCCAGACACAGGAATTTGCAGAAAAAAAGATTTTTCCACTCACTCAACACTTAACATTAAATATTGTATGTATGCACTAAAGCCAAAACAGCAGACTACCAGGCGGTAAGCTCATCTAGTCGACCACATGTGGGAAGAGTGTGTGTGTGTGTGTGTAGCATTTATAACCTCTTTACGTCTGTGTGGGGCTTCAAAGTTCCCTTTACAGTAAACTTGTACCTCCTTTAATCAGGATGCATGCGTGGCTGGAGACAACAGCAGCAGTTTGCTGTCACAGCAGGACATACAGTCTGTTTTCGTAAAGCAGAGGAGGTTTTTTTGGTGTGCGTATCCTACATCAAACTGTGTGTTATCTGGGTGTGGTGGTAACCCAGAGAAGCCTGCGAGTAAACAAAATTCTTGCATGTATTGGCTTTTGGTTTATTTTTCTCTCTGCTATCTCCCTGACTGCGCTTCTCTCTCCACCCTACACTCTCATCCCCTGCCCCCTCTCTTCTTTTTTTTTTATGTCTTTCTATCTTTCCTGGCTCTCTTTGTCAGCCTGTGGCCCAGCTCCAGCCGTGCCTGGGAAAAGCTGACTGTGGTATCCCCGGAAAACCTCTGAGAGCAGAGAGAGAGAGAGAGAAGGAGGCGGAGATATCTTAACTCACATTCACTTCACAGTTGACATTTTGTTTTTTCTTCCTTTGAAAGGATAAAGCTGATGTTACTGTATATTTTTCTTAGTGTCAACAAATCCAATGTTAAACAAAACCCACTAATACGTTATCCCATTTCTCCCTGAAGCCTGTTTCTACCAACTCAAGTTATTAACTGCAAGAAAGCCTTCAAACCAGCCTATATACTTTAAATTTCATATGAGCAACAAAAAGAGCAAATAGATCATATTTGGTGACTATTTCCACCCACAGAGCTGCAAAGGGAACCTAGTATTTAAAAACGTAGTTTTACTCATATCAGATGAACTTTTGCTTATCAGGATACAGAAAACTTGGCCTGCCAGAAAATCGCACATCAAGACACAAGTGCAGGTACATTTTGCATAAACAAAAGAGTATACAGATTGTGCGTTAGTGCACAACTTCAAGTTCTTTTAGCTCTGTTTTTAGTCTCCACCACCTTGTGTTGGAAAATCTGGCTTTTAGTCCCTATATGCTCCACTACTCTTTCCACTAACTGTCTGCAGTTTGGTGTTTTGTACAGTGGGTTATGGTCAAAGTGAAACCAAAGTTAAGGGCTTCACAGCCAAAACAATGTGCTGAAAGATGCTACATTTGCACGTATCCAATCAAAAGTTAACAAAGATAGTAACTCCTGAATTAGCAATGATGCTAGCTTACACAATAACAGTGTATCAGACAGTTGTTTAGTTAGCTCAAAAACTACAGCAGTCTATTAAGAATGTACACTTCAGACATCTTTATTGTCACTGTACAAGTACAATGAAATGCTGTTGGAGCAGTATTTAATGACAGACGTTTTGATAAGATTATATTGTACTACAGAAATTGAAGAGAGACAAGGAAAAAAGTGCAATGCTTATTGAGTTAAATTAGTATTAGCTATGACCAAGTCAGTAAAAGGTTATCTCTGTTCCCTTGTTAGGACTATTTCACGGTTCAAATTGCATAAGAACAAAGGAAAATTGATTTTCCAAATTATGTTATAATGGGGAAGATATGTTGAGCTTGAGAGATTTCAACTTCTGAAGTCAAGAAAACTGTCTGGACTAAATATTTAAAGGTGTAGGTTTCAGGGAGTACAACATCAGTACGTTGTAAGCTTCCTATCAGACATTGAAAAATCTCCCTAACACGTATGTTTCATAGAGTGCATGTGTGAAAGGGGATAGTAAGTAAACATTTGACAAACATTGTTGAGAATATGAAACTGCTGAAAAAGTCCTCCTGAGTGTGGCAGCAAAAAAATATTGAGCAAGGACAACAGAACCACAGGAACAGATATACTCATGTTGTGCTATATTCAATCAGAACTTTTCCACATTTTGAAATACTTGGATCAACTTCAGCCAGTAGAACAGGGAGGCTCACTGATGTGTTTGAAAAAAAGAAATATTATATACAACAGTGGAGCTCTGGAGCAGAGAGAAATAAGCTATATCAGGCTCTGAATATTCAGATAATTCTTTAACTTATTGTAGGTTTTGGTTTAAAATGGAATTTGCTCACAAAAAGGAAAATACAGAATATCACCAGTGTAATCCTTTAAGCCTGAAAGAAGTCTGAAAGCCTGTGCAGCTGTACCATAGTAGCTTTATCATATAGATAAGATGAGGCAGTCTGACCCAGAGCTGTGCGCTGATGTCTAACATACACACACTTACAGTATGTTAAGTGAGAGAGAGACCAAAGTGGCTTCTGTCTGACTCCAGATTGTTTTGTCACTGATAAGTGTGTAACAAGGAGGTCAAAGGTCAAACGTACAGCCCTGAACAGAAAGTAAATCTGCATTCTCACATCCAAAACAGAGCTAATAAACTATTAAGACCGATACAAACCCTTCTTATGACAACACCAGCTGCAGTGAGACATTCAACATGTTGACATTATGGTTACTGATCATTCATGGCATTCTGTTGAACCAATACGTGTCACTGACAATCTGTCTGGTCCTTCACAGCAGATTTGTAGACTCTTGTAGAGTTGCTTGTGATACGAAGTGGTTCTCCAGCTGCTCTGTTGTTCATAAAACCACAAGAAATGGCTGCTATAAAAAATTACTATTAGTTTGGCTCTCTTTAGGCAGCAGAGAGAATGATTTACTTAAGACAACTGGGGAGAAGAGAAAAGGGGATCTGTTTGTGTGCCTGGATAAACAGCTACTTGGATAGTTTAGCTCTGCTGCTACTTTTTTTTGTCCCAATGCAAAATAAATAACCCAAATGTCCATGTCTCCTCTTTCTGTTTTAAAGATAAGTGACCAGGCACATGTCAGGTCTGAATAGATACGCTATGATCTCAAATCTAAGACCTGCCAGGGACGTTTAAAGCTGCAGTGAGGAAGTGCCGCGTTTTTTGGTGCCTCCTGTGGACAAATTGTTCTTTCTTTTATCTTCTCCTGTACAAATGTGAGTAGTGTTTTGCGTCAAAAATCATACACTGCTGTCTTTTAACAGTCAACAAGAAAAATCAATGTGAATCTTGCTGTGGAAAATGCAAATCAAAACCAGTCTTAGCAGCGTGCTGTTACACTGACTTTGGTTTACAGGCACTTAAAATAGCTGCACAGAAATAATCAGTCTTCTCCCTGAGAGTCTTGCCATCTTTTGTAGGTCATCAAAAGGTCATGAATATTCATTTTTACATGTTTCAAAACCAGCCACAAAAAAACTTCTCAGAGAAGCTTCTGGTATCTAGATGTTGACAATTTTTACGTGTAACTTCAGAAAGTATCTGTTTAAACCTGCATGCATTGATTCGTATTGAAACAAGCAGTTATCTAAACCATTGACGCATTATCCCCTTATGAACTGATACGGGAAATGTGTTAGCCAACAATGGCACTCATTCGATGTTTTGTCTAGCGACTGTGAAGCATCAGGTCAGCCTGTGAGTCATCTATGATCGATGATGACTCCTGGTCAGTGAATGAACAGCAGGCGGACTTTTAACACAGACAGTCGTGGGAGGATTGAGCTAAAGAGTCTCACAGCTTGTGATCCCCAAAATAAGGGTGACTAGAATACAATTATTTTTTATGTATAGACCTCAGCACTGAGTGGACATACTAAACTTAATAAACAGACACCCGCATCTCGCAAACCCCTCTTGGTAGCTCTTGACCCCCCAGGGGGTCCCGATCCCTACTTTGGGAACCACTGCCTTAGACCATTGCACGACTAGTTCAAGAAGTTTTTAAAGATGGTTTGCTATTGATGCAAAAAAAGAGTCTTACTTATCATTTCAGAGTATATGAGACTGAATTATTTAAAAAACATCTCATGTCACAGTACCGCCCACATCATCCTTAAACAGCCCAAGTCATCCAAATGTGTTGTTCTGGCAAACTTTCCATCACACAGAACTTTAGCATTAAATCCAGATGAATTCTTATGATTTGAACTTCAGGGAGTTATATTCAGAATGACGCACAAGACATCAGAGAAAATAATGTCAGATCATTTCTGCTTAAAGGCACATACATTGGGGAAAACTATTGGTGAAGAGGCAAATTTACTCACCAGTTGGAACTCAGAGCGTCTTGAGTACGCCTCCTGTACGCCCGTGTCTGCCCACAGTGCGTTCAGTGCCATCACGTACAGCTGAAATTCACTGGGCTCGACCCCCGAGCCGCCCACTCGCCCCTCCCACGACATCACCAGCATTCCCTGCTTCTCGTTCTCACAGCTCTGCCAGCTGATGCCCAGTTTGTCCCGTGCATCCACTAGCACACGCATTCCCTGCAGAAAAAAAAAAAAGGACACTCAGAACCCACGAGGCTGAAAGTGGTGCAGTGGTAAAACAGCTGCTTTCTAACATCAGCAATATTCAGCGACCACACAGAGGAAGAAAAAGAAATGTATACTGCATGTGTTACGTCCTGGAAAAATGTCAACACTGAGTCTAGCAAACATACACAAACACATTCTGAGATGTGCATGTGTGTTTGCTGGTGGTTTTCTAAGAAGAAGCATGTGGAGTGATCTTTGTAGGAGGTCTCCTCCTGAGTGATCAAACTAACCAACACAGAGCGAAGGAGAGAAAGATATTGAATGTTTCAAATCTGGGTCCCCTTTTTTTTCCCTTTGATTTAATTAAACTTTTTAAAGGGCTTTTATCTGCTTATAAAGCAGGCTGAAATTAACACTGGTGCCTCTACTTGACCTACAAAGGCACACAAGACCATTAACACATGGCTGATCATTTCTATACGCTTAATTTTAATGCTTGTAAACGCTGCTGCAGGGTAAGTGTTTATTATTTTCCCCAGCAAAGATTCACCACGACGCCCAGCCACCACCATCAGACTGCGTCCTCTAAACCATCGGCGTGCTCATTCATGCACGGCCTGCTCCGAAATCCACCTCAGCGGCAAGGAAGTGTGGACAACAAGAATGCGAGGAATACAACAGGAGAACTCCATCAGCATATTATCCCATATGCTCTTTTGTAAAGCGTCTCGAGGTAACAGTTGTTATGAATTTGCGCTATACAAATACTGATTGACAGTAAGTGATAAGTTTGACTGTTCAAACAAATCAGGATAAGATTTTTTTCTATGAAAACACTATTTACATATGCACAGAACAAGATAAGACAGGTACTGTACAACTTTGTTCACAGCGGGCATCAAATTCAATGCAGACCAAAGCACATGTGGTTATAGGAGCCTTAAACCATCTTTTTTTTTCCTTTTGTCCTGTTCAACATACCATGATCTGATTTTCAGCATATTTAGTTTGCCAAACAACTTGATTTATCACATCAGGAACTGGTTTAGAGCATCTCAAACATAAAAAATACATTAAAGATAGCATCAGATCAAGATAAAACACTTTTCATATGAAAGCTCAAATGTGGAAAAATCCTCCTCTTTCTGTTATTTGTGACTTCATATCACCACTATTCTAAACATACATTTTTGAGTTTATTTGGAGTTTGTTGATCTTACTAGCCTTATATTTTACTCCTGTTCGAATAAATCTTAACAGCATCTTAAAGTTCAAAGTCTGCTAGATTATCAGAGCATGTTTGCTTCATTTATTGAGCCAAACAACAGAGGCCTCAGCAGCAAACACGCACAGAGAACTTCTCAGAGTTTCAAAGGTCACAATAGGTTAAGGGATGTGAGTATCTGTGTGTGTGTGTGTGTGTGTGTGTGTGTGTGTGTGTGTGTGTGTGTGTGTGTGTGTGTGTGTGTGTGTGTGTGTGCGTCAGAGAGTCACAGTCAAGTCTGCTCAAGTTTATTTGCATAGCTTAATATCACATACAGAGAGCTTTAAAAACCCATAACAGGAACAGCTGCAACCCGTGCTCAGCCCTGTCTCTACAAAGACGGGGAAAAAATCCTCTGAAGCATTGACTAAATCTGGAAGACGTCTCATTTTCTCAAAGAGAGAATCCCTCGTTTTAAGACAGATACAACAGGCGGCGTGGGTGTGAAAAGTCAATTACAAAAACATAAAAGCAAAACGTGACGGAAGAATTTCTCACTAAGGCATCTCCTATGTATGACAGATTGAGGTGTGTGTGTGTGTGTGTGTGTGTGTTCAGTCTTGATTATTTATGACTAAGTGTGTCTGATCCCTCATCTAAGACTTTTTGTCAGAATTGCCTGATCTTTGTTTATGCAGTTTGAATGAGTAAGACTGACAAATCAAAACTAGTGCTGAACACAGAGAAACACATGTAACCACCGTAAAGAGACACACATGCAGAGAGAACTGCAGCATGTGTGTAGTAACGAATCAAACTAACAGAGAGTCACAGTGAGCACGCTCTGAGTCACATGCACTCATGTAATCATCTACATTTGTCCTGTCTGAGAGCAAACCTGAACCTCATCTATTTACTACTCTGTGTATTTGTTGCGTAACCATCTCTCTCCGTAAGCCTGCATGTTTGTCTGTTTGTTTTTTTCCGGCTGGTTAGAGCTACGACGACTAGTCTATTTATAGGTTAGTTGACCTTAGAGATGCAATGATTGGGGAAAATCAGGGCAGATTCCGATACCGATGTTTATTTCCATTAACTCTTAGTTATTCTTCAGGCCTATTTTTCAAATGAGCTATGGGATTTGAGGTATTTAAATTGTTGTGAGAAGTCCCTCCTTTTGAAATGGCACTGGAACATGTCTCATAAACTGCATATCGCTGATCTTTCCCAGAAACTGTGTAATACCCCCCTCACACCGCCGACATTTTCTCTCACAATTTGACAATAAACAAAATCAGAGGTGACTTCTTCTGTCCTTTAAAAAAAACTTTGAAAGAGCAGTTAGGTGTACTAGACTGCTTCATTGTCTTTCGATAGATGCTCCACTGGCTGTTAAGGCTACTAAAAGAATCCAGTTTGTATGTTGCGTTGTCGAACAGTTTTGTAAATGAAAAGTGTTCATGTTTAAATATGGGGATGCACATTTTCAGACACTCACTTAAGGAGGATATCCATAGTGTTGAACTCCAGCCCTGGCCCTTTGACATATTTATAGGGACAGGAAAGCAGTTTCGTTTTGCAAACTTGATTTCTCAGAGATGAGGTTGAGCACCAAATTGTTCACAAGAAAGAGAGAAATTAAAACTCAAACCAATCAGAGTGTGAAGTGAGCATGAAAAGTGGATTGTCAGTTTCTGGAAATGTCAGCCAAACAGCATTGATTTGATATAGAATCCGATGAGACATGGACAGGAGAGGTTTTTCCGACAGCTATTTGTCCCCCTCACAAGCACTTCTGCAGGAGTATGCTGTCCCCTGTAAGCGATACAACATGGACAAAATGCTGGCTCTTGGTATTTGTCTCATGTGTCACTGACCCTCTGTAGACCATGTGGGGCGACAAACACATAAGAGTCTGATGTCTTCTGAACAAAGGACTAATTACCCTGACAGTCTTGACAGAGGGAAACAAGACAGTTCTGTTTCAATAACCATTATAGTTCATAATAAAGTAGCTCCATTCCTGTATCAACATTGTTAATCATTTGTCAGAACATGTGGCAACAGAAAACATCCCTGTTGGACGTCACGACATTAAAAACGTTCAAAATATAACAGAATATTTCAAAGTTGGTCTTTCCCCGACTCTGTTACAACAAGCATTTAATTTCTTCTGTAGTATTTAATCACCACAGAAAAAGTTGAAATCAGAAAATGTTTAATTGGCAAATTTAAGCCCTTATCTTTATGTCTTAAAACAAATTTGCCAGGATAAGCTTATAAATAATGTAGAGTATATGAAACTGAGAGCATGGAATAAAAGGGTTTATTTACTCTTAACGCTAAAACCTAACCGATAAGGGGTCTGACGAAATCTGCAAATTGCAGTATTTTCTATAAGACAAGAAGTTCAAACTGTGATTTTGGTTATCCTCCTTGTTTGAGCATAGTTTGGGAACACATACACTTGGTATAGCTTTAATGAGAGACAAAAAGGACAATCAGAGAAATGGAGATTAAAGAATGTTTCCATCAAACCAAGACTTGAAGTACAAGTCTTGACAGTTTTTTAAGTTTCATTTTTACCCTGAGAAATAAATAATCCAGCGTTCACAGGGAGTACAGCAGAGATGTCAGTTACTAGAGGTATAATTACTGGGATTCAGAGAGCAGGACCACACCTGAACTCAACCTGTGTTATTTACTTTTATAATCTGATTTCTGTGTGTTCTTTTCAGATGAATCCCTGCTTCCTTCCTGCTTGGCTCTCTTTCCTAACCCTCCTGAAAGAGGAGGGTTAGAGGGATTTCCCTACAACTGGCAGGTGAGTTTAATCCTCCACCAACATCCCAGATAGCGCTGCTCAGTCATCCAACCTACTCCAACTGCTTGACTTATTGAATCATCGTTGGAGCAGCGTTTCTTTGCGAATTTAAGCACATTACTATTTTCTTTATGCAGAGAGAGGATGCTCCGTTCATTACTCCTGATTTTTCTGGACATTAATTGTTTTTTAGTCTATTTAAACATAGTTGTTAGGTAATCTCAGGTGACAGTGAATTTAGTGCTGCAAAGGTGGACTTGTCATCCCTATGGAAACAAGATGTTTCCAAAGATACCAAACATGTTGTGTGTCATAATACAACTCGAGTATTTTTATAGTACGGGATGGAACAGCCATAAAGACATTAAAGTCCTGTGGTAATTGATCAAGTTATAAAATATACAGTATCTTCTAGTGGGAAATATCTGATGCAGACTGTGTAAGACTGGGTTGGTGAAAATCTCATCATCGGAACAATTATGATTAAAGTAATTTTCCAAGTAAATTAAGAAAGTATGATCTCTGGTTCTTTGTTTAAAACGTGAGGTTGTGCTGTTTATCTTTGTGTTACGTGACACGAGAAATGAATGTCTTTGGCTTTTATGCTGTTGGTGTATAAATTAAAATATCCGATTACCCAAGTAATCTATCAAAACCTAAACTCAAGGTAACGTTATATAAAACACTGTTGGACAGTGTGAAGAAGAATGATTTCTACAACCTTTAAGCTACATAACACAAAGGTAAATTATTTATTAGGACACCCATTCAATACTCAACAAAACAGCCTAAACTGTTACATCTTAGTCTTTCTTGTGTGTCCACTGGTTTCATTTTGTCAACAACAAACAAATGTTTCCTTCATTTTCATCAGGAAACAGAATACTTTGGGACATTTCCCTCTTTCGCAAACATTCAACCAGAGAAATATCAGATACCAAATTGAGCCCTGGGAAACTGATTGACATGTTATTGCTATTTTCAGATACAATAGGCCTATTTCAAGTTCCAAACAAGAGTCAAATTTTCCAGAAAGCCATCAATTTATAATGTCTTCATCATTGTGTGATGATGTTTAATAGAATAATCTGGGGGTTGGGCTATTAATTTGACAACCAAAACTAAAGAAAACATCATTTTGGACATATTTCATTATTTTTCACAATATTTTACTCAGACTATAAAAAATGTGGATTAAATTAATGACATAAGTAATTGCAACTGTGACTTGCAACTCTATAAGTAAAGAGGGTTGAACAAGGCTTTACAAGACTGTGGTATACTTTCCTTAAAATCAGTCTAATCTAATCTAGTCGAAGTGCACTTCTTGATATCTCTGACTAAAAGCATATCATATGATTTCTTGCTAATTTGGTGTCTCCTGTTTCCTTCTTCACGTGATGCATTGTGTATTTTTCAGCAGGATAAGTAGTGATGAAATGTATGTATTGAAGGGGGGGGCTCCTGTTCGTGATGGATGTGGCCCGAGACAGCCACGCCACTGTATGTTGGAATTGGGGGGGTCAGGGGCCTATTGTACACTGATGCCTTGTCTGTGCAGAAGTGCAGTTCTTATCATCCTTGTCTGGGCTGTGTGGCACTCAGGGCGGATGTGCTCATCCCTCAGGAATAGTCTGGTATTGTTAGCTGGTGAAGGAGGCCCAGCCATGACAGCAAACAAAGGGACTGCGCACACACTATAGACACACACTAACACACACACACACACACACACACTAACACACACACACACCAGACTTCAGGGTAAAAATATGTACTATGTCAACAAACCTCTTTGTGTGTTTGAGTTAGTATATGAGTGAATAAATGTCAGTATAAGGGCAGAAAATAATGATTTTCAAAATGTTGATTAGTAGTTGTTTTCTCCATTCATCAACAATTGTTTGTTTGTTAGTCAGAAATGCTTATCACCATTTCCCATAGCTCTAGCTGATTTGTTCTTGTTGGCTTGAATCCTTGAAAATCTGATCATAGCTCAAAATATCAGTTTTCCAACACTCAAGGTTGAGAAAAGCACCATCAATACTTTTAAGAAGCTGAAACCTGTAAATCTTTGCAATATTTGATTACAAATGTTAATGGTGATGGGGTCGTTCATTCTTACTAATTACCTTTCTAATTTTTCAAATTAGTAATCTACCAATTCTGGTCGATAAAGCTCAAGAAGTAGGCTAGTCTAATTGATTAATTGACTAATTTCTCTCAGGTCAACATGTCACTTAATGTCAGTTTCTTAAACTTCTTTCAATTTAAGCTCATTTAATAATTTCAGAGAAGCACAGCACAAATTACAAATCTGGAAGTAGGCTACACACATTTAGACGCATGGCTGTAAAGTTTGTCTGAGGTGCAGGCCTAATGGTAGGCTATTTATTTCACTCAAACCTTGTTTTTACCTTCAGGATATTCTCGTAGATGGTGTCCCGGAAATCCAGAAGTGCTTTTTTATCAAACTCCTGCCCGTTAATGATGCGCATCTGTTTGAGGAATGTGGACTTTCCGCTCTCTCCGGCCCCGAGCAGGAGGATCTTCACCCGCCGGCGGACAGCTCTCCTCTCCCTGGCGAGCATCGCGTCTATCTCTCGGCTCCTTCTCCGAGCTTCCCGCTCCTGCGCCGCGTCCCTCTCCCGGCTCTTCTCTTTGCTGCTGCCCGGGTCCCGGCTGGCCTCGGCCGGGAGCAGGCAGCGGCTCAGGGTGCGGACCACTCCCGACATGGCGAGTCGTGGGTAAAGTTCACCGAAACTTCGGTGGAAAACAGTTCATTATAGGATGCGACCTCTGGGGTGGAAAAGACCCAGTCCAGTTACATCCAGTTGATAAAGAGCACGTTTACAGCGGATAATTAGATCAAATCTACATCTAGTTTTAATGAGTGACGCCGTTATCTAGTCTCCAAACGGCAGACAACCCGAGTCCATCTTGGTTGGACGCGCCGTCAACAAATATCTGTCTGGATGAAGAGGAAACAAAAGGCGAAATGTTCACAAAGTTTGAAAGTTCAAAGTTTTTAGTCTTCGCACGGACCTGGAGGAACAATTTGAACTTTACCAGAAGTCTAACAATCCAAAGTAAGTAAAAAGGACGGTACTCGATCACTGGGACAGCTCATTTGAACTCTCCACACACAGCCAGCGGGTTTGTGAACTTGAGCAGCGGAGAGAGAGGAGCTTCTCCGGGCGGAGGAGGGACGGTCTGACGGGAGGGCGCCGGTGCTTTTCCGGGGATCGTCGTTAGGGGGCGCCCGCGGACATATTCACAAGGAAGTGACACTACAGGGTAGAAAGTTAGTTTAAGTTAGCTTGCTTTACCCCATGCCTATGGTTTTACTACTTTATTTACTGAGATTAGGGATGGCATTCCATTATTGATTGTAAATGTTTGTTTCCAGATCCACTTGACCTTCCGCAAGTCTTCTTTGAGTCCACACATACAATCTAACATTAATACAAACATGAAAGCAGCTTCCTAATGAAAAACAAACAAACAGAAGAAACTTTGTTTCTTATATAACACAACCAAATCAATATCACATAGCTACTTTATAAAATATCAATGAATAATTCAAAGTCAGCAAGCCCGATAATCACCCAGACCCAGAAATAACAGGTAGCCCTTATAAATACAAAACTGCTACAACACAATCAACCATAAAAAATGACTTTGTATTTTAATAGTGAACTCCAAGATGCCAAAGACACAGACATCCTATCAAAATACTGAGTAAAAGTATTTCTGTTTGGAGGATTTAACAGATTAAAAGCTCAAGAGATACAGGGTCTATGGCCTATAGTTCTTACTGTGCCTAAAAGAGTTACGTTATTCTGAGCAAATAAACAACTACATTATACCTTAGTATCTTGTTTGGGACTCTGTTCTATTTTTTTTGCATGTGTCTGCACTGATGATCTGTCTGAGTCTGTGGTTAAAAAAAATCAAAAGTGTCAACTGTAAATAACAAATGGATTTTTGAAATGAAGCATTACAGATTATTATTCAGACTTTACATTTTTGCTGTAATTGTATCTGACCACAACTAAAAAATACCTTGGACCTTAATATACTGTATTTCTGAGCTCTACACCTCTACAGAACAGATTTATCTGGAAATCTGCAGCACCGATTTTTTTAGTCGAATTTAACTCCATTTCAGTTTTAAGTAGCCTATATCTGAGTGTAAACTTTTTAGATATGGACATAATTTGGCCAATAGGCTTCTCCCTGATGAACATATTTTTTTCTTACCTTGATAACATTCTCAGCTTTTACTTTTTTTCCACATTTCTTTCAATATCAAATTAAGCAAATCTAGATTAAGACACAGAGCTCTACAGATCCTTCTAGATTATATATATATATATATATATATATATATATATATATATATATACTGTATATGTAATTATATAAGGTTACCTATGGATCATCAATGCATGAGGCGCGCAGGAGTGTGAGCAGAAGTGCAGATAACATTGAACACTTCTCCACTAATAATCACTTGGTGTCTTCCAGAACTTTTAAAAGTGTAGTTGAACACCACGAAAAAAATTCAGATGACAAATCATCATTATGTTAAATGGAAATCTAAGCATGCAACATGCATAAAATACTCCACTACTTCCTGTACAAAAATCATAAATTACATTTATCATGCAATATTTATTCCAATTATATATATTGTACTTTTACATATGCAAATAATGGTGTATCAACAATCTATGAAATGTATAACAACAAAGTGCATTAGGAATCAATAGAACCTCAGACTGGAGTTGTTCTTATCAGGTCTGATTGTGATCAAAGCAGTGGAGAGCATGACTACAGGATTGTTAAAAGGTCAAGATAGAGTACATTGTGACAAAAAGGCTTGAATTATATGTATCTCCAAGCTGGTTCCTCAAGCAATAGCTTTTCTTTTTATCATGTCTCCATACATTCTCTATTCCTCTGTCAAACAGCCTGACAAGTCCATGCCTGTACAAACCAGTCCGTGTCCCTGGAACTCTTCAGATTCTCACCAAGCAAAGGCACCAGTAGACCCTTGGCCTGACAGCCTCCCTGCCAGAGAAACTAATCATCTGCTGGATCCAGGCTGTTGCAGCGCCAGTTAAAGTACAAGAATAAACTGCACATCTCGTGCCAGAAAGGTCTGCAGACTTTGAGTGCTCCAGCAGACTCCTTTTTTTTGCCCACCAAACTGTCTGCTGTTACGGACTGTGAGCCAAAGGAAGTGGTCCCTGCAGAGGACAGCCAGCTGGAAGAGGCGGAAGAGGCGCCAGACATGGAGGTGAGGAGGCGTGAGGGGGAGAAGGGTCCACCAGGCAGAATCTATTTAGGAGCATTTGAATTGGCATGGCTTCATCTAGTCCATATGACACATTTTCTCCTACCAAAACATTATCTCTACTGAGTCGTTTCATATCAAATCCTTCTTTTTCCAGAGATGTGAAGAAATAAATTATCTAAAATATTGCTCAGCTGGGGCAAAAGCCTGAAAAAAGAAAAACAGATGTCATCAGTGTAGGAGATAATGCAGTCCCTGAAAATAAAGGAATCAGATATTATAAATCCATATAGATATGGATTTAGGTTTAATAATGCGACTGAATATGTTGAATACAACCTCGTTTGTGCCTCTGACTGTTTACTGACCTAGTTTATCATAAATGTTTTCGCTTCTTGATAAGACTGTACAGTCACACCCAACCACCATCAGTGAAGTAGGATGAGCTGATGGTAATTTAACTATTAAAAGCATGATACAAATTGGGATGTTGTTTACTATGTAAATTAAAAACCAGAAATTGGTTATTTTCAAAACATTAAAAATCCCTTATTAAATGAAACTAGCACAAAGACAACATATCAGCTGACAAACATTTCAAACCGTTGGGTCTAGAATCACAGCATGAAGGAAAACTTCTGATACGGTTAATTCAGCAATTTTAATATGGTACAAACACACTGACATTTCTTCCTCAGAGGAAGACTCTTCCCTTTCCTCAGAGGAGGGCACCTGCTGTGTCGAAATGTCAGTGTGTTTGCACCATATTAAAATTGCTGAACTTGGGCGCCAAGTACTTGGTAAATTTGCACGCCCCATTTACAGAATCTGTTGTCCCTGAAGCAGGCAGTCCCAGGTTCAAATCCAGCCTGTGGCTCCTTTCCCGTACGTCATTTCACACTCTCTCTCTCTCTCTCTCTCCCTGATGTCTGACTCTATCCACTGTCCTGTCTCTTAAATAAAGGCATAAAAATCCCAAAAATAAATCTTTAGAAAATTGCTGAATTGACCGTATGCTCCAGAAGTTTTCCTTCATACAACATATCAAGTATTGAAACTGAGAAATTCTGGTTTACTTTCTGGTTTAGTTTTGTATTTTTATTTATCTGTTATTACTTCCTGTTTTGTTTTGTCTTTTCCTTACCTTGTGTTTGTTGTTACTGTTATATAGTTTTCTGTTGGTCTTCAGTGTTTCCTGTTTTATTTTGTAGTTCTTTGCCCAGTGTTTCATAATCTAGTTTGACCTCCTGCCCTTGTGTGTTTTCCCTCGAATTTGATTGCCCTCATCAGTTTCACCTGTCTTGTTTGCCACACCTGGTTTTGATTACCCCATGTCTATTTAGGCACTGTGTTCATTCCCTTCTGTGTCAGTTCACCATGTCGCAACCAGAAACTTCTCTTCGTGTGGTCCCTGTTGGACTTATCATTGAACCTTTTCTTTTTATACAGACACTTGCAGAGTAATCCTTTGTTTGCCTTTTTGATCTTTTGTTTAATAAATATATATTTTTGTTAGACTGCAATTGGGTCCACTTCCTTGTTTTGTTACACACCGTCGCAAAAATGTCATTGTTTTTTGAAAATAATTTGCCCATTTTGAATTTCATGGCAGCAACAGAGTTTATCACTCTGTTGCATCATTTTAATTTTACCTACACTTTGTAAGCCTTTTGGGAATTGAGGATGGATGGATGGAAGTTTTACCGCTCTTGCTTAATGTAGGATTTCAGCTGTTCAACCATTCAGGGTCTCCTTTGTCTTATTTTACACTTCATAATGCTCCAAACATTTTTAATGGTTGCAAGTTGGGACTGCAGTAAGGCTACTTTATCACCCTGACTTTTATTACAGAGCCATGATGTTGTAATATATCCATAATGTGGTTTGGCATTATCTTCTTGCTGAAATAAGCTAGGCCTTCCCAGAAAAGAAGTTGTCTTTTTGGCAGCATATGTTGCTCGAAAACCTGCATACATGGTTTAGCATGATTGGTGCTTTCACAAATGTGCAGGTTATTCTTGCCATGTGCACTAATTCACTGGACCTGTCCTGTATAAGGTTTCTTCCATTGCATGGTGGAGTTTCAGCTAGCATCTGTCAATGTAGCTATGAACTGTTTCCACAGACAATGGTTTTTGGATGTTTTCCTGAGCCCTTGAAGTGATGTCCACTACAGAATTGTCTGTTTTTAATGCAGTGCCATCTGAGGGCTTGGAGATCATGGCCACCCATGATGGTGTTTGGCCTTGTCCCCTGCAGAGATTTCATCTGATTGTCTGAATCTTTCAATTATATGATGTACTGTAGACCAGGGGTTCTCAAACTTTTTTAGTCCACCTTTCAGGTGAGAAATTATTCCAAGGACCTTTTTCTCACATACACACACACACACACACACACACACACACACACACACACACACACACACACACACACACACACACACACACCCACACACACACACACACACACACACACACGCACACACACACACACACACACACACACACACACACACACACACACACACACACACAGAGACAAATATAAAGTGAGGGGCCACACACCACTCCACATGCCCTTCCAGATTCATTAGCATTTAAATAGCTCAAATAACTTTTTATTTGTCTTATTTGGAGGACTCATTCCTCTTGGTTCTTTTGTGTTTTTTCCTGTTTTAAAACTGAGGGTCTATAGTTTACAGTTTTCAAAGTCCTTTAAAACTTAAGGTATGACCCTGATTTGACTTAAAACAGAGACCAAGAGTCTAAAGTTCTGTTGCAGTTCTCACTTTGTCTAGACAGAGGGAGCTGTTAGATCAGATTTAAATACAAAACCAAGCTGCTGCCTCTCCTAAAAGAATCTTGTTTCTTTTACTCCTAAGTTAAAACAACAAAAAAAGAATATGAGGGATGTTGAATGAAATGCAACGTAAGCAAGCCAGCTATCAAGAAGAAGCAGTGTTTGTGACGCTCAGAACATCCTATTCTTTATTGACTCAATCTTCGAGTTTAGTGTTGTGGAAGACTGCAAATACACATGCAAGTAGAACAAGTTATCTTATTAAAATGAGTCCCTACTTTAAAGATCTGACAGCTGGTGTAGTCTATTGAGGCATTGCTGGGAGTGTCTGCACTCTGCACATAATATTTGTGACTGATAAAAAAAGAGACGAAAGAACAAGATTAAAATACATCCAGATAGCTACACACTCTTCCTGTGCAATTAGCCTAAAAGCCTTTATCAGGCTTGGAAAACACACGTATACACACACACACGATGCATAATAAACACCACCACAGCCTGATTACACACTAATGTTCTACACTCCCCTCGTAATACTACTGCAAAAAGCATCTGTGTAATGGCACCATTGCCTTGCTGTGTGTTTTTTGTTTGTATGAGTTATTTAAATGCTAATGAATCTGGAAGGGCACGTGGAGTGGTGTGCGGCCCCTCACTTTATACCTGTCTGTGTGTGTGTATGTGAGAAAAAGGCATGAGTCACTACAGATGGAGGACCTTGAAGACGTACTTATGTTGCGTTTCTGTTTTAGCTCATAACACACGTCTGCAGCTTCGTCCTGCAGCTATGTTCACCCCTCCTTTTCCTCGTCGCTGTTTTTCCCACTTTGCTCTGATAAAATATTGTTATTCAGGCACACTGTCTGAATGCCTGTCTGACTTGGTTATTTTGGCACCAAACACACCTTTTGTACCTGACTGAAATGCCAAATGCAGCTGTTAGAGGTGATTGACAGGCCCACACTCCAGTCAGTGCTACATGTTGCTCTTCTCCTCTCTTTATTGGCAGAGGTGCTGAGGTGCAGAGTGGCAGTCAGGGTTGAGGATAAGAAACTTTTCTTTGTGTTGGAATTTGAAGGGTATGTTTTTACATCAAAGGACAATTCTTGTTTATTACATCAAGGTTCATTTGTTGATGGATTTCCCCATCATTTTTACACTGTACAAACAGATTCAAAATTGCTTTCATCAACACTATTTGGAATAACAATGAACCAAAAAACTGTGTGCAATTTGAAAAGAGGCACTTCTACTGGTAGTCCACCATTCAAGTGTTTTTAAGCAGTTTTTTCCACCCACAGTTTCCCTATTATGATTCACTCTCATCGCCAAATTTTTGGCATCACCAAGCCCACCTTACTAGAGGCCTGTACAAGGAAATAAGCTCAACATACCTATCTATATCATCTTTGTGTTCAGCTTTGCTAAAACCTTACAAAAATAATCAGGCTTAGTTTTCATATGGGGATAGTTATTATATGGGTTAGTCAACCGAGTGTTAACAGATCTACAGTAGTCGTAATTTAGTTCTCAAAAAAGGGGTGTTTGCAGCACGTGACCATAAGAAACATGGTAACGTTTATTGGTATATCAGTGGCTTATTTTACAAACTTAGAGTAAACTAAAATATATACATAATCTAGACAAAAAACAACACAGCTAGATCTGCTAAATGCCCGAAGAATAGCTGCCAAAAAAATCTGACTGTGTTAATATTTAAAGGGGACATATTATGAAAATCCACTTTTACAGGGTTTTTTGAACATATATTTGGGTAACCTGAGTGTCTATCAACCCACAAAATTTGATATAAATCCATCCAGTCCTTTGTTTGTGGTCTGCATAAGTCTTACAACACAGAGAAAAATGCTCCGTTTCAAATTTTCTCAGTTTGTGACATCACAAGCTGGATTCTGGTAAAAAAATACCCTCCTTCCCCTGGTTTCTCCACCCATGGACTCCACCCCCAGCCTAGAGCAAAACTTTTGCACAGGTCTGCCATTTCTATTCTCGCTACAGAGGAGTGATGTCTACCGGGAAAACTCAGGAGGGTCTCATTGCATTAAAGACACACACACACCAAAACAGAGTGTTCTGAGAGAGCTGGTTTATACAGGGTCACAAATCCTCTGGTGCTTGATTCTTGTTATATTTTGACCAAAGCACAGCACAGATGTTTCATTAAGACCACAGGGGACTGTTTGAAAAGGTGGAAAAGGGGTATAATATGTCCCCTTTAAATACAAGCCTTGAAATCATTGCTGCACCCTAAAGGCATCAAGAGATGTGACGATGTTTGCATCTTTATGTTCCATTAAGTTAACATGTTTAGATGCTTAGATGCAATTTGTGGTGTGTATGACAGTTTAAGACTTGTCCTTTTAGCTGCCACACTGGCATTGTTGAAGACATTGGAAAAAATAATCAAGTAAATAAAACGTTTTTTAAAGGAAATAAGCCTATCATCATTGACAGCTAATTATCACAGGAAAAATTCAGACCCCAATTCATAAAAAATGTTTAATGCATGAATTACATTTTACCCAGCCCAAGAAAACTTTGAAAGTCATGCCTAACTGGGGATGGAGGTTAAAGTAGTTTGTAATGTAGAGTGGGGGATCATTGATGAATTTGAGAAGTAATTGACAAGTGGAGTATGAAAATAAGCATCGGCTGCAGATGTATTTATATGTGAATATGGTTTGGTTTGAAGCAGATTCATGTCTGTGGATGTGCAGTGGTGATGGTATGTTTGTTGATACAATAACTATTGTTCCAAACATCAAAACTGAACTTTGAATACTTTGACAGGTTGATTTTCTCACAGAGGAGCAAAAGCTCTGACTAACTCTTCACAAACATGTGAACGTTTATGTTTCAACATCCACCACCCACAAGAGAGAGAAGAGAAAGAGAAAAGCAGGCATGCAAAGTCAGAGCTTTGTGCTGTTACCATGCTATTTTATTTGTGACGATACAGCCACTGAGTGAACGGAGAAGTGCTTGAAAAGACACACACATGATTAATCATAGGAAGACAAAGAAAAGGAGAACAAAGCAAATGTGATTTGGTTTTGAAATTTTGTTGTCGAGTGTCCTCTTAGGGACCCAGCTTTTAGTTAAATGAAGTGTCCCTTGGCGGATTTGTTTGTTGAAAGATGATAGTGAGTATGCTCTGCCTTTGAGAAGAGAGGGAAAGGGGACAAAGAGACTGAAAGCAGAGATTCAGTCAGAGCTGTTAAATGCTCCTACGCATCCATAGACTCAAACAGGTGTTTCCACTTTGATTGTCCAGTCTGTTCTCTGCACCTCCATCACTGTCTGGTTTGGATCTGCAACCAAACTGGACAGACACAGACTGCAACGGACAATCAGGACTGCAGAAAAGATCATTGGTGTCGACCTTCCCCCCATCCAGGACTTATACCGGTCCAGGGCCAGGAAACGGGCAGGTAACATCACTGCAGACCCCTCACACCCCGGACACAAACTTTTCAAACTCCTCCCCTTCGGCAGGCGTTACAGATCACTGTACGCCAAAACAACCCGTCATAAGAACAGTTTCTTCCCCCAGGCTGTCACCCTGATGAACGCTAAACGCTAAATGCTTATCAGTCACAGAGTGTCAGACCTGTCGCTGTGAAATAACCCTGGAACAAAACTGTCACTGAATGTACATATACGCAAATATATATTATTTTTATTTTTATTTAATTACCATCTACAAGTACTCTTTAATGTAAATACTGTAAAAAAATAACTACCTCATGTTCACTTCAGCATCGTTTTTGCACTACTCACCACTGCACTATTATCCTATTTAGCCTTGTACATATTAGTCTTTAATTCTGTTTATTTTTAAGTTTATTGTTGATATTTAATGTTTTTTACCTTTGTACAAAGAGAGCACAGTCTACCGAAGTTAAATTCCTTGTGTGTTAAACATACCTGGCCAATAAAGCTGATTCTGATTCTGATTGATGAGACCTGTTTGTAGGACTAGACATATACAGACACTTCTTGTTTGAAATCTCTCTCAACTGGAAGGTTGATCCCCATCTCCTGTAGTCACATGTCAGATGTGTTCTTTGACAAGACACTAAACCCCAAGTTGCTCCTGCTGCTTCATCGGCTGCGGGTGAATGTGTATGAATGGAATTTTTTTAATACTGATGAACACTTTAGATCTGCCATCAGTGTGTGAAAAAATTAACAGTAGGCTACTCTACAAAGAGAAATTATTTGGTCCTGTTATCCATGCTTGGACAGAAACCACATCACAAGTGACTGAATTATTGTCTACATGTACACATTTTCTATCCCAGCTTCCTAGTATTACTCTTTCACCGATAAATGTTTTTGATAAAGATTTGTTTAACCTAACCATAACACCAAAATCCGTTAAAGTGTCCTCTGACTGTCAATAACCCTAAACCGATCAGATTTTCCTGGATTAAACCTAAAATTGAGAATCTTATTTCTTTAACCTACAGGTTGCTGCAGCAGAATATAACATTGGAGCGAGACATGGAGACAACTAGAGGAAGAGACATAAGCTGAGATGGACAAATTACATTTTTTATTCTCATCTCAGAGATTGAACGGCAGGCTTTTCAGACACACACACTTTCTTCCTTCACTCCTCCAGTTAATATTTAGTTGAATTTATTAGCAAAGAGATCAGGATTTGTGTGTAATTGATGTATTTGAGCCTTGTGTTTGGTTAGTTCTCTAATTAAGCTTTTCCACTCCCAGGTCATCACTGACATTGAAGTACTTACACATACCTCTGTCTGTGGACTGTATGGCTTTGTAAATCTCTATGTAAGTATAAAGTACATTTGTTAAATTTTTGCCAAAGTAGTCTGAAATCATATCACTGTGGTTTCACCATTTTTGTGTATGCTATGCACATTGACGTGTATGACTGTGTGAGTGTGGTGCTTTTGTTATAAGGAAAAGCTGCCATTTGGGGAAACCAATTACCACAGGTAAATTACATACAACTTTTGTCTGAGCCTGAGCCAAACAATGAATTCAAACACACACACAAACAACAGGATGTTGTATACTTTTGAAAACAGCAGTGGCTTGCATTCATTACCTTCAAAAAACAATCTTATTTTAAAATTAAACCCAACCTCAAGCTTAGTGTTATTTTTTATATTTATTTTTTATTTGTTTAAATACATGATTAATCAACTTAAGTTTAGAAACACCCTAGCATATACACCCACAGAATATATTTATGAGTTTGGCCTGGAACGTACGGTGGCCCTGAAGGTCCACTGTTGCAAATATACTTCACCTGCTGTAAATATATTTCACAAACCGGAAAGGGTATGCCCATACTACTTGTTTGTGATTGGACTGAAGTCACGTCAGTACAAACATGTGACCTTTCTTCTGCTGTACTGTCTCCGGTGTGTCGTCTCCGGTGCTAGTGCTCTTAGAGCGGCTTCGGGTGTTGACCGTCGACAGGAAAGTTTTAGTGGGTGAAGACAGGAAGTCAATTTTCCATGATCGTGATGATGATGGTGGCATTAATGATGATGAGGATGAGGATCAGTATACAGTCACTCTGGAGATTTCACTTGTAAATTAAGTTACAGTGCTGCTGTCCTGCTGACATGAGCACCGCATCTACCTTTATGTGGAGACACACTGATCGTATCTGACCAGTTGAGACCGCTGCAGGTGTCTAATAAAAGAATAAGTGCTACTCTCTTGACGTTTGCCCATATCAACTGTATTCCATGCATCATCGCGACACGCGAACGGTTTCTGAAGAAGACGGTGCTTAAACGTGCATGCAGGTGAACACAAGTGTTTGCCCTTTACTCCAAACTATCAACAACTAAGCAGTAGGGTCCTAAATGCTCGAGGTGCTCCATGTCCTGGACTGGACTACACAATTCTGGCTCCACAACAAGTATCCAATTATTTGGAAAATTGACTTTAAGGCATCCTGTCTTCACACACTAAAACTTTACTGTCAACGGTCAACACCCGAAGCCGGTCTAAGAAACTAGCACTGTAGACGACGCACCGGAGACAGTACAGCAGAAGAGAGTTTGTACATGTTTGTACTGACGTGACTTCAGTCCAATCACAAACAAGTAGTATGGGCATACCCTTTCCGGTTTGTGAAATATATTTGCAGCAAGTGAAATATATTTGCAGCAAGTGAAATATTTAGACAGTTGACCTTCATGGCCACCGTAGGAATGGTTTGATTACTAATAAAAACAGATCCTAGAAAATTAAGAAAAAGCGCTATGAGTGCTAAAAAAAATAGAGCTACAAATCCTAATTCAAATAACGTAATGTTTTTGTTGTACATGACAAACGGAGAGGAGAGGAGAGGAGAGAGTCTTAGCATTACAGAAGAAAAAAAGAGGGACACAATGGGTAAGGAGAGTGACTTATCATAATTTCCCCATTTAGGTGTGTGACAGAGAAAGCAAAGCCTGCATGTCCAAGTTCATGCTGGCTCCTGATTATCCTTTGAGTTTATTAGTTGCAACTCTATGTCATTCATAAAGGGTCTATCAGTCACCACACAGAGCCCTCTACCTACTTCACTGCCAACTTGTCTTTTTTTATTAATTCCATCACATTTATGTCTCAACTCCTAATCCTCAGCCTCCCTCTCAATAGAAGAACAAACAGCTGCTTTGCACCAAAGAACAAGAGATTTAAACATGTACAAACAATTTACTCTCCTCCACAGTCCGGCTCTTGCAGCAGTCTCTCCCTCACCATCCTGCTGATGTGATCATCTCGTCTTCTCAGTAGGCCTGTCTAACACACACATGCAGAGGTATAGATCCTAATCTGTCAAATCCTGGAACACTACTCAGTCATTAGATGCTGTATGTGAGCATGTTTGTGTGATATTGAATAAGTGAGCTTGTTGAGTGTGTTGAATCCTCATTAGTTTTAACTCAGTAATTGGTCTTTTAGGGTCGGGGTCTCCATCAACAATATAAACGGAAACTGAAAATAGATCATAATCAATGGAATAAAAAATGCAGAACTAAGACAGTTTCCTGACAAGTGGCCTGTTGGGGTCAAGTGTTGCTCTAAAATGATGGTAGAAGTTGATTTATAGGAGGAGTTCAGGGTGGAGGATTTAGTGTACATCGTTTCTGTTACATGTCAGAATGTTCTAATAACTGTTACCAGGGAGTTTTAGTTTACAATCAAGTTGGAAAATAAATAGGAGTTTAAAATCACTAAGAGAAGAAATAAGATTCATAAAAAAGAGCTCAATAGTTGTTTTTCGTATCGGTCACATGGGTCCCTTTGACAGGTACTAATTACCAACCTATTTTATCTTGAGGTAGAAGGACCAGCTCGAAATATGTTCTTTAGAAATATACAATGGAAACAAATGTTAAGGTGCCATTGTTAGATTTCTGGTGAACAAGCAAAAATATGTTTGCAATCCATGTCACTCACCCTTCTTCAAGGACAAATATCATCAACTGGTGGTGGTTACATGCCATGATACTCTCTATTGAGCTTATTGAGGAATTAAGAGGACTGCAAGCTTCTTATCATGGATATGAATAATTCTGGACTCCATCCATACATTTTTTATAAGGAAGAAAATGCATTATTCTGTTTTTTGTAGACCTCTAGGAATAAGTGAGAGTTTTTAGGAAAATGTGTTTATTTACAAGAAAACTCAGCAGGGAATCTTTGATGTTAAACAAACATGTTGTGCATTTCCTTGCTTGTTAAGGATGTTGTAATCAGCCTGCAAACCAGCGACGTCCTCGGTCTGAGACATCATGTGTTCAGGTTCTTGTAAACACAATTTCTCAGGAAGTCCTGGAGGAAATGTTATTTCATCTTAAACCCACTTTAACTCATGGTCAACTGATAAGACTGTGCTGATCCATATCAAGGTCATTGTGTACTTTCAAATATTTTTTGGCAAAACTCAATAATGTGCTGATTATGATTCCATTTCACACTTATCACAATTGTCTGATAGCTTCAAAATAAAGAACTTGTGACATGTTAACTATTAAAGTCAAAGGTTTATTTCAATGTGACATATTGCGTTTGCCTATTTTGGTTTCATTGTTGTGACTAGATATCTTATGAACCATTTGAGGAAACATCTGTAAGTACGGATCACACATCCACTTCAACTTCAACTTCAAAAGTTGTTTGGCAAATAAATCAGTTAAAACTATTTTACTTAAAGACATTTCACTGGCATCAAACACACAAAATGATTAACAACATGATTGATTAAAGGCTGCAGTAGCCAATTAGAAATCAAACTTGTTATTCAAATCACAAACACCTTGAATGATTACACCATAAATAATTGATCAGAAAGATTGCTTAAAATAAGAAAAACTTTGGATCTTAAGATATTGGATGGTTTTTAATGAACTTTGGAATTTTAACAACATTTAAAATATGTATTAGTATTAGTTTAATCGACTTGTTGATAGAAAATCTATTTTGGATCTGTAAAAATCAGTTGGTTTGATTACATGAGAAAACTGCAGTACTTGACGTGTATTATACCAATGGCACCAACCAGTGTGGACTAGGTTTTTGATTTAAAAGTATAGGGTTGTATTCTAATCAACACATACAATACCACAGTAAAACAATGAAGAGCTAATGTGGCTAAATGTGCTAAGTGTATGTGAGTGTGTGCGTGTGCGTGTGCATGTGTGTGTGTGTGTGTGTGTGTGTGTGTGTGTGTGTGTGTGTGTGTGTGTGTGTGTGTGTTTGTGTGTGTGTGTGTGTGTGTGTGTGTGTGTGTGTGTGTGTGTGTGTGTGTACACGTGCGTATGCATGCATGCGTGTGTGGGTTTTACATTCTGAATACTGCATGTAATGGGGCAGTTATTGGTATGGACTCATTGTACAGTATTTGTTTTCATTAATAGCTCTGACATTTTCATTTTGGAGCTGAAATCAGTTTCAGCTCTGACAGCCTAATTTTTCACTCAAATAATACTTTTAAAGAATTCTTTGTGTGCATGGTTGAGGTATTTATTGTGGGTGTGCATGTTTTTGTGGACCCGTGTGCCACATATAAACACATGTATGACCTCTTTCCCCTGTCTGCTCTGCAAAGGCTTTAGCTTTCCTGCATGACTGAACACACACAATGCAGCTGTCCAAGTAACCCGCAACAATTAAAACACACCCGTCTCTGACCCACATGTCTGTTATTAGTGCCTGTCGCCATCCTGAATATATTCTTACTTAATTCTAACAAACACTCACATGCACACATGAACACCTTAGACACAGATGATGCAATTTTTTAAATATATGAGACCTGAGAGAGACAGAAATGTGTTTGAGAGCAACACCCAGAATGCATCCTGTTATATATTAAAAGTGCAATAAACTTTTTAACTATGCAACTGGCACTTGTTGACTCTTTACTTGAAATCACTGCATACTGAAGGACGGAAACTTCAACTAGAGCCTCCTTTCACCTATCTCAATTGTCTGATATTGAGGTCGGATCATCAGGTGGATCTTGAACCCAGTTTGACTCTCTAAAAACATTTCATACCAGCCTGAAACTGGGTCGCTCTTGTTATTATGATGATCTAAGATAATCCTGTCTCTTCAGACATGCATGCAGCCAGTCATGTCCACACATAATTTAAATGATTCTCATAACTATCTAAATAATAACCAATTTAAAATCCTGTGTGGTAAGCGTAACACCAGTGGCCTTCTTTATATCCAGGCCTTACTGTTTGAGAAAATTAGGACAATTACCAATTCCCTGGTTAAAAATAACAATTTAGCCGATAGCCAGCAGGTGTTTGTCTCGAATTAATTGTTGCCTTTTTATTATCTTTACTGTAATTCCCCAGTCTGGGCTACGGTCCACAAACTTTTTTTAAGGTTATATAGGCCTTCATTACACTATCTTAATGTCAGCACATTTTCAATCACACAAATTTGCAAAACCTTTAGTTTCAGCTTCTGTTACATACAAAATAATTATATTTTTGTACTCAGCTGGTGACTTCAGATATACCATATATATGTTCTTGAGTCCTTGAAAAAGCTAAAAGGATTTTGTAAAGATTACATTTTTTTTAATCATCTATACCGTCTATTACATGTTTCTTCTAACTGAGTTTAATTATTGCTGGAACATGATGATGAGGACTGTTGTCAGGCAGCTTCAGGCTGTATTTGTAAACCTCACCCCGAGGAATCACATACACTCATTCTAATGCACAAACAACACATGAGCATCGCATTAACATTTTGAAAGAAAAATATCAACAAAACAAGGACAACAGAGCAGCTGCTGAGCAAAAGTCTTCAAAGACAACTTCTGACAGAATACTTGATGAGTCAGAATAAAACAGCTTCAAAATGAGAGGGCGAGAGAAGAAAAACAAGAAAACATCATTCTCTCTCTCCCTTATTGTGTGTGTGTGCGTGCGTGTGTGAGTGAGTGAGTGTATGTGTGCGCGTACAGTCAATAAGGGAAGGATTATTGCATCTACTTACTGTGATCAACCATCTAATAATTGAAGGTTTAACTTTGACATTCAAGTGCATGTATGCATGTGTTTAAATAATTCTTAATTCAACTCTTGACAACTTGAAAACACACTACAATTCAATAAAACCATGTCCTGTCTTATCCAGTTATATGATGACTTTAAAATAAGTCTCTTAAAACAATTATTAAGTACAGAAATTCAAAGTTTATCAATATAGCTTTCCATAGGTACATGGGTTTCAAAGAGAAGTGAGATCTTTTAGATACACATTTGTCAATCATTTATTTCAGGACAATTTGGTGTGGATGAGAATGATGTAGCTGATAATTAAATAAGTCAAATACATAAATACATAGACTAAAAGCGCTTTTCACCGATGTAAGACGCAAAGTGTTGAACATGAGACACAACATACAAATATATAATATAATTATTTAAAAATGACTCCTAAACTCGCATTACTTTGAACCATTGGGGGTTGGAACACAACCCAAGCTTTAGTGCACTTCTTCAAACCTTTGGGTTTGATGTGTTTTTATCACAGATATGAATAAAGCAAGGTAGAAAAAAAGGGTTGTTAAGATGTTTTTTTTTTGGGACATTTACTGTGGTTAACAGGGAATGTCAAATGTTAATGTTTTTGCTGATTACGGGGGACATCATATGCTATCAGAGAAGTTCTTGAGGCAGCGAGGGGAGTACAAGAATTGTGCCTTTGAAAGTACTCAAACATTTTTCACTGAAAAACCCAAGAATGAGACATTTGTGGTCACCTCCTTATAAAATGACCTCTCTCTGAAGCCAACTTGTTGTACAAAAGAACAATTCCCAGCTCCTCTTTTGTCTGGGTGGCCCTTAAAATGTAGCAGTGTCTGATTGCGATACCCTTGTCACAGGTTGAATGTGTCTAATGATTTGAGAGCACTTCAAACAAATAGCGATTTTCTCCTCTCAACCACTTTGATTGTTTCATCTGAATTCCATGTTAGATATTTAAAATGTTTTCTTCTTCCCTATCCCTTTAATCATTAAAACATCTCACTCTCTTCATCAAACAATGTGTTCTTCTTGCAAGTGATGGCAGCACATTTAAAAAGTATAATCTATGTATGAACTATAAACCTTAAATCAGTTTCTCAGATTCAATATCCTGATAAACAAGGCAAAGAAAAACTAAAACTAGATATTAAGGACTCTTTCGAAAATTATTCTTTGATTGTATACACACAAAGCTAGAGCTGTCAAGCTGTTTTTATGCCTCTTTCTTTCCTCTTTTCATTAGATACAACCAAACACCCTCAGCACCCCCCACACCCACCCCTTCAAATCATAACACCACTGAGGGGAGAGAGGGAGACATGAAAAGAGAAATGATGGAAACAGAGAAACAAACAGACACACTCTTGGGTAGAAAGACCAGTTGAGAGGGACGTAAAGGAGGCTCTGGATCAGGGCTTAAGAGCTCTCATACATCATCTCATTGCCTCTACTGTGCACATGTGCGTGTGTTTTATCACATTTTATCACCTTGTTTACTTTTGCTTGTTGTGGTATGTTTATGTATGTGCAGGAATTTGTTTGTTTGTGCTCCTAACACATGAGTAGTCAGCAGACAGATGCTCTTTTTTGCATGTTAATGTTTCCCCCGCTATATTTACTGCCAACATCCCTCATCAAAGATTCCCTCTGCCCTCTTAACGTTGGTCTAAGGTGCTAACAGTGCTTTTTTTGCACCAGTGAGCTGGTATCAGGATCAATGGTGTCAGTTTCTCAGATCAGGTCTGCTGTGTCAACGGCAACACTGAGCAGAAAAGTTGACTGGATGAATGATGGAGCACCACGGCTACAGTTCAATCATGAACACAAGAGACAGTGGTCGATAGTATTGTACAAAACAGTTGAGTGCAGAGACCTGCACAGTCAGGGACCATATTTGACTTAACTTTTCTGTTTCATCTTTTCTTTTAACAGTGGTGTAATAGAGCAGCTGTGGTTTAAATTGAACATCTAAGGGTAAAAACTCTTTGTTTCTGTTCTTCTCCTAGGAGCAGTTGTGGCTCAGTTTGTAGAGGCAGTTGTCTCTCAAATGGAAGGTTGGGGGTTTGATCCCCAGATCAGCTCCTGCAGCAACATTTGTCTATCTTCAATATTCACTGATGGAACATTACATCCGTATGATTAAAGCTCCTGTGTGGAACTTTTCATGTGACAAATTTGCCCCCCCCCCCCCCCCTTGGACCAAGCATTACATCTTATGTCTTTGCTATTTGTGTGCTGTGTGACGGCTCCTCTGCATTATACACTCCGCTGGTGCTGTCTCTCTGTCTCCAGGGCTGCAAATGGTGAGCAGACTAATCAGCAGGATGAGACACACCTGGGCCGGTGTGCCTCATGCGTAAATCAAGGGCAGCAGTCGAGAGAGAGAGAGAGAGAGAGAGAGAGAGAGAGAGAGAGAGAGAGAGAGAGAGAGAGAGAGAGAGAGAGAGAGAGAGAGAGAGAGAGAGAGAGAGAGAGAGAGAGAGAGAGAGAGAGAGAGAGAGAGAGAGCTCGTTTGACCAAACATCTTTGCTTTTGGTTTCTTTTCATTATGCTTTACAGCACAACACCCATACAGCATACTTCCACTCACCAACACCTTACACTACTGACTTCACAGATTCTTCCAAACTACATGATTTGTTAGTTTTGATCATTTTCTTGTAAAAATTCTTTACTGATTTAAATATCTTGTCGCAGTGTAAGAGCCAGGCTGTGAAACCCGCACATGTGTAAGATGTGTTTTCTGATACATCATCTAATAATACTGTTTTTAAACAGTCCAAGGTATTACTCATTGTTAACATTTGCTGTGTGGGAAATTAGGGTGCTTTGGGGTGCTTACCCACACCTTACTGGTGGCAGCTTTAAAAGGCTTCTCTATCTTCTTCCCGTTTGTCTGGTTCACTTTTGTTGCAGATGCATCAGTGCTGTGTAGAATCTGTTTCATAACCAGTTAAAAAGTCCTCACAGGAGCTTAAACCTTTTTATGTGTATTTTCCGGCTCTCAGGGGAAGGCAGCTTTGGAGAAACAAGCAAAGGTAAGCTAGAGTTTTTGGGTATCCAACCCAAGAAAACACCACCCTCCCTTCTAGACATTGTTAGAAAAAAACCTCTGATTCACAATAAGGCTCATTGCCTGAGCTTCCCTTTCTGTGACAATGTAAAGATCTTCCTTGTAGAAATGCTTAATCCTGGACCCTTTAAGATATTTTTTTAGCTAAATATCATAAAGCTGAATTTCCTATTCAAAAAAAATATTGGCAAATTTATAGCTTATGCATCTTTAATTTATCTTATATATTATATGTGTCTGGTATTGAGCAAGTTTGCTTGTATATATTTTTCTAGCTGTTTTTGAAATGCCCTAATCCTACGTGATGTGTGTATAACCAACAACAAAACAAATGACAGTATGTTTAGTCTGTCAGATGGTTTAAGGATTCTGATCTTGGATTTATATAAAGCCTCAAAGAAGTTTTGAAAAGCAGTCAAGTTGATTTTTAACACTATACTTCTTTAGAATGGAGAGTGGTGGAAAATTAAGTTATCTTGTAGTTTGAAGAGTTAACTATCTTTTTTAAATGCAAACAGTCTACATAAGACATATACATTTGCGATGACTGTTTGCACAATCACAAATGCTTTAAAAACTCCTCTGGTGTATTTTGTTCAAGTGACTCGTATCTCTATTTGCATTTTCTAAATTGTCTGAAAAGGGCAAAAGACAGAGAGGACGGACTTTTAAGACAATTTGGGGGTATTGTAGACAGGGTAGGGACACATATTAGTGTAGCAAAACCATGGTAAAGTGTATTTTCCATAATATGTGACCTTTAAGGAGTGTTCCAAAGCCCCTAAAGGTGCTTGAAGGAGAGAAGATCGAGGACAGAGGAGGGAAATCTAAGGAGCGTTGAGCGAGAATACTAGGGGCAGACTTCCCTGCCTTTAGACGCATATTTCCTCGTTCCAGCTCTCCTCGGCTTCGTTTACCGTCTCTCTTTGCATCTTTGGTGGGAGGGACTGAGACGCAAACTTTTAGTCAAATGTCATTTAGCCACTCCAATAATCAGACAATCTTATTATAGATTATTGACCATTGTTTTTGTTTTGTCAGGTTACTCTTCAGCGATTGCAGATCATTACTGCAGCAGTGTTGTGACTGCAGAGTGCCACTCAGGGTCAAATGAGCTGATGTGCAGAGTGAATGGAGGCACTGCTATTAGTGGAGAGTCAATGAGATGACACAGTCTGTGGAGACAGGGCTGGTGATAAGAATGGGTTGCCAAGCACCCTTTTTCCTCTCGTCAACTCTCCCTCTCTTTCCTCTGAAGCTCTCTGCTTCTGTAAATTCTCTGCAGGTTCAGGTCTCTGAAGTGGATTGCGTATAGCTGCTGGATGGCTAAAAGGTCAAACTATTGACTACCTGTTACACTCTAAGGCCAAAAGCTGAAACAGTAAAAATACTCAACCTTTTTGTATTAACCGAGGTATGTGTCCAGTTAAAAGCAAGCTGCATGAACTGCATGAACCCATGCATGGGGGGGGTGTTAATTCTTCAGACTAGCGGCTAGGTTGTTGCTGTTCACCAGGAGGCAAGGCTTCACTTTAACTGCATTGTGGAATATATTGTTTCTGCAAATCAATATTCTGATCCTTTTCTAATATCAAGCTCTGCCTAAACCTAACGATAGAAAAGTGTAATAATGTTGAACTCATTGGGATCACATGAAAGATTTGTCAGAAAACATTTCAAACTTGCCAGAAACCTTAATTAACAAAAAAAATTCCACACACATCTTTCCTCTTGAAACTTAAACAAACATTTTTGATTATTAATTTTGTTAGCCAATGATTAAGAAGTTTACTCATACCACTATCTCTGATAAAGGTCCTTCATTGGCTTCAAAGAAAACCACTTCCATCCTCCCTGTTGTATTGAAAGAACATTTAGTTTTGAGATACGTTGAGTTCCATTTGTGCATGTCATTGTTACAGGGATTGAGCCCCAAATGGCTGCTTCCACACAACAAGTAGTTACACATTAGAGGAGTGCTGACTTTGTATGCAGCTTGAAGACTGAACCATTTAAACTTTTGAACATCTGGAGAGACTGTGTATCTGCTGCAGTCTGCTTTTCACACTATCGTCTTGTTAAATGTCATTTAGCTTTTTAATCTGTCACAAACTCTAAGTAAAACATTATGTGTAAATGTGGTATTGGTTTACACACGTTTTTATGTTCAATGAGGGATAAGTGAGTAATTGTGTGCGTATAAGAGAGAGAAAGAGATTGTGTGTGTTTGTGTGTGTGTGTGTGTGTGTGTGTGTGTGTGTGTGTGTGTGTGTGTGTGTGTGTGTGTGTGTGTGTGTGTGTGTGTGTGTGTGTGTGTGTGTGTGTGTGTGTGTGAAATTGGGGATTCTGACTGGTTTGCGGGATCATTCAGCGGCAAAACAACTGTAACGGACGGCTGAACAAACCCATTACTCTGGCTCAGTGCTTTTGACACACACACATGCACACACACACGCACACACACACACACACACACACACACACACACACACACACACACACACACAAAGACACAAACACACGACTCAATGATGACCCACAGTGACTTGAGAACACCACATGACTTGTAACAGTACACTCTCCATGGCAAAGGGCAGAGAATGAAAGAGGTGGCTTGGAATACAACAAAAGTTGAGCCAGGACGAGTACAGAGGAAATCTGTGTTAGAGAGAAATTGTTTTAACTTAAAGAAAAAAAAATATATATATATTATTTGAAGTTTGCTTTGTCACAGTATACAGTATATTTCCTATATTTCCTATCCTTTTTCACCACAGTGCACACAAATACATGCACCTCTACCTTGTACTATCCTCTACTGATGTGCATGCTTGTGTGTCTATGTGTGTTTATTTGTGTCTGAGGTGGTTGGAAAGTGTGGGCATTATATTGAGTGATGGAGTGCTCTCATTGATTTCCACAGTAAAGGAAAAGTAATCTCTGTGCTCGGATCAATGTGTGTATCTGTGTTTGTGTGTACGTGTTTGTCTGTGTGCTTGTATTGCTCTTTGATTGAAACAGCGGTCAGAAAACAGTATTAAAGATTTTATATGCTCTCCCCAAAGATATATCATTCTAAAGTCAGTGGAAAGCAGATTATAATTGGGGTAATAAAACTAGAACAGTGTCCATACAGTCCATACAGTGAGGCTGCATGCTTATTATATGTGAGGACGCAGAAGGTTTCAGGTCAGGTGAGCCTCTACAGCTCTTAAATTGCTTTCCAGAAATCTGGTACATGACATTTTTCAACCCATAGAAAGAAGAAATACACCACCTGCCTCAGAGAGCAAAGTCGTAAGGCAAGTGGGTAAAGAGTCAGTGGCTTGTGAGATTTGTAATGCACCGTCTGCATGCGAGAGACATTTTAATATGAAACAGTCTCACAACTTTAACAGTATGAACACTTGCACCAACCTCACAGTCTCTGCACCAAACAAACACAGACCAGTTGTGTTTTTAAAATATTCCCACAGACAGCAAACAGAGTCATGGTAGTTCATCTCTGACACAGGTCGTATCAGATTTCTCCCTCATTACCCTTTCACTTTCATGCTTGACGCATTCAATCCCTTATTCTTTCTTTTTATTTGAACAAAGGAAAAACAAATCATGCATATCACTTTTTTGTATTCTAAGCAAAGAAAATAAATCACAAGCTTAATGCCATTCAAAATGGCTGTTCACTGAAAACATAAACATTTAATAATTGTATTCATTTAAAACAAAGAGAAGGTCATAGAGAATAGATTCTCCGTCTTCTAAGTCTTAACACATGCTCAAATCTTTCTGATTCTGATTCTGATTCTGAAAAGACAGACATGAGTTTAGTGCTTAATGTCCACTTGATACTTTCAGAAATATGTGTCCAAGAATCAAATATAATAAATAAAATCAGGGAAAAAGTGTTATTAACATCTCTTCTACCTTTTCTTTTTAACTCTATGGTTTTCTCTACATAAAATGACTCCTGTTATACTTTATGCATCATCTTCTTAATTTAAACCCTCTATGCTGAGACTTGCATGGTAGAAATGATTTAATAAAAATGATTTAATGAACAAAAAGAGGGAAAAGAGCAGGGAGCTGGCTGGTCAGTAGATTTATCCCAGAGATGACACAAGGATGAAAACACTCACAGGACGAGAATACCTGAGTACATGAACAAAAAACAGATAATAACAAAAATCTCAAGAGACACAAAAAGCACTGCAAAATAGGCAGATAAACAACACGAGAACAGGCTCTACAAGAAACACTGAATGAGAGCAGACAGAGCTCTACTGAACAAGATGGAATTATCTATAGCAGAGTGTGAAGAGCAGGCTTTTGTTGTCAGGTTGATGAGCTGAGTGTAGCCAGGAGTGCCTTGTCTGCTGCTGAGAGTAGAAGCCAGCCACACCCCCTGCCACACACATACCTGCGGGAGAAAGAGAGCAGAAAAGGGAGTGGGAGAAGAAGAGAGAAGACATGTAATAAAAACCCTACAACAATACCAAAACAGAATCATCACAATTTTGTCGAAACATAAAGGACGTAAAACATCCATATCAGAGGAAAGTGTGGACAACACTTTGCAGGTCCACTTCCTGCATGTTGGAACAGTGACACAACTATATACATGGATTAAAATGGCTGCCAGATATGTGTCCATTGAAAAAGATGTTTTTCATAAAGGGGATAAAAACTTGCTCATTTACTGCGTCACAGCAGATGAAATAAAAATAAATACATCAGGCCTCTTTTTTATTTTTCTAGAAGTCAGTACAGGCGACGAAGATGACATTAGTGATGAAACATAACCAAAGGTTAATTCAATATGAAACGGTTTAATATGTGATTTATCTGTTTGTCAGTAGTGCAGTAGTCTGGGGCTACAATCTTATGGATGTAACAACATGTTGTTTCTATTTTGTGTCCAACACGAGGAAACTGACATTGTTTAGACACATGTCAACACATACAAATCCTTATAATGCAGCGTTGTGATGGAGAAGGATGATGTATAGTCTCTGAGTGTGTGTTTCTTTAGATCTGTAAAGATGTATTTCCATGGAAAAAAGACTTACAATAAACTCTACACTGTGAGCAATTGCTGTAAATTTACGGCCAATTTTCAACACTAAAATACTGTTTTGATCTAAAACAGTTAAGAACTGTAGTTAGCAATGCATTGTGGGATGCTCACCTTAGCAAAAGGACAAAGGCCCCAAACAGTATAATGATGTTTTAAATTACAGGACACTACAGTATTTTTGAAAAAGTGGGTGTTACCTGGAGAACTTGGAGCGCGGTCAGTAGTGTGGTACGTTAGGCTGTTAGTCTTTTGTGTCTAACAATATGCTACTGCTTATTTTTCTCAGTTAGTTTTCTTTATAAAATACCCAAAGCCATCAACTCCTGAATGGAGAATCATTGGAGGATCATTTGAATAGCAGTTTTCAGAGAAGGACACACAATATGGAGGACATGTGCTACACATCAACGAGACCTGCTTCATCAACATGTATCGGATTTTGAAACTACAAATTAGACGGTAGGTCTTATTGAAATCTTATTTTATTTTTTAATATCACATTTATATTGCAGAGGATGTTTGATACAACAGATCCTCAGTAGCACTAGCTTGTCTAGCTGTTGATTTTAACATGTAATTTATGAGTGAGGCTTAGATTTAAATAGTGTAAAAATATTACTTCTGGGCAGTTTTAGTTGTTGAATTTAGGTTAAAATTAATATAGCCTAACTGTCAGAGGACCGACACTCGTCAACCCGGTAATTTAGCACAAAGAGGTCAAGGCAGAGGGAGGAAAACATACAGGCCTAGCCTCACAACACTTTTACATCTAGCCTGCTGGAAATGGATTTATTTAAACCAAACTCAAGTAAAGTAATTAGAATTAGGTAGGAAGACAGGATGCCTTACAATATATTTTCCAACGTGTATCCATACAGTGAAATATGTATAATATATAATCATATTTGCTGCACTATTACTGCACACAGAACTTTACAGTTTGTGTAAACAGCTTATCTAATCTTTAAAGTTAAGACCTTCATACAGCGATACAAAACAATGAATTAACTAGATGACAAGCTTGCACATCTTATTATAATAATGTAATGATCATATGGCTCTGGGATTTAACAATATCACATCCTTAAATAGGTACAGTATAAATATTAAGACTCAAAGAGTTAAAGACAGCCTAAGCTTGGAGCAATTAATTATTATAAATCAATATAATTGATGCGCTTAAATGGAGAAGTGAAGTCTATTGTAACAGTCCTCCCTGGGTGTTTAAAGTACGTAGTATGACAGTCAGCCAAACTCCATTCAATGATGAGTGAGTCAGGCAGTTAGTTGCTCTTTGATTTATTCACCAGATTGAATAAGGAGTGAAAACTACAAGACAAAACAAAATGCACAGATTACTGTCATACCAAAGGTCTGTATAAAGAAAAACAAACGATTCAATGATCAATGCTGAAGTACTGCAAATATATAACAAAAAGAATGCTTAGTTGTCGCTAATGCTAAGCTACATGTTAATATGTTACATGCTAAAGCTATGCTACCTCAGAAGCATTGCATAAAACATAATAACAAGGCTAATGCTAATGTTAAGCAACGTGCTATGCTACATCAGAAGTTCAGAAGAAATCCATGACACGTAATATCAAGGCTAATGCTAATGCTAACGTTACACCTATTCACTTAAGTCCATACTGATACTTCCAATAAATACTGCAACTAAATGCTAACAGAGTGACAAAACAATTTGAAAGGCATGTGTTAATGTTAGCTTAGCATGACTAGCAACAAGTACTTTGTGTGAATAACTTCTGATAAATCTTAAGATAAGATAAGATAAGATAAGATAAGATAATCCTTTATTCATCTCACGAACGGAGAAATTTACAGTGTTACAGCAGCAAAGCAGGATAGTCAGCAGAAGAAAAAAAGCACACAGTGCAAAAATAAGTTAAATAAAAAATATCAAAAAAAGTGTAAAAAATATACATCAAAACAATTATGTAGAAAGCCAGTAACAGTCTGTATGGACAAAATACTATCATGCACACAGTGCATATAAGGATGAGCATGTTATTGCATGTTACATGTTATGAGGATGAACATGATATATCAAAACAAGAGTTATAAAGAAAAAAAGCCAGTAACAGTCTGTATAAACAAAATACTATCATGCACACAGTGCATATGAGGATGAACATGGTATTGCACAAGTAGTCCCATTAAGAATAACTCATTGACAAATGACTTCAAACATTATATTTTCAACCAAAAGAAAACACACATTGGCTATTTTTACACATTTTATTTATTGTTACACATCAAATATATCTTGTTAGTCACCTGTTGCTCCACAGCCTTGCCTGCACTCCTGTTTCTCAACCAGGAAGTGTCAAACAGAGCTGAACCCAGCCTTGGGTTTATATGGGGGTGTGTCAAGTGGAAGGTGCCATGTTTGGTAGAAGTGGAGGGGTGTTTAGGTTGTTGAGATTAAAAATGTTATTTAAAAGGCTGTTTAAGTATTTACTTAACTGAAATGTATTTTGACATGCTTTTAGCCTTATTGCAGATAGTATGTGTTGTTTGTAGAACAGGTAATACTCACCTGAGAGTAAATTGATTTCCAACCCCTTTTGGTAGGTGCCAGCTCCTATATAAGAGGAGGCTTGGGGGCCTCTTAGGTAGTTGGAGGTTGGAGTTGGAGTGGCACAGTGCTAACGAGATTCAACAACTTATCAAAGAGTGTACAGAGCTGCAACGGCCCAGACTGGTATTGTTTAGAGCTCAGTCTCTTCTTTTGTTTGGCACTTTTTGCATTATGTTATTTTTTTCTTGCAAGTATTATTTTTCATTTTTACATTTTCTCCAGGCCTGCACTGTACATATTGCTGCACTTGATTTATTTCACTGTAAATTAATTCACTGCATTTTTGAATTTTCCCTCATTGTTGGGCCTAAGCCACTAGGCCATCCTTACAAAGTGAACACCCCGGAAAGGCAAGCCAGCAGAGGTGTAAAGAGTACTAAAATATTCTATTCAAGACAATGGAGCTTCTGGGACTGTAGGAAGCTCTGAGGGTGAAGGTAAGGAGCCAACTCTGTCATACTTGATGTCCATTCTCCAGGCCCAAGCTGTAAACAGACGCTCCGGTGGTCTCCTTCGCTCACAGCTGGCACAGTCCCCTTCATAAGAGCATTCACCTGCCCTGACTGCTCCTCCTCAGCTGGTGAGTCCGCCCCGCACTGACATCATTAACGTGTACAGGCCTGCACTGTCAGCACTCCGGCCTCATCTCCTCGTCCACTTTTCTCTCCCACGACTCTGATAATCGGCGATTCCATAATAAGGAATGTTCGGTTCTTCAATGCTACAACTCTCTGCCTCCCTGGCGCTACTGTCCCCGTCATTTTGGAAAGACTAACCTAATCCAAACCCTTCTTTTTACAGTGATTTTTCTGACCCAACTCTGCTCCATTTCAAATTCTGTTCTGCTCCGTGGGGATTTTAACTTCCACATCGATGACACTGAATGTAAAACTGCCAAAGAATTCCTGGACCTACTTCACTGCCTCAACTTCACACAGCACGTCAACTTCCCCACTCACAGCCGTTGTCACATTCTGGACTTGGTCTGATCCACTGGTCTCACAATCCATCAACTATCAAGTCTCAACCTCAACATCTCTGACCATCTGGCCATATCCATGGACATTGTCATCCCTCTCTCCACTCCAAAGTTGAAACGAAAAATCTCCTTCAGAAACATAAAATCAGTCGCCCCCTCAGCTCTCTCAGCCTCTATAACCAGCAAAATCTCTTCCTCCCCTTCTTAAACCCAGCAACAACATCTCTTCCTCTTCACAGTTGACAAATGCAATGCTTTTCTTTCATTCTTCCAATCCAAAATTGACACCATTTACAGCAGCTTCAACACTCTCACTGTCCCCTCCTCATCCCAACCGGCATCCCCCATCCTCAAGAAACATCATCCGCCAACATGGTCTCCGTTTCCACTGTTATGCAGATGACATCCAGCTGTACATCTCCACCGATTTTATCACCACTGTAACCCGCTCCACTCTGACAAACTGCCTCAATGAAATAAAAACATGGATGCACACCAATTTCCTCTCACTCAACTATGCAAAATCAGACATGATAATCATCGGCCCCAAATCCCTCACCAACTTCATTCAAAACTTCTGCCTCCCAATAGACAAGAGTCAGCGTTGCAGCTAGTGGTTGCCCAAGCAGCTGGAAACACCATGCTTGCCTTGGGGCACTCAGTTCCCTGGGCTGGCCACCTGGGCAAACACAAAAACACGGATCGCATTAAAAATCATTTCCACTGGCCTGCGTAGAGATGTTGCTCAGTTGTGGAAAAGTTGCCCTCGGTGCCAAATAACATCTGCTAAAACACCCCAAGAGCTCCACTTCAACCACTACCCATTATTGGCACCCCATTTGAGCACCTTGGGATTGACATTGTTGGACCTGTAGAGAGATGCAAAGCAGGAAACCGTTATATGCTGGTTATAACAGACTATTCCACCAAGTATCAAGAAGTCTTTCCGCTGAAATCCATAAAGGCAAAAGCAGTTGCTTTCTGTTTGGTACAGTTCTTTTCAAGGGTGGGCTTCCCTTGTGAAATATTAACTGATCAAGGAACTAACTTTATGTCTTCTCTGCTGAAACAGGTGTTACTTGGTATCAGGAGACTCAGGAGGACCACACCATATCATCCTTAAACAGATAGGCTAACGGAGCACTTTAACCAGACCAAGTTTGTAAACAACACTGGTACAGACTGGAATCAATGGCTGCCCTACCTCCTCTTTGCATACAGAGAAGTACCCCAATCCTCCACTAGTTTCTCTCCTTTTGTATGGACATGAAGTTTGGAGCCCGTTTGCACAGTTGAGAGAGATCTCGGAAGGAGGCAAGGGGAGGGTGGGATCTGTTAACGTTGTATCCTATGTCATCCAGATGAGAGCGGCTGGAGAAAATGGGTAAGCTGGCCCAATTGCACATGGCGGACGCCCAGCAGCAACAGAAGTCCTATTACGACTAGTCAGCCAGGCGGAGAACCTTCGACCCAGGACAGAAAGTGCTGGTGCTCCAACCTAGTGATAGAAGTGATGCTTATAAGAAGTGTGCTGGATGAAGAAGTGGATGAGCAATACTTACCTCTCTAGTGACCTGGTAGACCATGATCTCAGACGGCCAACGGCTTCAGGTGAGATTTATCAGACGTTTTCCAGGAGAATCCTGGGAGAACAAATATTGTTGAACATGACATTGTTGTGAGAGAAGGTGCAAAGATGAGAGGTGAGAAGATTAAGTTACAGGATCCCTGAGCGCTGCTGGCCTCACTGAGGAGGGAGGTTGACCTGATGCTGTCCCTTGGGATCATCGAGGCTTTAAAGAGCGAGTGGTGTAACCACACTGCATTGATTTCAGGAACCTGAATTCAGTTTCTCAATTTGATTTCACCTTGTTGATTTAAAGTTATATTAATTTGATCTCTTTTATATGTCTAGTTCTTATAATTTGGTTTTTAAACTTGGTTTTCTATTTTTGGGTTAAATAAAAACCCACCTTTTCTTTAAGCTTACTCCTGTGTCTCGTCCCTTACTGCTTGGGCCCCCGCAAGACAATCCTTCTCATCGCGGTAAGAGTATAAGGCACACTACAAGTGAAGGCCTTTGTCTGGCCATGAAATGTTTGTCTGATTTCACCTTTTGCTTCGATAATGTCACCAGTTGTAATAATCCAAATGGATTTCATTACCTACATTAAGATGTGGGTTCTTCTTTTTAAGGCTTTGGCAGAGAAGCCATCCAGTGGCGACGAGAAAACGTACGGCTATCTCCTCACACAGAAAGACGAGGGATCTGAAGGTAAACTTTTTATATGATTCTGAGAAAACTCTGTACCAATTTTAAAAAAATGAGCCGTGCAATGTAACAAGGGGGAGTTAACAATCTGACACGTCTGTCTTTCAGGATTATTCTCTGAATCGTTGCTCTGCACGGTTTTGTTGCTGTGATGTAATGGTAATACATGTTATTGTTTTTGTCAACAGGGATATACAATGTGTTTCTACTCATAAGGGCGGGTTTTTCCACATTTCAAACCTTGCATTGGCAAAGATCGAGACATGTATCAAAGAGATTTTTGATTTTTATCGTAGCCTCATTGTTGACCAAATGAAACATTAAATCCTCTTTTTGTCATCGCAGCTGTATAAATAATGGATGTAGGGTCTTTCAAAGAGTTTAGTTGAGACCCTCTATTGTTAGTGCTAATTTTTATTTTCTGATAAGCAGAATTTTAATTCCACCTCTCCACACACTCAGCTCCAGTCTCAAATCAAGATAGACTTCTGCTCAGCCAAGGATTACCACGACGAGGGCTGCAGTACAGCGGTAATGTTCAGTCTGGGCCATGAAATCCACTTGGTGATCCGGGTCAGTGTCTTTTCCCTCCTGTAATTATGATACATTGGGTAAAAGTGAGTTACTGTGTTATTAGTGTGTGTGTGTGTATTTCAGCCTATGTGTATGTGTAACATGTCTCAGTAATGGAGTGAAAAAGTAATTTCCCCCTGTGGGATTAATAAAGGATATCTTCTTCTTACAATGATTGTCTCTGACAAACATATTATATACTGTTTATAAATTCCTCAAATCAACACATGTAAGCTGAATTAATGTGTATGCCAACTGAAAGTAAAAAAACATTTTTTTGATAAAGGAGCTAGTGCAACATTTCACACATAAATACAGCAGAAATCCAGTCTCTTGAGTGAGAAGCTCCAAGTGTCCTGTTGTTGGAGTCGTGTTTACATGGACGGGACGGCCTTGCGTATAAAGTTGTTTTAGTCAAGGACTAGAGAAAAGAAGAATAACATACTCACTGCTTATTCAGATGTTACGGGTTTATTGAGACATTATTTTTGTGTATTGTCAGGATTACTACGTTATGTAAAGAACTTTGTAGCGTTGGTTTTTGGTAAGTGCTCTGTAAACAAAGTTAATGGGTAAAACAAATAGAAACAGTTGCACAAAGTTAAAAGGCCTGTTGGAAAAGATTGCAGGCAGGGAAAGTATATAAGCCTTTTTTTTGTTGTCTTCTCTTCTGCTTAAGGATACCCTGAGTCTTTGGGACCTTCACTTCCTTGTCATGATTCACGGTTGGCCCGATCTGGTCATTCATGACTTTGAACTCACCACATGAGTGCGGCTCTGCCTCCATGGTGGCGTATGTATCAGTGTTTTAAAACATACTACAGCTGTAATTTATACAGAGGAATGGGACTCAAGTAATGATTAAATATCTGTTTCACAGCCAAGACAAAAGCAGCATGAGGATGATTACACTGACCAAACAAGACAGCTGTCAGGTATTTGTACAAATCCCTTTAAAGAACTGTGATATGTGATTTTCACTAGGCTGTTCTGAATTCAACATAAAACTTAATGATTTTTCAGATCAACTCACTGCAAATACAATTCCTGCCCTCGATGGCTGTACTCTCTGGATGTGTCTTCAGTGTCCTGTCTCGTCCAGACAAAAATAAACATGGTAAACAATCAACACTTATTACAGTGCTAAATGTATCTTGCATGCATAAACACACATTTAAGTAACATATTTTACTCTTTATGATTTCAGGATACCATTTATTTAGTTGATGGCATTTGTGAGAACCCAGAAAGGAAGGATATGTTTTATTTTTGATGTGCTGCTTGATAACGATGAAAAATCAAGAAAGACACATCCCTCAGTGGGTGCTGGATCCAAAATACAAAATAGGTAAGGAAAGCAAAACAAGATCTGCACACCAAGAAGCTCCCGTTTGAAGGATTTATTAAGTTATGTTATGTTTTGCTTCCTTGCCCCCCCCCAATAACTACTAAAGAAAATGATAAAAGTTTTAAAATAGTAAGGTCTTTGTTTTTCTTTTGTTTCTCAACAGATGGTCGAGGAGAGGCGATTTCTTCTGTTGTCAGATGCTTCAGAAAGGCTTTATATATCTAAAGTATATACATTTATATCCTGTTTTGTGTTCTTTCTAAATGCAAAAGCATTGTTGAATTGTTTTTGTTCTATTTAATACTATATGAAACAGGAGAAAATGATCAAAATAAAGTTTCAATAAATAGAAATCCTAAAATGTCTCTCTTCCCAGAATCATACATTAATATATATTTTTATTAGTGTACAATAAGGCTGAGAGACAGGCGGACAGTCATCCAGACACTTAACTCTAAATTCAGCTCAAATGTAATGGCACGACTTTTCAGCCTCTTGAAATGTGTTTGTAAAGAAGTCTGCACAGTCTGTATGTAAACATGCTGAGTGAGAAAGCATTGCTTGTCCTTATCAAAAAATTGTTACTGTTTGTGATGAATTCTGACTATTGCGATGTTTGTTGCAAATCCTTTTATTGGAATAACGATGAAAGTGCAGTTACTTTGGCATTCTAATCCCTGACCTATGTTTTAATGTTGTTCTTTTTAAGGAGGATAATTATGGTTCTCAAGGAGGCATGAGGGAGATTTCGTCTGTCGTCGTCAGATGCTTCAGAGAGACTTTGCATGAGAACAGGTACGTAACTTTATTTGGATGCATTTCTTTCTTCCATTTTTTAAAAACATATTTACTTTGCAAGGCTATCATACATGTCACAATAAACGGATTAAATGAAAAATACAAAATGCTTCTATTATTTTCAGTGTTTTGTCAACGGTTGCATTCTCACTACCATTCAAGAGGTAGGCCTCCTTTAGGACATTTTATTTTACTCGGTTTTTTTTAACAGTTTAGATATTATGCCCAGTTGAAAGTGTATTCACTTGTGCGTGTGAACACACACTTTTCCAAATGGGCATAATATCTAAACTGTTAAGAAGAAACAAGTAAATTAAAATGTCTTTATATTTGTATAAATATTTCAAAAGCAATTTTTTTTTCCATTTTTCCCTTTAAACCGGGAGTCGGGAAAGAGGGAAAGAGGGAAAGAGGGAAAGAGGGAAAGAGGGAAAGAGGGAAAGAGGGAAAGAGGGAAAGAGGGAAAGAGGGAAAGAGGGAAAGAGGGAAAGAGGGAAAGAGGGAAAGAGGGAAAGAGGGAAAGAGGGAAAGAGGGAAAGAGGGAAAGAGGGAAAGAGGGAAAGAGGGAAAGAGGGAAAGAGGGAAAGAGGGAAAGAGGGAAAGATCCGGGTGGAGACTGGGAGTCAGATCGGGTTCGCGGGAGATCGCGCGCCCTCTCGCTCCCCGCCTGTTCTCCTCCGGGTGGAGACTGGGAGTCAGATCGGGTTCGCGGGAGATCGCGCGCCCTCTCGCTCCCCGCCTGTTCTCCTCCGGGTGGAGACTGGGAGTCAGATCGGGTTCGCGGGAGATCGCGCGCCCTCTCGCTCCCCGCCTGTTCTCCTCCGGGTGGAGACTGGGAGTCAGATCGGGTTCGCGGGAGATCGCGCGCCCTCTCGCTCCCCGCCTGTTCTCCTCCGGGTGGAGACTGGGAGTCAGATCGGGTTCGCGGGAGATCGCGCGCCCTCTCGCTCCCCGCCTGTTCTCCTCCGGGTGGAGACTGGGAGTCAGATCGGGTTCGCGGGAGATCGCGCGCCCTCTCGCTCCCCGCCTGCTCTCCTCCGGGTGGAGACTGGGAGTCAGATCGGGTTCGCGGGAGATCGCGCGCCCTCTCGCTCCCCGCCTGCTCTCCTCCGGGTGGAGACTGGGAGTCAGATCGGGTTCGCGGGAGATCGCGCGCCCTCTCGCTCCCCGCCTGCTCTCCTCCGGGTGGAGACTGGGAGTCAGATCGGGTTCGCGGGAGATCGCGCGCCCTCTCGCTCCCCGCCTGCTCTCCTCCGGGTGGAGACTGGGAGTCAGATCGGGTTCGCGGGAGATCGCGCGCCCTCTCGCTCCCCGCCTGCTCTCCTCCGGGTGGAGACTGGGAGTCAGATCGGGTTCGCGGGAGATCGCGCGCCCTCTCGCTCCCCGCCTGCTCTCCTCCGGGTGGAGACTGGGAGTCAGATCGGGTTCGCGGGAGATCGCGCGCCCTCTCGCTCCCCGCCTGCTCTCCTCCGGGTGGAGACTGGGAGTCAGATCGGGTTCGCGGGAGATCGCGCGCCCTCTCGCTCCCCGCCTGCTCTCCTCCGGGTGGAGACTGGGAGTCAGATCGGGTTCGCGGGAGATCGCGCGCCCTCTCGCTCCCCGCCTGCTCTCCTCCGGGTGGAGACTGGGAGTCAGATCGGGTTCGCGGGAGATCGCGCGCCCTCTCGCTCCCCGCCTGCTCTCCTCCGGGTGGAGACTGGGAGTCAGATCGGGTTCGCGGGAGATCGCGCGCCCTCTCGCTCCCCGCCTGCTCTCCTCCGGGTGGAGACTGGGAGTCAGATCGGGTTCGCGGGAGATCGCGCGCCCTCTCGCTCCCCGCCTGCTCTCCTCCGGGTGGAGACTGGGAGTCAGATCGGGTTCGCGGGAGATCGCGCGCCCTCTCGCTCCCCGCCTGCTCTCCTCCGGGTGGAGACTGGGAGTCAGATCGGGTTCGCGGGAGATCGCGCGCCCTCTCGCTCCCCGCCTGCTCTCCTCCGGGTGGAGACTGGGAGTCAGATCGGGTTCGCGGGAGATCGCGCGCCCTCTCGCTCCCCGCCTGCTCTCCTCCGGGTGGAGACTGGGAGTCAGATCGGGTTCGCGGGAGATCGCGCGCCCTCTCGCTCCCCGCCTGCTCTCCTCCGGGTGGAGACTGGGAGTCAGATCGGGTTCGCGGGAGATCGCGCGCCCTCTCGCTCCCCGCCTGCTCTCCTCCGGGTGGAGACTGGGAGTCAGATCGGGTTCGCGGGAGATCGCGCGCCCTCTCGCTCCCCGCCTGCTCTCCTCCGGGTGGAGACTGGGAGTCAGATCGGGTTCGCGGGAGATCGCGCGCCCTCTCGCTCCCCGCCTGCTCTCCTCCGGGTGGAGACTGGGAGTCAGATCGGGTTCGCGGGAGATCGCGCGCCCTCTCGCTCCCCGCCTGCTCTCCTCCGGGTGGAGACTGGGAGTCAGATCGGGTTCGCGGGAGATCGCGCGCCCTCTCGCTCCCCGCCTGCTCTCCTCCGGGTGGAGACTGGGAGTCAGATCGGGTTCGCGGGAGATCGCGCGCCCTCTCGCTCCCCGCCTGCTCTCCTCCGGGTGGAGACTGGGAGTCAGATCGGGTTCGCGGGAGATCGCGCGCCCTCTCGCTCCCCGCCTGCTCTCCTCCGGGTGGAGACTGGGAGTCAGATCGGGTTCGCGGGAGATCGCCGAGAAAAAAAATGGGTGGGAATAGAAAATAAACATAAAAAAAATTAATTTAAAAAAATTGCTTGTAATAGTAATGATACTAATATTCATCCACAATATCATCATCATTTTTGCCACCATCATCATTACTACAATTAGTAACAATTAATGGTTTTATTATATGATATTATGATATCAATGGTGATGGGGAATCTTTAATTCACTTTCTGGATTGACTCAGTCCACAGCGACCATGGTCAGTACCCAAAGACAGCCTGTTGATCCTCGTCCTTCAGTGAAGAACTAGAGAGACAGAAATTAGCTTTCTAAACATGTTTCCTGTAAGCCACCATACACTAAGAGAACTGTTCATGTTGTCATGAGCCAGTTCTTAAGGCCTGAAACAAGGGAAACAGATGGTTGAACTAAAACTAAAGTTTCATACAAAATGTACCAACAGTAATCACCATTTACACCAGGAGTGAGGTGTGTTTGTCAGTGAGTCAGTGTGAGGTTCGTGCGGCATGTGGTACGGTGGCAAACTAACAACGTAGACTACAACACAAGCACAGAGCGACGAGAAGCTGTGTCAAGCAGAGGAGGAGGCTGCTCTAAACAGACCCCCAAAAAGTCGTGTTACTGGTTACAGAATCAGTTCTGAATGTCCAGTTGGCAATTGTGTAAATCCTGCTGGAGACTCGAGTATGAAGCTCTGACAGGAAGTGGATCCTCTGACAGGAAGTCGATCCTCTGCTGTGATGTTCTGATGGAAACTCCTTTCGGTCTGTACTAATCACCTGTACTGGCTCTGAACTGCTTATTTCATCTTTCCATAGATGATAGGCTAACTGATGGAGATGTAAACTGTCGTTATTGTGACACAAATGACTCACAGAACATGAATTCATTGGCTGCACTTCCACCAACCTAACATTCTGTAACATAATATAATCAAGTAGACAATGATCCAGCAGGTCTCAGTTGGAGCTGGGGTGGCCATGTGGAGATATCACCACGAAGCAATACAACTGAGCACATCCAGTCCCTGTCTCCTGCAGCAGGACAACATCCTGGCCCACTTGACTGGTGTCTCTCACTGCAGTAGACCACAGGAATCTGGTCTGCTGGTAGATCAGACAGCAGCAGCCGTCCCACCACGGATGACACCCAGCTCTACCTGTCTACCAAGCCCAATTCTGCCCCCCCACCTTCATCCCTCTCAGACTGTCTCCTTGAAGTTAAATCGTGGTTCTCGCATAACTTTCTCAAACTCAATAGCAACAAAACTGAGGTTGTCCTGGTTTGAGGATAGACCATGGCACTTAAATGCTAACTCACTTCCGGGTTTTAGGACTCATTCATGTGGCGCCCTATGGCACTGAAAAAAAACAGAAAATACCTTTCTTGACCGTTTCTGACATATTTTAGCCAGATCAAGACAAATGCATGATATGTTTGTTGATGGAAAGGAACTGACAATCTGAATAAAAGCCAAACCGTTTTTATATATATATATTTATTTTTTAATCAAACAATTACAATGTTCCCGTGTCAGGTCTGTTTTAATAACTGTCACAATAGTGGCACATGAGAATGTATACAAATACACTTAATTTTAACTATGTTTTGCCAGATTGCTGTTGGAGTTTTACAAACTCTTCAAGTTTTAAGTGTCATCCTTGTCCTCTCCTCTCAAAGTGTAGTTAGGCCCACTTTGGCTGTTGTATCTGAACTAACATGTCTTGTTGATTTGGTTGAAAGGTTGTTTCCAAGAAGACAGATGTTATCGTCCAGAAGAAGTCTCCTGCAGTCAACATGTCTCCATGCTACTGAAGAAACCCCCTGACTCTGAATGGGACTTCATACAGGTCAGTCTGCTCTCTTTCATTTCTCTCTCCATGTGTTGTTTCGATAGTCTGACTTTGCCACATTAAGTCACATGAGAATTGGTATTATTATCTTTATAAGCATAAGACAATTTGTTTGTTTAGTTTGCTCATTCATACAAGTAATCAATTTATGAAGATGTTCTTCAGATCAAAATCCCCTTCCCTATACTACATAGTGCACTTCTAGGACATAAAGTTTAATGTTAGAATGTAAAATATCTGCCTTTATTACATCTGTGTTTTTAATAACTAAATTTGCAGTATTATTGCAAAAAATGGTTTATATTTGCCCATTTGGTCCGATGTTGACATCAACCCAACAACAAAATTAGTCCGTCTCTATAGTCTCAGATGTTTTAATGTTTGGTAAGGGTAAGGGGCTGTTTCAAAAGCAATTTAAGAAATTACATTTATTGCGTAGTTTACATAGTTTAAAGCAGACTCTAAGATATGTCTGTTTCCTACTCAAAATCTTTTGAGCTCGAATCTCTGGGTCACCTTAGAGTGTGCTTATTTGTTGTTGTTGTTGTTGGTTTTGTTGTTGTTGTTGTTGTTGTTGTTGTTGTTGTTGTTGTTTCAATTTGACAGTAGCAGCATTCATGTTGACATTGCCCTTACAAATAAAATTAACTTGATTTTAATCCTTTATAAGTTTGTATTGCTTATTTTGTATATCACAATAATGCATATTTTAGGCAGTTGTTTGTAGCCCACAGAATAATGAAGTTGTATTCTTAGTTGCACTGATATTATAAATAATCTTTAAAATGCTAAATTTAGTTCTTATCTATTGTGCCTGTCTATTATAAACTATGATAAGTTGAAGTAACATCCTAAAAAGAATTATGCTGTATTTAATTTTACTGTATTAGACATGTTAAATCATTTAGAATTACAGAATATTGCTGGCATCTTTGCTGCCAGTAGAAATACAGAAATATACTGTAATTCTGATTTACAGCCCACTAGTGTAAAGTTCTTTACAGTATTCATACTGTAAAATTACAGTATATTGCTGGCGTCTCTGCTGCCAGCTCTTTACTGTTAATTGTAGAAATACAGAAGTATACCGTATTTCTTGTTAACAGCCAACTACTGTAAAGTCATTTTACAGTATTCATACTGTAAATTTACAGTAAAGAGCTGGCGTCTCTGCTGCCAGCTCTTTACTGTTATTTTACAGGAAAATTATTTACAGTGTAGAGCAGATAACACTGAATAGATTTTAAGTGAATTAGCAGCAATGTTCTCCTCTAACAGCTTTACATGAAGCCTAACATATATACCCTATAAAATACGGCCTTAATGATGTTTCCTACGATGAATTATCACTGACCTTTGCAGTCTCTCTCAGCTCTTCGAAGTGTGTCAGAATCTATTAGCTGATTACTTTGGTTTTTACAGCAAACAACTTCAATGTTTTGATTCATTCTTTCCTCAGCCTCACATCCAGCAGCAGCAGGGAGTTATTTTCAGAAAATAAAGAATCTGAAGACCCACTTAACTCTTCGTGCTCAACACCATTAATACTGAACACATTTAATTTGGTGTTCCTCTTTTGAGAAATGGCACCATGTTTATTAACACAGAGTTCACAATTAAATAACCTGTTGCCAGAGGGGGCAGAGAGCAGAAAGAAGGCGGACATTGGGATTATGTTGTGAAAGAACACTTTTTGCTCTCCTCTCTGCATCACTGAATTTTCAATTTTCCGGTAATTAGCTGTTGTCTCAATTTATGACCATTACTAATTAACCTGAAAAACATTCTTCCCCTCTTTTTTATTGCTTATTCAAAAAAAAAAGAGATCCGTTGATGAACAGGGTCAGTGAGATTAACTGATATGGGCCAATCTTTACTCCAACTCTTCCCCCTTAGACTCATTGAACTCATGGACTCTGTACAACCACTGCATCATGCAAAGTCAATAACTGCATCACAGTTCTTCGATTGACCCTCATTGTCAACAATCGCTATGGTTACACTTATTTTATCCTGCTAGATAACCTAATTGAGCCTTAAACAACTTCCAAGAAATTCATGCTATGTATGTAATTACGCGGCTGCACATTCCCAGAGTAGATCATCCAAAAAGTAAAATTGAAGAACACAGACTCCAGGGTCTTGCAGTCAAACAGTTTCACTCTGACTGACTCAGAAGTCAGAGACCTAATTTCATGGTGCAACAGTTTTAGAGAGTGCAGAAAATGTGAATGAATGACATTTAATTTGGATTTGGTTGTGTGAATAAAATTCACACAGCTGTTAGTTATAGGATACATAGTAAAGTATTTGCATGGTGTTTGCAAAGTGTCAATGTTTGTGCATTAAATCAAAACTACAGTTGAAAGCGGTGCAAAAACCTTACCAAGTCTGATATAATAAGCTTGCCTTTATAACTTTTACATTAAGAACAAGATCTTGTTGCTGTTCCAGATTTGAGACAGTCATGATAAATCGCTCACATCAACATCAAGGGCTGTGCGTTTGTTCGTAAACTCTACATTGAGATAATCTTCCAGTGCTGTGTTTAAGGCTTATTTATAATGTAAGCAGCACATTCACTTGACACCAGCACCATGTTTTGCTCTGTTCTTGAGGCATTCTGAAAATGTCCAACAACACACAGTCTGTTTCATTTCCGTTTTAATTTTGTAACATATTTCTTACATAAGCTCAGTTCAAAACAACAGGGCCTACTGCAGATACGTTTTTCCAGTCAGCTTTTCATCCAAACTTTTAAATCTGTACACTCACTACTCTGTTATATTTAATATCAAGAGTTAGAATATTTGGTGCTCAACAGATTTCTTTAACATACCTTAGCACTTAGGATGATACTTGTTTTGACCGGTTATTTTTATCATGCACATATTCTTGGCTTTTCTATGAAGACATTGATGATACTATATTTTTTCAAGTTTGTATTACAGAGAAAACGAATGAAGAACAGATATAGTATCATCTCCAAATGTGTAGACTTTGTTCAGCCTTTTCTCCTTACTTTAATTTAAACTACACTTTTGCACACTCTTTTTAAATACAAAAAAATGACCATGATTGAAATAATAGGCCAATGTAGAGCTACTGTCAGGAAGACACCTTTGATACACAGAGAGTAGAAGGAAGAGCCATAGCATCAATATTTCAATAATCTAAAACATGCATTCATATTTTTCTTTGACCTTAGTCTCTTTGAAAAAAAAAAACTCCAAGGGCTTCTTTCAAGGCTCACCATAATCCAAGTACAGCAATCACAACAATCATACAGTCAGGAAGAAATCCATTTCAGAGCTGGATGACAGCGTGATGCAATAAACTGTGGTGATTGTCTTTGATCGTCAACCGGAGAAGTTGACAGTGTGCTCTCAGTAAGACTCTTTGATCGTATGCTCTTTTCCTGCATGTGTAATCAATAGAACTTTCTAATTACCTCATGCTGTGTTTCAAAAACGGATTCAGCTGTTGTAGTGACACGTTCAACCTCTTTTTTATTGTTGATTACATCTGCTTTGATTAGTCAACCTACGGTTTACCTGCAGGGGGGGAAGCAGGTCTCGTTTGTGTGATTGCCAATCAAACAATCAGAAGAGCTATTATGCACAGCTATTATACTATTACAAAGTATGCCTGTTCCAGTGTCTCACTCTCTGATTTTGGTTATACAGGAAACTTTGTGCAGTGCAATTATTTAAAAAAAATCATACCAACTGCATGGTGGTGAATTTTAAGAAACGTGTGATTTGCCAGATGCACTGAAATCGCACCATGCAAGCAATAATTAAAAATCATGAACTTATTACACTTCTGTAAAATGGATTACAGTATCTGCTTTGCGATTAGCAGTAATCTGTGAAATGAGTTGCATCAATGTCAATCAGTCCCCCTGATCAACAGTTCCCCCTGCCTCTGGCATTTTTGATCTTTAAAATGGATAACGTTTATCAAAGGTTTTATTTATTTCCACAGAAGGCTAATAAAGCTAACATGAACTCTTGAACCTGTTAAATTTAAGCTGTTGGGGTTACATTTTTGGAAAGTTTAGGCAGAGAACCAATGACAAAAAAAAAAAAAAATCTAATAACCTCATATCAAAATAACACTTAATATGGATATTGTACCATAAAATAACTTTTTGATAAAACTGATAACTATTATTAAAGAAATGATTGTTCTATTGACAGGTATTCAACATAAAATTAACATTTATTGTGCTTTAAAAATTATATTGAATTGCTAAAATGGATAGATGGGGGGGAAAACAGAGGAGGAGTTATATATCCCGTCTGGCCTGAGAACAGCTCAGAATCCCCCAGGACGAGCTGGACAACATTGCTGGGGAGAGGGAAGTCTGGGTTTATTTATTTGCGCTTGCTGCCGCCGCGACCCGAAAATGAATGGATGGATGGAAAATGATCACCAATGACCAGTTACTCTTGGTAGTAATTCAAAGTAATTCTCATTTTGTATTCTTTCACTTTAATCACTTTGCCTTTATAGAACAAGCCACATTTAATGTGTGGTAAGATGTCAGTGCTTATTTGCCTGGCTTTGTTTTTGCTGCTTTTTAGCTTTGTTGTAAGTGTCTCAGTATTATTTATCCCTTTTTAAAATAGTTCTTTGGCCTTTTCTTTTAGTTCAGTTTTTGTTCTTACTTACTAATGAAACACTCTTTTATGAAAGAGCTATTTAGTAAAACCTGCGCATGGGGTTTATAGAAGTCCTGTCTATGTCATATGGAAAGATACTGGATTAGATCTTTGTGCACCAAAGAGGGAAAGCTGAAGAGAACATTCAAACTTGTTAAACCCTTTTTGACAATGTAGGCTACATCTCTCTCTGCTGTTCTTAAAGGGACATTGCTCCTTCCATGTTAATTAGCTCTCCAAAGTTTAGCTGATAAATCCATGAATGAAACGTGTCAAGTATATTCAGTCCATGTCAGTCCAGTCATTCTTTTCCCAGTTAACCTCAGACTGTGGTGACAGGCAGTGAAAACAAATCCTATCTTTAAAGTTTACAGTCATCTCCAATAATAATTGGGCTGGGAGGGTATAATAATAGGGAAGAGCATGAAGATAAACAATTAATTGTAAAGAGGCATATGTCTGTGTGTGTGTCTCTCAGTTTGTGTTTGTGCAGGAAAATAAAGAGGGCATATAGATTTTTTTTTTTATATGGAAAATCTTTTGATGCAACATAGACGAGAGCAGGAACTTTCGCCCTCAGCCACTTCATACTCTAGCTGACCTGTGGCATCAGCATTTCATCAGTTCTGTCTGTCAGTGCTGCAGTAAGTGGACACTCGGTGGACGCTAGTTTCTCATCACCCACGCATTTGTTTTGGTTTCTTCAGATGTTAAAGTGATGCCAGACCTGATGCCGATAAAAGGCCATGCAAATAGCATAACTGCTGATGCACATTTAAGAACATATATAAATGAAAAAGGCCATATGCAATAATTAGTTACCTTGCATGACTGCTGTAGTTATATGTGCTGCTAAAATTCTGTGTGCTGTTTTTTTCTTCCATTTTAAGTGTGATTCCTACATCCTAATTTAATTTCCAGTGCTGCAAGCTTCCTCACACCGCTGTCACTTTGTGTGTAAGCAGTGGTGGCAGCAGCTCTGTTAATTTCCCTCTCTGTCCCCTGTGACTTGTGTTTCATTAACAACTACTATGACATGCATACAGACTCAAACACACATGTACACTTCCCAATAGCCTGAGGAAAGCCTGGAGCGACTCCAATTAACAGCAACACGCACTAAGACCAAAATAGCAAACTCCTTTGCTAGTAAATTTTGAAGGACTTTAAAAAGAGGATGCCTCTAATTCTGTCTTTTATAAAAGGATATATTTTCACTAAAGCAACATGGCACATCACACACACAAACACACATGTAAGCACACACACTGCCACTGGGAGGTGTTTGATCAGTATATTTCTGACGACTTTTTATCTTTATTAACAGTGTCATCATTATCAACTCTGCAGAACGTGCATCTCCCTCTGGAGAGAAACCACCCATGGCACAAATGCAAACAAAGACAAAAACACACACACAGCTCAGTATAAGGTTGAATGTGGGTGGATGAGAAGCAGAAGGTTAGCAGGAAAGAGGTGGAGGGCTGAATGGAGAGACAGAGGGAAGATTAAGTATGAGAGGAAAACAAAGGGATGGGAAACTGAGGTAGGAAGGTGTTAGGGCAGTGGGAGGTACATGGTATGTCGAGCAGAAAGATGAAAGGGCGATTAAAGGAGAGAGAGAGAGTTAAAGTGGGAGGGCAGGTAAGAAATGTAGAGGAGGGTTGAGGGCATCTATGGTTAATCCTTTTGAATTGAAAAGTAAGAAAAGAAGAGGGAAATAAGAAAGATCGTCTGAAGTGGTGACAGTGATGTGCGTGATGAATAATGGAAGGACAGAAGGTGCAAAAGGAAATGATACGCTAAGTGATGGGAACGACAGGAGGGAGGTGGAGAAAAGGTGTATGTAGTCAGGATTAATAAAACACAGGACAAGCCTCTATAATCCCACTTTATTCCCAAAGAGAGCAGATAGAAAGGAAGAGATTGAGTTAGGAGAATTGAAAAGAGTGGAGACACAAATGACTTTCTCAGAGAAGATTCAAACTATATGAGCCACAGAAAAGCAAAGCACTGCATGCAAATACAGCTGTAAATGTATAAAGATTTTTTTATAAAGATTTTATTTATAAAGCACTTACCGGTAATCTACCATCAAACATCACTTCTCTATTAAAGCAATCTGGGTTGATAATCAGTATCCGACTAGATCAAGTGACTGGCTAATGTTAACGAGTAAACACTAACATTGGGAAAACATCTTTTACCTTTTGTGCTGCTCACATCTGGAACACATTAAAACTCAATACAATGGTTACCATGGGTCAATTTAAAAACCTGATCACAAATCACTGTGCTCATGAGTGTAAAGGAGAGACAAGTAAATGATTCAAAGATGAAAGGTTTATTTTACATTTCGTGATATTGAATGATTGTCAGAGAATCTTTGGCGCTTGAACTGTACATGGAGACAGGGTGATTGAAGATGTCTGCCCTGAGCGGCAACAAGATCTATCCCCCCCATAGAGTCCAGACACTGGTGGTGGAGGTGTTAGCGGATGATGTCGTCTGGGTTGATGCGATGATGAAGTTGATTGAACTGTGAAGACTGGAGTTGATGAGAAGATGGTTGATGATGTCATCTGAGGCAGACTGCGAAGACTGGGGTTGACCAGACGATGGCTGATGCTGTGATTTGAGGCTGATGGGATGAAGACTGTGATGAACTTGCGAAGACTTGGTGGCGATGGGGAGGTGGAGGGTTGCTCGTAACGATGGCATGAATGAACTAGCGGAAGAGAAAGCCATTTTTAAACAAGACAGCAGCAATGTGATAGGCTAACGATGAGGGAGTGGAGCAGGGCTATTGGATAGATGTGACCAGGTGATGTGAACAACTGATTACAAGAAAATGAGTGAGCATGCGTGAAAGAGCGATTTGACATGGTATGAGAATAAACAATAGAACGAGCATGCAAAATATAGTCTTCCTGACTGAACTTTTGCTAGAGCTACTCTAGCTGCTTTGCCGCTTATTCTTCTGATCTTATAATCTATTTATTTGTCTTTGTTGTGTTTGTCTTTTATTCGTTTTAATTGTACTCTCGAGACATCATTGTAAATGACGGCTTGCCCTCAATGATTTCTCGAGAATATATAAAGGTACATTTATTTATTTTTTGTTAGCAGTCCCTAATTGCAATCTTCTTCTTCTCTGTCACCCAGGCCTTTACTAACTTTAAAAATGAACTTGACACAAAGAAAGTGGTGAGACAGAACAATAAAACACATTTCAAAAAGCTATAGCCCAGAAACCCCTGTTTCAAGGGTTAGGGTCCACACATTACTTTTCTTTCAATAAAGGCATACAAAGACCAACAAATATTCTTTAAAATGTTTTGTTGCAACTCAATTAAGATTTCACTTGGAAGCTTATTTTCATGAATCATATTTCGTCTTCTGACTTTTTCACACTTCTTTATGTGATTCCCTTACTTAGCTCAAACGTAATTTCTAGCTCCTCTTTGGCCCCGGTCTATTCCACACAATAGAGAAATGGCTTCAATGAGTAATTTGAACTCCAAAGTTTAACTGTGAAATTGATCAGATGTGACAATACGAATGATTTAATATGTCCGTATAATGGAGCCCTCTCTGCACTTCCATCAGACGTTAGAGGGTCCCTGCATGAGAGGTGATGAAACAGAAGCACTTAAGTTAATTAAACAGCGTTATCTATAGTCCCTGCACTCACAGAGAAAGAGACCCCTTTGAATTGACGATAGCTACGTAATTACCCTTTATCTCCTCTAGAGAGGTTAGGAGTTCTTTAATGAAGAGCAGTTTTGTTTAAGAGAGAACTGGAATATAAATGGTGGGTATAGACATGTGTGCTTGTGTCTCTTTGTTTGTGTGAGGGCATGCATGTGCAATGGACAAGTGTGTATATGCTGTGTGTGTATATGTGTGTGTATGATCAGAGAGACTACGCTCAAATTTAATTATTACTGTCTGGTGCCATCATTGTCCTTGAGCTATGAAAGTGTGTGTGTGTGTGTGCGTGTGCGTGTGCGTGTGTTTGTTTGTGTTTATGTGTATGAGTTAATACTTCAGATTTGGAGTACTTCAATCCATGGACGGATGCCGCACTCCTTGACTGGCCTTGTATTGCTGTTGTTGGCTCCTGTAAAGAGAGCAGCCTCATACATTACAATCACCATCAGATCAGCTCTTTTTTAACTAAGAGGCAGATTTTACTTGTTGAAAGAGTTCTGGCAGCAATTATGAAATTTGAAGTATTAGCAAATGAAATCATCAAAATCAAAATCATTAAACTTGCTCACAAAAATTGAAGGACCTGGTCCCATTTATGTCATTTAAAGGGTGTGAGTTAATGTGCATTTTTGTAAATTATTCATTATTCATAATTTAAATTTAAATGACATAACTTTATATGACTTAATACTGTATTAAAATGTTATTAGCTTGTTGGCTTAATTTCTACGTATGCTGTGCTTTTTCTGCCCAGGTTGACACTTGTACTAGCTGTTCCCATAATTGTTTGATATTCTTTTAAGTTTTTAATCTTATGTATCAAATAGTGTCAGGACCTGGAGGAAACCTTGACCAGTGCCATGTGGACAACAGCCTCTGTACATGAGGTGCCTGCTCTACTAACTGAGTCAAATCAGCGCCCCTTGAATGTGTCTGAATAATCCATTTTGCAATAGTTACAGTAAGCTATCACACCTTCTCCTTAGGGTGTTGAAAAAAATGTCAAAGTGATCTAGCTGCAAGACCAAAGGAGACACTTTAACACAAAAAAAAACTTATTACCTTATTTTATCAGTGACTTGTTTAAAAGCTTCCATTTCAGTTCTAAACAGCATGAAAAAAGGTGTTTTCTTATATTTGGAGTACTTGATGCTTACACACCATTGGCTGTATATAAAGATGGACACATGTTTACACCTCATCCATCCATAGTACAAAACTGAAGCCAAACTATAAGGCTAACAGCATCTACTTCTTCAGACAATTAAACCGGATTAAAGTGTTACAACTGTGCAGATAGTACCGTACACGGAGTTGCAAAAATCCTGGGCATCTGTTTCACATTTTGTATTCATTCTCCTTAGGGAATTTGAAAGTGGACTACATAGCTTGTAGTAGCGCTGGAGAAGAGATTGTGTCAAGTCAAGTCAAGTCAAGTTTATTTATATAGCACATTTATGTGTTATGGAACGTAATCATTAAAGTATAAAAAAAATGGGGTTGGTAACACAGCATTCTCAGGCAACGCTATTAAGGAATAAGGTAATTTGTTTGACTTTTAATCAGGGTATAACAATAAAAATATATGCTTTTAGTAAGGATGCACAAACACAGACTCATACTGCAGAGCTTTGTGGTTCTGTAGCCAGAAAATTACAAAACATAATTTCAAACGCTTTAGGTAAAAGAGAGAGGAAGTGCAGGAGGAGAAGAGAAAAAAATAGGATGGACAGAAAACAGATACTCAGGAAGAGCTGTGGAGCTGAGGGGATTTAAAGTGAAAGAGTCTTTGATCAGCAGGGAGAGATAAGAATGAAGTCACTTCAGTTCCATTACCACCCTGTTGCAGTGAAAGTGTCAGAGCAGAGTGTGTCTGCACAGGGCTTTGTCACACGCTGAAGGGATCATCCAGGATACTTGATGACAGGAGTCTCCAACACGTCACCCGCAACTTCAGCTATACAAGTAGCTCGCTGCTGGGTCTTCAGTAGCTCGCCAAGAGGTTTACAGACTGTTTCAGAAAATCTGATGATGATAAATGCATCTTGAAAGCCACTTTCCATTTCAATTCAATCAAATACAAAAATGTTTTACCATCTACAACACAAAATAGCAGGATAGTAAGTGGTGAAGGTCCTGTCAAGTTTGTCAGCAACTTGGGATGTAAAGATTAATCGTAAAATCGTGATAAATCGATTCAAAGGTGTCAAGATTCACATCGGTACTCTGAAAAATGAATCGCAATAATATCATTATACTGTTTTAGTATCCTTCATTGAAAACATAAAGCTTGGGACAAACTTCAGGTTGAAGTGTTCATTTCAGAGAGCAATCAAACACCCGCACCTGTATTTTTCTCAGGTTGTCTGCAAATGTTTTTCTAACAGTCTTTTTCAAACAGTCCCTTTTGCTCAGACACTGATTAATGCTCGGATAATGTATCTGATTTGACACTTCACCGACCAGGATCTGTCTTAATAAATAGGTTTTTCATTCAAATTTTTAACACACAGATAACCTAAAGTAAAAATGTCCAAGATCTCTGTATAGATCTCTGGTAAATGGTGTAATGCAGGTAATTTTGTTTTATCCTTGCTAACATTTGCTTCCCTTTTTTACCTCATTTTTTTTTGTTTAGTGGTATACTAGAATAGTGACTGTTTCTGAAAAAAAAACTAGCATACTCCACAAACGTTGTTAAAACACTGAGTCAGTGTTTTGACTCGACTATAAGGAAACCCATCATTAACCATACAGAACTTGTGATTTTTCCCTGTAGTGTCACCACATACATACAGGTCAAAAGGCTCAGTCACCATTGTAACCTCATTTGGCAATACAAAGTAAAATCAAGCTCCCTGTTTATATCAAACAGACTCCCCATTTATGTCAACAAGGCTACATTAAGAATACTCAAACAAATCAACAACAATAAACATTAAAGCCTAAGGAATATATTATTGTATCTATTTTTATTCATGTCATATAGATACATATAGATAGATGAAGTGTTGACTTTAAAAGAAGAAACTTGCATTTCTTAGACTTTTGTATGTAATAAGAAGTACTTGGAAATTCTGTTCTGCAGTGTTGTAGCCAAGAGCTACAAAGAAGTGGATTAGTATTCAGTGATGATAAAGCTTTGGAGAGATCAATGGCTCTTGACAACTACTCTACAAAACAAAGGGTAACTCCATGTGCTCTATCTGTGTTTGTTTAAGCAGAACTAGTAAATGTTTCAACAGTAATCCATATGCCACATATGACACGATGCCTCTGGCAAAGGGAAAAAAATGGTTACACAAACAAAACACATACACACACACACACTTTTACAGTGAAGTTAAAACATGACGGTATGTTGTAATCTGCCAATGCCAACACATGAACTCCAACAGGAATTAGGTTTCCTAATTTACAGAATGACTTTCATGCTACTAAAATCCTCACAACTTTGAAATGGATGATTGTTCAAATAGATCAGTAGAGAGAAAGACATGGCAGAGATATCAGCCGGTCATTACCATTCAAAGAAAAAAATAGAATGGGTGAATCTTGGGGGTCAGAACCAATTAACTTTAAACACTGTAAAATACCTAAAATAAAAAGAGATTGTGTGTACCTATCGGGAAATGATACTAGACCGACAAAATACTATACTGCTGGGCTAGCAAGGGATTAATTAATTAATTATTATTATACTCTTTATCTACATAGGCAAAATCTCTTTTTCTCCCCAAAAGTCTTTCTTCTATCTGTCTGTGTATCTCCTTCTCTCACTCGACTATCTCTCTATCCTTCTGTTTGTCTCTCACTTAATCTCTTCCTCTTTTGATTTTCTCCTTCAGACGCCGAAAATCCTTAGCTGTAGGATTTGATCTATTTATGCTCTAACAAGAGCATGAAATGACACAGAATATATGATTGAAAAGATGTGTACTAAATCAACTGTATATGTCTTGCTCTCCATCCTGAAAGTGGGTATTTATCTTTCACACTGTATGTGCATGTGTTTCTGCAATGTGTGTAAGTCTTGAAGATGAGACCATGAAAAAAGCAGATTATTCAAACTAATACATTGTATCATACAAGAAGTTCATTTTACACATACTCAAACTGCACATACACCCGCATGCATTGATAGACACACAAATTCACACACTCCATGGTTGTTATTACTCAGAAATGAAGATATCTTTGAATCAAACAAAGAAGTAAAAAACAAAGAGACCTTGCATGTTCTGTTCACTTCAGCCATCAGCCAGTCATCCCAGTGTTGATCCTTCAGAGTCAGGTCATTCACTGAGAAAAGGGGCTCTGATTGGCTCCTGTAACCTGGCTGTTGGTTAGTAGCCCGACACAACGAACACAAACACAAACACACCTGTTGACATTTAATGCATCCAGGATACACCAGACATTTTTAGTAGAGATTTCAACAGACATTGAATGGGGATGGGGGATTGTCTGGCCTGCAGGGGGCAGTGTGCCTCTTTGCTCCAGTGGGAGACAAGAAGTAGAGATGATAACAGATAAATATCCCCGCCTTGTTACTTTAACCTGATTTCTTGGAGTCTCACAAAGCTTTGCCACCAAACATGCACAGTGTCAGAACAGTATCCATGCATCTCCCACCAGTCTTCCCTTTGTTGTTGATTTGCTGCCTTCAAGGTCTCAGAGGTTCTTTTTTTCCCCTCGGAAACTAAAGTGAAGGTATTAACTCTACTGCTTTTAAGGACTTTCGGTCAAGTACAATAATGTGTTGAGTCTTAATGGCAGAATCAATCAAAGAGGAGTATTTGACAGGTGAACAAATAAATAAATAACTGTAACCATGCTCTTCTATTCATATGATGTATCAGCAGCTTGAGCAGAAAAGAAAGTTTCTTTTCTTGTTGATATATACTATTCAACTGGCAGACATTGACCTGTGCTCATCTCCAGAGGATAATTTTGACAAGACTGTGTGTGTGTGTGTGTGTGTGTGTGTGTGTGTGTGTGTGTGTGTGTGTGTGTGTGTGTGTGTGTGTGTGTGTGTGTGTGTGTGTGTGTGTGTGTGTGTGTGTGTGTGTGTGCGCACGCACGTGTGCGCGTGCGTGCATGCGTGTTTGTGATGGTTAGGAGCCATGTGTATTGCTGAGGCAGTGAGGGGTGGGGGTTACAGGGTTCCGTGATGTGAGTAAGTGACAGATGTACATGTAGACAGCATGTCAGGGGTGTACATGCACCAGTGACCAGCTCAGCCAGGTGCATGCATAAGCACTGCAAATATGTGTGTCAGTTGGTGTTTGTGTGGGTATTAACCCTGAAGCCATGCATCTTTCGTATACATACACACAGACACACAGACACATCACACATATACATAACAGATGACTTGGTTGAATTAAAGGAACAGTTTGTTCATCTGGGAGCAATGGTTATTGGCTTTCTGGCTGAGTGTTGATGAGGAAATCGATACAACTCTCACCTCTGTACCGTAACATGCATGTTAGTTTATCTTAGCACAAACAAAGGTAAAAAGCCAGTCTGACACTGTCCAGTTGAAACTAAAAATGCAAACAAGCAGGTCAGAATCAAGGGGTAATTCAATATATTAAGATATATATTGCCATATTGTAAGCTTGGAACATAAAAACTGGATACTGACTGGTATCATTTTAAACTCAAACTGCAACAGTTTTCAAAGAGGACTCAGTCATGTATGATGTCATGCTTCCTATTTTACAATGTTTTATTTTATAATATTTTATATCCTGTATTTTTTTTTTCATTTGACTGTTTCATATGTTTGTTGTTGATTGTTATGTACTCTAAAGGCACATCCAGAGACAAGCATTACAAATGAGCTTAGGCTGTAAGTGCTGTGTAGTGTGGCATAACTTGTTTTAAATACTGTCCTGATACAAATAACATTAAATCAAATATTTTTCCTTTCTTTTAACCTGGTTATAGGAAACTTTCAAAAAATGTAACATTGTCACTTAACACGGTCTTTATAACATCAAACATTGTTGCACTACTTGTTATGCAATATTGGAGAAACAGAAAACTGACATTTGCATAAATCAGAAAAAAAAATTGCTAATCTGAATTCAAAAGTGTTTCTAAGAATCCATTCAGTATCAACAAAGACCACATCAAGATGCTCAAGTGTATATGTGATATTTTGCTCCTCTAAAGCTGTCTGAATAATACGTTTATATTGTCTGTTACTTCCTGTTGTCTTAAGTGGTTTCTTGGCAAGCGCTGGGAACTTTAGTATTGTTTTGTCTATATTTCATCTCCCTTATGCAAACTGAAATAGTCTTTTAATAAGAGGGTCCATTTGATTAAAAAAACTCAATCAAGTTGTGTTATAATAAAAAAAGGTCGGCATTTACGTCTTGCCAGTAACCTCACTGTCTGGACACCATCAGCTACTCTTAGTTTTCAGACTTACATATTGATCAGTTGTTTAATCTACACACAAGTGTTTAACGGCTCTAGTTTGTGCAGCAACATATTGATATGAGTAAAAAGAAATCAAGCAATATAATGATCCAGGCTAATGAGAGCCTGGTAATTACCACTGAGCTAATCAATATTTGTAAAACTGATGGATCTGGACATGAGATTAAAGGTCAGGACACTGAGGAACTGCGGACTTATCCAAGTTTTCTCTGTTCTACATTCAAACTGATTCTTTTTGTAACAAAAATAAGCTAACTTTCCCCTTTAAGACCTGAAAACGTTTTTTTCCTTATTCCTCCTCACAAATAGTCAGCCAGACAAATAGTCAGGATGAATTGTACCTGACTTGAGGAGACATTAATTCTTGTAATGTGCTGCATTTAGAAATGTTTCTATGTGGCATTGAATTGTTTTTCTGTTCCAGGTGTTTTTGATGTGTGTTCCCATGCAGACGGAGCATCCCACAGAAAGGAATAAAATCCATTAAGTTTTTGTTTTTGGGAAGATTTTATTTTTGGGCTTTATGTCTTTATTTGAGAGTACTGTGGACAGAATAGGACGTCAGGGAGAGAGAGGTCAGAGAAAAAAGAAGTCGCAGGTCAGACTCGAACCCCGGCCCCTCCCTTCGCCTGGAGGGGGCCACCTGAACGCTAGGCCAACCGGCTACCTGTATAAAAATATTTTTAAATCACTGATGGACAGTTATCCTTTTTAATTGACTTTTTATAGAGTATCATGAATCATTAAATGTGTTCTTGTCTGTGTACACACATGTACCATATGTCGTGCTGATGAACAATTAAACTGTTATTGTTCTGCAGACATGGTACCTAATCCCTACTAGGATTTGTATATCAGGGATAAGGTACAAGAAATTGAAGAAAGGAATATAATAGTGAAAAATAGAAAAGATGCAGTATGTATTACATTTGGTGGAAAGATGGATTTGGTTGAAAGTAATAAAAGAAGTAGGCTTGCAGGAGGACAAGTAAAGGGCAGTGGGGTGGAGAGGTGGAGAGAGAAATGGCTGGATGGAAAAAGAGGGAAATTAAAGCTCATGGTGTATTTCCCCTCAGGGCACAGCATCACTTTTCTGTAAGATCACGGCAACATTGTCTACACCCCTCTAGACTGGAAGAGCCAGGAGTAAGTGCCTGTGGGTGTCTTTTACAAGTGTGTGTGTGTGTGTGTGTGTGTGTGTGTGTGTGTGTGTGCGTGTGTGTGTGTGTGTGTGTGTGTGTGTGTGTGTGTGTGTGTGTGTGTGTGTGTGTGTGTGTGTGCGAGTGTGTGTGTGAACACATGCTCTTACAGGCATGTGGTTGCAAGTACAAGTATGCACATAAATACTAATTAAGTGGTTGTTTATATGTTTTTGCAGATTTTGGAGCAGTTTGAGTTCTGTTTTTGTGTTCTAGTGTTTGCTTTGCTTTTATGTGCGATTTCTGAGGGTACAGTGTCAACTCCATCTTCTCCTCCTTCTCAGTGCGAGGCTGGATATTTGTGTGTGATTACAGGTGCATAGAGAATAGCCTCAGAGATCAGTCCTGATGCCCCGCAGACAGGCCGGACTCATGAGGAGCCAGGCAACGTGAGGTGAGGCGGAGCTCCAGATCCACTGTCAGCTTTGTTGCTGTGGGGATGACACGCAGCAGGAGCTAAGAGATCAAGCACACACACACACAAAGAAAGTAAAACAAACAAAAAGAATCATAGACACTCAGACTCATCCACTAGCGCACAGCATGAGCCTTTCGTTTGGTATTTCTCTCTGCCCATTCCCCACAGTGACCCTGAAATCATTGGCTATATTTTTCAAGACTTCAATAGCCTCACTCCCTCTGCTTTTCTCACTTACTTTTCTTCACTCTCCTTCAATAAAAGAGCCCTGAAAACCCAGGCTATGATTTTCACAACCCTTTCTATCTGCTTGACTCACTAAAAAGTGATCCCTCTCTACACCGAATCTTCCTTTCCTCCTGATAGTGTTACACCAATCCCCACATCCCTCCCCCTCTCTTTGAGTCCACTTCAGGTGCGACCTAAGTCCTTACAATTCCCTCTTCATCTTTTTTTACTCCCTCCTTTTTTTCACATGAAAGGCTTCCTGCTACCCTCAGCTCACCCTCATCCCTGCTCTTTCTTCTTAGAGCACCCTCACACTGTCTTTTAGCCCCAGGAGAAGCTTGGATAACAGGTGGAGCCACTGGTTTTGTTGGGATCAAGTTACCATCTGAAATGCAAGAATGCAGCATTACCCTGGGCTTCTATGAAACCAAACAATAAACTTCACAGCCTCATGACAAATGCACACAAAGAGAGACTCAGTGAAGCCATTGGTAATGTGTTTAGAATAGCAAAGTCTGCGTATAGTCATTCAGTTGATGAGCTTTTATGGTTGTATCATTTTCTTTAAGTATTTTTCTCACAAACAAGAGAAGACATTTTTTTATAATTCATGTGCATGAGGTTTGCAAGCACATAAGCATGAGTAGACAAACTGAACTCACCCAAAGCTAATTTCACAATGAATAAGCATACATAAGCCACACGGCCTTGGCAACCACATTATGGCAACATGCAAGGCCTCAACACAAAGGCAATCACAATGGCCAATTTATGTTTCTACACACATTCGAGGACGTATGTGGTATTGATGGAGGCTATTCATTCAGACTAGGTGTGGCACACATGCTGTGTCAAAGCTTGATTCATGTCCAGTAGCCTAGGGCAACTACATGTAGGTGAAAGAGAGAAAAAAACAGCCATTATGTTGATGGGAACCAAAGTTCAAAAAGCAAAAGGAATAAGCAATTGATGTTGTAAGTCAATGTCCCACTGCTCTGCTTAAAAACCTCCGTCTGAAACCACTCTCTCCTATTGTGTGAATCCTCCCAGCAATCCATTGCTATGACAGGTCAGTTAATATTGACATTATCTCCCTCCACCACTGCAGAAAGCACCTCATTAGCTCTGCATGGGCTTGTACGTGTGTGCGTGTTTCAGTCAGTGTGTGTACGCACAGGTCTGTGTTGATTACAGGGACTGAAGGCATTAGCCTAGTCAAACAGGTGTTAAAGAGACAGGGGACAGTCCCAGTGTTTGCCTCTGAGAGAATAACAGAGATTGGTGTCATCATTCAGCCTGATCATATAGAGCCCCCTGCAGAGATCATCTCTGCGCTGGAATTTGAGTCAAGAGAGGGGGGAGTTCTCGAGAGACATTTGTCGAGCAGCACAGCTAGATGAATAAAGTAGATATTCAGTGTATATATCAATCTGAGATGGACTAATATCTTGAATGTTGTGTGCACAAATGTGTGTTTGTAGTTCTGTATCTCTATGTGTCTCTATCTCTTGGTGAGAAGCCTTAACAGAATGCTGTGTTAAAATAGAGCAAAAGATGGATGCAGGACAGAAAATGCAGTAGCAATTGAACTGGATACACAGGTAATTGGAAGCTAAATTGGCTTCGGAATTAGAACTTGTGAGTGTTCAGTCATTCTGGAACAAGATAACCAACTCTGTGTGTGTGTGTGTGTGTGTGTGTGTGTGTGTGTGTGTGTGTGTGTGTGTGTGTGTGTGTGTGTGTGTGTGTGTGTGTGGGCGGGGGGGGGATATCATTTCAATTGATAATAGCAGAATTGTGAATAATGAATGGATTTATTGCAACACAACACTGTTTTGCATTGCTGTCTTCCACTTCCCCTAATGTTTCCATATCGTACTTGAAACTTCAATCTCTTTGTAATGATAAAGGCATGATTAAAAACATGTCAATGCTATTAGCAGACAGGTTTACTTACTTGTTTAGTGGAAATAATGCAAAATAAATTAAAATGTTTTCCCACAGCTCTCGAGTTAATGCCAGTATAACGTTCACTCTTATTTGTCCTTATTTTTTATCACCCTTCTTTGCTTCTGAGGTTGTTCCATTGATGGCCATTTCCACTTCAGAAATAAAACCTTCATTTCCTGGGCTATTGTACCCAGTGGCAGACAGAATTTCAAAGTACAAGTAAGGCCTATAGGAAACTAATCTGACAAAGATGGTGTCATTATAGAGCCATTATATTCTTCAATCAATATTTATTTTATAATGATAGGTTAAAGAAAAGAAGAGAACATTTTTAATTAGATTTATACATTTTAAGGAAAATATGAAACTTGTGCCAATGTCTCAGATCAGAAAAGTATCATCCCATCCATTAATACTTGAGTTATTCGGGTATATCACCATGTCTTGGTATATCAGTAAGCTTTGGATGAGATGTTCCCTGTTTATAAATAGACAATGGGCAGTTATATGAATAACTGAACAGGAATTTCAGACTTTCCTTCAAGTCATTAATATAACAGGGTTTTATCAAATCAAGTCTAATACACCAGAGGGTAAAACATGGACAACTTATTACGCTGAACATTTTCCTTTATGAATTTAAAACCTTCTTTCAATTTATGATTCAGGTCAGTCCTAGAGAATATTTACCCTGCAGCTAAAAGTGTTAAAATGCTGCTTACATTCAATCATATAATACTGCATTATCCATGACGTGCCTCCATGAGAAGCGAACAGAGAAAATTACACAGCTGAATGAGAAGTTTGAGTTTATGGAGGATTAATGCAGAAAATCTGAAAAAATAAAATCAGTTAGAAGAAAATTCAAAGAAGAGATCACAGGTGAACATCATTGCACTTTGAGCGTGGGAATACAAGGTATTCAATTTTAAAAAATATCTTAAAATCAAGGGTGATATACAATTTTAAAAGCTTTAAAGTATAGGGGGCCAAAAAGGTTATGTATCCGAAGAGGACTGAAGATGTTGAAATTTTGATGGTATCATAGCAACTGCTGGCATCCAAAGTTTAGAAGCAGTCTGTCACTTGTCAGACACACATTGTGGAAGGAATAGAAGTGGAGATTGGTGACTTGAAAATGTGTGTGTGTGTGTGTGGGTGGGTGGGAGGGGGGTTGCTTGGATCCAAAGGTGCAAAAAGCACTGGGCAGGTAGTGGGGTCAGAACAGGCCAGCCAGGTGTGGGTACAGCTGCTCAAGTTTTAGCACCTAGAGGGTGAGAACTAGAAACCCAAAGAAAAGTAATGCAGGGCTTTGAGAGGAGTCTTTATGCTGTGCAGTAAAGTAAATACATAGTGAGGACATGTAGGACAGAAAAGTACTAAAGGTTTGCTGCATTTATGACAGAAATACAGTTGAGTGACAAAACCAGCATCAAATTAAAGGTGCAGGGTCACCTCAATCTGCATGTTGGCATAGTTTCTACAAGTTTCTGAAATTCTTCTGAAGAGATCAAAATCATCTTGAAAATTATAAAAAAAGTTTGTCCTTTTCACATTATGTTTTACTTTACTTTACACTTTCTATAAACTTAATATCACAAGCTTTCAAAATGACATAAACCAAGATGTTCATTTCAATTAAAGATTTATAATAGCTTCTTTATCTCCAGGAAGTCTCCTGCACTCATGATACATAACGTGCTTTGAAGCAATACAACTGATGCAGAGGGTTAGTTAACATCTCCATTTAAATAAAACATTTTAGTCCATTTTCTATGCATTTCTATTAGATTTCTGCTACATTAAGTACATCTTCTCTTTTATTTAGGATTGACCAATTACCATCTGTCTGTATAGCTTTTAATCTTATTTGGATAGCAGTTTTGAATCAGAAGATGGGGATTTTGGTGTTTTAATGTGGAAACCAGAGCAACCTCTGGTTTGGCACGGCACACTGAGTGTTCATGGAAACTCCAAACTGCATTATAGAGTTCACTTGAAAGAGAAAGTTGAAAGCCAATAACCAAATGAGCCTTGATGGAAAGATAAATGGATGAGCTAAGGTGAAGGAGCCTAAGGAGAATGTGTTGGGGACAGCTTGATAGTGGAGGGAGACTTTTTGGCCACTCGGGATGGTAAGACTGCCTCAGAGGATTTATTGAGGCAATAAAAGATAAGGTCACTGTGTTGTAGGATTTAATATTAATGTGCCATTTGACCATCATCATGGAAGAAACTAGGTTATCACTTGTACTTATAGCTCCAGGCGGTTATTTTGTAATAAAACAAGTGGTTGTGGGAGTAGCTGGACCACCAGTGGTCTGTCAGAGTTCCTCTCCAGTAAAACAATATACAGTCAACTCTCTTTGAAGTGAGCAAGTGAAGTGAAAAAATCCCCTGACTGTTAAAAAACATTTCTACCAGGCCTTTCATAGTTCCCCATTACTACTTTGTCACAAATTACCTGTGAAGTAAAATAAATTAACCAAACAATCAAGATTAAATCTCTTAACAATGGTTGACTGGGTGTTTTTTTTTTAAGTAGAAAAAATAATTTACTGCTTCCATACATTTGGTGGGGGGTTTTGCGAGAGGTGGTCCACCACACTCTTGTCAGTGCTGGCAATTCACGCCCCCTGGTTTGGACTATCCAATAGAAACCGCGGGAGCACTCGCCTCGACCAATCAGCGACTACGGATGATAGTGAATAGAAGTTTAGTGTTTTTGCTTGGGATAGATCGAGGGGGAGAATGAACAGAGAAAGTGATCCAGCAATGAGGATACAAGCCAAAGAAGTCTAATGAGACTCGAAAATATTGAATTTCTCCTTTCAAACTTTACCCGCAAACCCAGACGCTACTTGAATAAGGCTAGACAACAGCCCTCTCCCCAAAGTCTATGTCGAAGAGAGTGGCAGGTGTTCATTTGAGGGAGACACATCGCCTGGGTCAGCTTCACACAAGCCTCAACAGGGCGCCGAGAACGAGAAAAGCTAAAACGACGCTAGCTGTTGACTGAGTTCCGTAAGTTTGACCAAATACGTAATAACACTTTTAAGTCACCGTTTCCTAAACGCTGAGGACTTTTAGAGGAGCGTCGAGTACTGGTTCAAAGAAGGCGAAGAGCTCCTGTGTCGTGTTAGCAGCAGTGAGAGTCACGTCTGTATAACGGGGCGCTCGTGCTCACTTTCTGACTTGTGCTAACTCTTCTTTACCGCTGCATGTACAACAACAAGATGAAAACTTTCTGCTGACAAACTTAAAATGCGTTTATGTTTTTACCAACCTGTTGTGTCATTTACCCGCGTAATCCGAGACGCTAAGCACGACGCCGAGTAAGCCTCTCTGGTATCCTAGAAGAGAGAGTCCCCCTTTCTGGGAGAGTTGTGGATGCTTTATATCCACGTTTCTCCATCTGCTCTCCTGGAAGAGACTCGGAGCTCTCTTTCCAGTCCGTCTGCAGTCAAAAACCTAGAGGTATTTTGAGAATCAATTACTGGATTGTTTTTTTTTAAAGAATGGATCCACGGGTGAATAATATAAGTGTCCTATTGCTTTTTTGTTAATATGAGCACTGTTTGGACAGCCAAATGATCCGCGGGACAAATCCCCGGTGAAGACATCAAAACAAGCACGGATTTGAGGTCGATAGCAGGGACTAAGCCGATAAGTCTAAAACACACTCAAATGTATTAATTCCTTACTCGGATCAATCCAAATGAAAACAAGGTATAGCTGGACGCAGGGACTCACTGACTCCGCAGTAGCAGAGGGATATTACCGTGCTGTTACTTCTTGAGGGGGGAAAGTATCTCTATTGGGGAGGCAGCCCTTACCCCGCCGACTCCCTTTCCTCCTTTCTCCGGCTGCCTACTGAGTTTTGGACACCGGAGCTGGAGAGTTACTACAGGGAGATTTTCGGCTGGGACAGCGGTGAACTGCCGGACCTGGGATCTCTAATTTACCGAGGACATCACGGAGGTGCACCAGTAACCCTTTCTCTCCACTTGCACTTCTAATTCGTGCACAGGGTAGAGAGAGTCAGAGAGTTACAGCAAAGGAAAGCACAAGTGGACCTGGGCACTGTTGGTTAACCTGCTCCCGCACGAACGAACAAGGGAGTTCGTTGCCCTGAGGGCTACCCGGAGCTTACGGAGGGGACCCACAACGGGCAACCGGCAGAAGATGATGGGGACAGAGTCGACCCGGAGTGGATACCGTTTTCCGCCTCTTTTTCTCCTTCTTCTTCTCAGCAGCAGCTGCAACATGTTGCACGGCCAAGGTAAGAGATTTACCCCCAGGAGAGCTGGGTTCATGTGTCAGATGATCCACCAAAGAATGACTGTAGGCTACATAGATTCATCTATACAGTAATGCATGTGTGTAAGGGTTTTAGTTTGAAAACCCTAAATGCCAGACTCGTTTGTCACTTGGACCATGATGAAGAGGGGAAAGTGAAATGATGACTCTTCAACTGGAAAGAAGGGGTGTGATTTATTAGAGCAAGTAGCCATTTTCCTGTTAGTTTGTATGTCTGTCCTTATTGGAAGGGTATAACGAGGTGGGTGTTTTTTTAATTAGAGAATAACTATGTTATGTTGGTAAATTAACGGAGGTTGATGGCTTGTTAAAAGCAGACAGATTAGGGGGAAAATACTGCTTTGCATTTGTAAAATTACTCTTATTGTTATGATGATTGTAGGATTAAGGTATTGAGGATATGTATGGGGAGGGGTTGTTACAGTTTCCAAGCATTGATAATCCCCCTCTTAGTCAATGACCTGCTTAACTACATCTCCTGGTTTGGCACAAATTCACAAACACATACAGCTGCATAAAGTGTATTCATTTAAGTTGGCTTCTATTAGTCCAGTGTTGTTGGCCCTGTTATGGTGGCTTGTGTCCAGATCATTGTGAAACTTGTGGCTGCTGAGGGGTTAACTGTGTCGGGTAATTGTTGAATACAGTGAAAGAAGACAAATATGATGAGATATTGATTCTTGATCAGAGCTGTTGGTGGAAATTCTGGGTTGGCATGCATTTAGAAGCTTTTTTTTTTATCAATATGTGTAACTATATGGAGGGCTAGGAGAGAAACAGTGCATATTGTGTGAATCTGTGTGTGTGTGCTTGTTTCTTTGTATGTTTGCACGTACCTCATGGGATCATGTCAAAGAGGCAAAACAAAGGCTCAGAAAAGGTCAGGCTGGTGTCGGCTCTCGGTTTTCTCTGGGTCACAGATGGCGTGGTGGGCAGAATGTGTTGCTGAGACTCGGGGTCATGTGGAGGAGGGGGTCTTAGGAATGTCTCAGTCTACATGGGTGTGTATGTGTCTGTCAGAGGTGGGGGTGAGCTATTTGTGAACACATGGAGAATGCCTGTGTGCCCTTTAAGTGAAGTGAAAGTGTGAAAAGAGGTGGCACAGGTAGAGGAGGAATGAGGAGGGAGGTAGTGTGGCAAAAAACAAGGTTGTGGTGTAAGAGGGGAGCGGCACGGAGAGGGGGTGAGATCTTAAAAAAAAATGAGTGAGGGAGGGTTGAGGGGGAATGTGATGCAGCATGCTTGTCACTCACAAAACTGTGCCTGCAGTTCAATCGATGGAGACAGTATGACAACACCTCTGTGTGTGTCAGAAGGTGCTGTCTTTTCCCTTCTTAATCCAGTCGTCACACTCTCCCTCCTGTTTCCCTCCCTCCTTACGAGGTGGTGAGGAGATGGGAGATGGAGGGATGTTGTGGCTGCAGAGTCAGCTCCTTCCGTCCTCCCTCGAATGTCAAGGTCTCAGCATAGGCACCCAAGTTACTACGCAAACCCTCAAACCCCGCAACTCTCATGCACCAACTTTCCAGCTGTCTTAACTAGAGGGGTGGGGGTATCCTGCTGCATATATTCTACAGGATAACTGGCAGGGCAGGGTATAGGAGGTGAATTGGAAATTAGTGAAGCAGATATGGGATATGGGCTTGTGGTGGAGGTGATGAGGGGGTGGACTGGGGTTATTGATTTGATAATCTGTGCCAAGCGGCCAATCGAAGGCTGTAGATTTTCTAGGTTCTGACCCCACTATCCCCAGCATCTATTAGGATGTTTTATTTTAGTAGAAAAAGGATGAAATTCATGAGCTAATGTTGATCTCCCTGATCTCTCACCCACTCTCTCCTTCTGTTGCCCTCCATCCTCTTTAAATCTTCTCCCTCCTTTTTTCGTCTTCTCCCTCCCTTTCTCTTAGTCAATCAATGCCCCCACCCGTCCTCATAAATGCAAGGTTTTATACGAGCCAACTCTCCTCACTGGGAACACATTTAAATAAGCTCATCGATCTTTCATTTTAGAGTTTAAGTGACGGCAGCCTTTTACTGTCTCTCTCCTCCTCCTCCTCCTCCCTCTCTTCCTCCGCTTCTCATCTGCTCACCTCTCCACCCTCCCTTCTGTATTCATAACTTATCCCTCAGACCCCCACCCGCCACCCCTAGTGCCTCCTTGTTACTTAGTGGGTTCTGCTCCACAGCTGTTTGACTTAGTTATTTTTCAAGTGTGGATACAGAGAAAGCCTCGTTCTTGACTTCATTTTGAGACTGATGTTAACAAGGGGCAACATTGAGTTTTTTTCAAATTGTAAATAATATTCTCACTAAATGGGGTCCATAATGATTTTCTATCCTTACTATAATTTAAATGGACACTTTTCCAAATCCAAATAATAGATGACTTTGAACATTTTAATGTTAAAATGTCATTCAAACTGGACTGATGTTCACATAAAAATGAAGGCCATTAGGTTTAAAAAGCAAAGAATATTCTGTCCTAGTTTCTAATAATGATAACAATAAAGGTCCAAACAAACTAAAATCTTCCTGTTGTCATTAATGCTGACCTTCTGTAAAAGTCATTTCATTACAACGGAGCTGAAGTATCCCCCGCTTTTAAACCATGGCGATTCTTTCAGGTCTAACACTAATTAGCAATTAATATTTTTAAGAGCTCTTTCCCGAATTTACTTTCTTGAAGTTTGCTTCTGGTTCAGCCTCAGCCAAGCAAATCTGTGCATCATCATGCTGAACCACAAAGTGGATCCATCATTGTGATTAGGCTTGTTGTGCCAGTTCCATCAACTAAGTCAGAGATAGATCCTAATTGGGAACATGCTTAGGCTAATTTAGGTCACTGACAGGGCATCAGTGTGGTGGTCTGTGCGCTGGGAGAGTTTTAAGTGTGGTAATACAACGCAAATCCAAGTAGACCAGCATGCAGTCTTACACATGCACATCCACACACACATCTTTCTCCTTCATTGTTATCAAACTGTTGAAGGTAATGTTTTTAAAAAGGATGTGATAACTTAGAAGCCTTCTTTAACTGATTTTCATCCTATAGTGAACAACCATTGCATGACTTTAGCTCTGCTTGGACACTAAATCTTACGTCTTTCTTTTTCATTTTTCACTTATTGTCATCCTTTTTTTGCAGCAACTGTTGCTCATTTCTTGTATAAACCCATTTTGTTTTAGAACAGGTTGTGAAGCAATTGTAAGACTCCATTACTTAATTCTGCATCCTGAAGGTTGTGATGTTATTCAACAGATTTGTTTGAACAGTTTACATGTTCTTTCATTGCTCACAGATGCTATTGCTGATTGAATCCCTCTTTCAGATAGTTTGAGTCCTGGGGACAGTCCTTCGGATGAATCGAGTGCAGGTGCATATTTACGAGAGGAGTGAGCAACAATGAAATCAGTGTGTGTGTGATAGACGTCAGGCTAGGCAGGTCTAAGAGGAAGTGAGGTCCCTGGTCAGCTCCCTAATTTTCTGTCTGTCAGGGGAGAGTCAAATCACCAAATGTCTACAGCCAGCTGACACTTTGCAGTGTGTGTGCAATCATCTGTATGTTTGAGTGGGACACAGTTTGTGTGTGTGTGACTGCGTGACTCTACCTGTCTCAGTGTACGGACCTAGTAAGAGATTTGAGTCTGACAGGATTTCAGAATGTGGACAGAAAGTGTTGCCAGCAGGTGTGTGTTTGTGTCTGTGTGTGTCACATTGATGCTGCTAACCCTCTCTCAGCTCTAAGTGTGTTCTCTGCACAGCAATAGAAGTGTCAGCTTTATAGAAGCACCCAGAGTCTCCTAATGCAAAATAATCATCCGTGTGTGTGACAGAAATGTATTTGTGTGTGTAGAGGAGTGCAGCAAGTGCATCTATCCTATCCATCATTCTTTTTTTATTGTGCCCACACACACACTTGTTATAGTAGTTTATATGACTTTCACTGTAAGTTTTGCTGATGAGGTCTTTTAAGAGTTCAGCTGCAGAAACGTTTTTGCGATTACTGTCAGTTCCATATTAAATATTAATTAACCTAAACTCTTTTGTGTGAGACGTGGTGCACATTTCTGCTTAGAATAGTAGCCTCTGTTTGCAATGAGATGTACATTTTATTTCATAAACATCCTTCAGAGGCTTGAAAGTAGGATTCACTCTGTTCTCTTGATTCCTTTGTCATACAGGCTCCTTTTTGCACATCAGCTCCGTCTTTTTGTTTTGTTTTCTTCCTATTTCCTCCCCACCCGTCTCACCATAAGGAACGAAAGAATCCGTTGCTGCAGGCCACACAGGTGGAAAAGCTGCTGTTTAAGTCTATGTATCTATTATTCAAGAGAGGGGGAGGACGTTTCTATTGATCCGCTGTTTGTACATGTGTGAGGAATGAGGGAGTGGGATGGGGGAAATTGCACAAAAGCTTATCTTGTACTTTTCGAGATGGTTTTGCAGCGACAGATCCAAGTTAAGCTGAACACTTGCAAAACATGAACTCTATCGATTGACTGAACTGCAAGACATCACAAAGCAAAAAGGCAGACAGACAAATATCAAAACTGGCAGGCAAGAGAAAGAGACAACTACGCACACTAACTGTTATCTGAAAAGTGAGTACGTTGAATGTCAATGATGTCAGTATAGTCTCTTACTGGATACAGTCTTGTCTCTTTTAGACATGGATGGCTGATAATTATAACATTTTTGTTGATGACATGTTTAGCAGGTCAAGAGACAAACATCACCTGTACAGTAACTCACTGATGACACTAACAGATTCATGAGTTTGCGACTCAACACAGAAAATGTCAAACATTAAAATTGTTTTAAACTCAGGCTCTCTCAGTGAGTCTCTTTAGTGACAATGATTTCAGTGCAGGAAAGCCACAACTTTTCTAACATCTTGTTACACATTCTCACCTTTGTTTCTATTAATGTCAGTTACCATTGACTTAGAAACTGAGGTTTCTAAGTCAAAACATCTGTGCAGAGACAGTTTATGAAAAGCATAAACATGATGGATTTGCAATGAAAATATTGTTATACACAAATGCAAATGATCCTCTAGCTCAGAGGTTCTCAGCTGGTGGGTCAAGACCCAAAAGTGGGTTACGGAGTGGTTTTCAGTGGGTCACAGATGTGTGCCTGGAAAAAAAGTTGTGTCATAGTCTATGAGGCGCCTTTTAAACATTTTTTTTTTTTTTTTCTTCTACTGTCTGAGGTCAAAACTGCACAATGTTTCTTTAAATTAACCTGATTGGTTGAAAAAAATATCCTGGGGGGGTCCTGATCTAGACCAGTTAAGAACCAGTGCTCTAGCTCAATCAACACCTCTCTGTCAACAAAGACCAATCGTTATAAGCCTTACAAAGATGGGGTTAACTGCCAGGCTTGTATATGTAATATTTATTACATAATGAATGTTCATCTACCCATTGATTAGCTATTATATTTCAGCTGACTTCAGAATGGAGGCTTGAACCATCCTGGACATGTTGCTAGTCAATCAAAGTGCTGATGATGGAGACAGACAATCACATTTACACCTTCAGGCAGTTTTGTTTTAGTCACCATGATACCTGACTTGCATGTCTTTGCACTGGAGAAGGAAGCCTACAGAAAACACAAGCAATTTAGGACTATTTTAATAATTGATTTATTGGTCGATGATTTTAAGTCTAATACAGAACATGATTTCAAAATGACAACTGTAGGAAAAAGTGCACAAACGACACGTTGCTCGAACGCTGTTAAAGTATAAACTCAATTATATAAATAATTAAAAAAACAACTAAATGACAAACTAAATGTTGACAGGATGCTACATCAAATAGATTTAACAAAACAGATATATGCTTAACAACATTTGTAAGAGATCTTTTTCCTACCTCACTCCTCACTTAGTGTCTTCACTCTGGCCTTGTTTTAAGAGTTAATTTTGGCAGCTCTTTTAATTTGTCTTAGTCTTAGGAAATACTTATCAGTTTTAATCACATCTAAGTCCTCAATAGTTTTTGTTTTGATCTGATCAACAACAACTCAAAAAATGAGTCCAGTTTTTTGTCAATAAAAAGTGAAACATCATGGTCTTCTTTTACCGTCTTAAAACTACTTCAACGAGTCACAAATGTAAATACAACATATAACATATATTTTATGGAGCTTAATGGTATTAAGAACTTTGAACTCAGCGAGAGTAGAAAGCAGAGCAAGGCTGTGTACAGCCAAGTGGCTCTAAACACGACCAAAGACAGGCACAGGAGGATTCATCTCTAATCAATGACTACGTGGCCTCTCCATGTGGAGAAATGTTTGTGAGACTTACTATGCCCCAATTATTGCAGGCTGTTTACTGTGCTGTATGCTCCATATTTATATGAAATATGACCCGTTGACTTATTTATCACCATATTTCTCAAGAAAAACACATCCATGATATCTGTTTACCTCTCTTTTTCGTAGCAACCTCCTCCTTTCTGTGGAAGAGACCAGACCATTAACTGTAGACATGTTAAAAGAATTTCAGCTAATGCCTCAGAGAAATGATTACACGCGTCTGAATATGGTACATCCTGGAAAATATGTTTTCAGTTTTTCATATTCTTTCAGGGAAAAAAGAAACCAGAGTTAACTAAAAAAATAAATGTATCTACTATATTTGAATACAGGATTCTTCTTTTTTCGCTTTAATGGATTGTAAGTAGGGATGGGTCTAATTTTGGTAAATTCCGTTAGTTATTCATTTCAATTCAAAATGCTACTTTTATTCTCATTTAAAAAAATGATTATTAATGTCTCCTGGTTGTCATGCACTTGTAGCGCCAGATGATGGATTTGCAAAGTTGTTTGCTAACTGCATTTAAATAAGAATTAAAGAAGAAAGCAATCGTGTCAGGTGACACTACTGTGACCTTTCTGTAAAGATGCTTACTTAGCATCTCTTTACTTAAAGAAAAAACATGGCTAAGTAAAATAGATCGTGACTTAAGTTCAAATTACCGCGATCACATGCTTAGCCTGTTAGCCCGTGAATGGATATTTCAATTTCACTGTACTGTATGTGTTAGCATCAAGCTTAAAAACCAAGCTGTTCATCCCATCTCATCTGGAACAAAATGAGAAACTGGCAATAATTCAGATTTTATTTGAATATTTAAAAAATGATTATAATAAAAAAATCCAACTGCTATGAAATGACAGAAAGTGAATTCTGTTATAGATCATTCATAATTCTTTTAGGTGTAAAGCTGACGTGAAGAAGTAAACTTCTCTATGTGTCTAATGTTCATCATCAGTCATGTGAATGATGGCCCTTAAAGTCGTACCAAGAGCAGTTTCATAGCGGAAAGTCCTCTCTCTTGACTCTTTGTCAGTATTTAAATGCTAAACCGGCAACCTTCCACTGGATAGTACCTCAGGCGGTCACCCTTTATTTCCCTTCCGCCTCTGACTTACTTTTCCCTCTGTTTTCAGTGTAGCTTTAGTCATTTTACTGTGACATTTGCAGGGCATGAAGTAAAGACTGTTCCTTTTTAGATAGTCAAATGTGCCCCTGCCCCAACTCTGTGTTCCCCATACCTGGCCAGCCTCAGCACCTGGCTGATGCTCTTAAATTTGTTTGTTTTGACTGTGGTTTGGCCTTCATACTATTTGTATGTGATCTTTGCATAGTGAGTCGCCAGTCACAGAACATTACCCAAGTCAGGCTGGGTTGAGCTGGTGAGAGTGTTGTGTCTGTATCAGAGCAGCATGATTTACTTGTTCAGTGCAAGGGTTTTTAACCTGCTGCAGGTGTGTGTTCTCATCTTGCTGAGTTTGATCTGCTACAGGTGTTTGGAAGGGTGTGTGTGTGTGTGTGTGTATACTGGTTTATGCTATAGGCTTAGAGCTTTTTGATCTCATCCAAGAAAAGGCACGCAGTACTCTACTGTATGTGCGAGTGCGCTCTGTGTGTGTGTGTGTGTGTGTGTGTGTGTGTGTGTGTGTGTGTGTGTGTGTGTGTGTGTGTGTGTGTGTGTGTGTGTGTGTGTGTGTGTGTGTGTGTGTGTATGTGTGTCTGGCCAGAGGTTTTTACCGTAGTCCTTTGATCCACACCAAAGGTGGGCATACTTCTCTGTGAAGCCGGCCAACAGGATGTAGACTAAGCCTGTGCTTAAGATGTGTGTGTTCACTTGTGGGTGTGTGAGTACATTTGACAGAGGTGCATGGCCTGAATCAAAAGCTGTCGTCTTGTTTTTATATTGCATGCATATGTGTGCATTAGTGCGTCTACAGAACACAGCCAAATCCCTGCTGATTTGCATGTTGGGATAAGCCTCATCAGTGATTTGATGTCTTAATTCTCCTAATTTTCCACACTGATTCACAGTTTCTGCCTCATACAGTGCTTGTTATCTAAAATAGCTTTAGGGACATAATGACTTATTTGAATTGTTAGGAGAGTTTACTACAAAATAATGAGCAGACATTCAACAGAGCACCAAATCCTTTGTCCTCTCATTTGCTGTAAAAGCACTGGCATGTGATTATCTCAGGGTGTCTCAGTCTCAACTCTGGGACATCAATGTTCATATTGACTTTGTCTTAAGGAACTGAAGGTGCTGCACTGGTTGTCCAAGGTAATACACTTCAGTGTTTCCCATAGGTTTACAGCTGGGTGGGGGGGGGCAGACGGACACCAACACTTAAAGGAATCTTGGTGTTCATGCTTTTCTTTTAATGACGGTTGTCCTGTTCTATCAGAAAGGTATCCTTAAATGACTTCAAATTAACTTGGGGCGCAGTGGTTAGTGTGTGCTCCCCATGTATTGAGGCTGTAGTCCTCCAAGCGGGTGGCCTGGGTTCGAATCTGACCTGTGGCTCCTTTCCTGCACACCATTCCCCACTCTCTCTCCCTGATTTCCGACTCTATGCACTATCCTATCTCTACAATAAAGGCCCAAAAAGCCCAAAAATAAATCTAAAAAATAAATAAATAAATATATTATATATTTCTTTTTTTATTAACTTGACTTTCAAGGGGGGGCGGGCTAACTTAGACCATACTCAAACAAAAACAGTATACAAGCTGAACGATGATTTAATTCCGTCATTGGTTTAAGTTGGTGCAGCTGAAATTTTACACACACACACACACACACACACACACACACACACACACACACACACACACACACACACACACACACACACACACACACACACACATCATTGCGTTAATTCCAATTCTGAGCTCCATGCAGGGATAAGAGGCTTTAGGCAAAAATGAAGCTCTGCTTTAGAGCTAGCAGAGCTCTGAAACTGTGCACACCATCAGATGTATGACCTCACTCTTACAATCAGTAATCATACGCACCAATCACGTTCCAATAAGACAATTGCAAAATCTTGACAAGCTCTCAGTCGGATTGGGATCATTCATGTACATTAAGGGGATTTCGGGTGTCTACTTCAAATGTTTTTCCCCCCTTTACTTTTACTGTTGCCATGTTTGATTCCTGCAGGAACTACAGCAGAGTTATTTTAAGGGGATTGCTAGCAGTGCAGGAACACAATCCCAGTTTGTGTTGCTTGACCTGGGTAAGAAAAGGTGCTCCTAAAGGTAAAACAAATGGAAAAGATGGGCGCTTTGTACCTGGTAAACGAACTATGCAACAAGAAAAACAAGAAAGTGAAGTACACCAGCATCAGGAGGCAGTAGTCCATGTAGAGCAAAGTATGTAAATGTGCTTAAAACAACACACCCATAATGCTCCAGAGACCATGTTCTACTTTGTAAATGTAGATTCAGTGATTACAATGACAACTATTATTACTATGAAGTAGCTTAGGACATCCTGACAAAAAGGGCCTTGTTTGGTCCCAGCTAGTTTACTTGTAATTGACAAGCCAGTGTCCATTGAATACTTAAAGTATTCATTTTCTTTCTTTGCACTTTGTCTGGAAATACATGGTTTAAGGTCTGCTAATGAATCAGACTAACTCTAATCATCTTGAATTTCCATAACTCTTTAACCCCGAGTGTACTCAAGCCAACTAAAAACACACGATTACTTTCAAGGCATAATGAAAACGAATGGGTAAGACTCTGTGATTATTCAACTGTCTTTTGCCTATATCCCGAAAGAAATGCTTTGACCGACTCGGAGTCGAGCAGATAGTGATCAGGATGAACTTTTGCTCTAACAAGTGAGAAGGAAGGTGGTGTTGATTGATGGCTGAGGAAATGAATGGATACAGTACAGGTAGATGAAAAGATATGCTGTTATGAAGAAAAGAACTCAAAGTAATTCAAAGAGAAAGTAGGTGGAAAGAGAGAATAGTCTGTCAGCTATGTAGTCACTAAAGTAGATGGATGGATAAGAAAAGACAGAATTTAACAGAGTTAATCAAACTATAGGTTTGCAAAGATTGATGAAGTGAGTCCAACAAAGGGAAAGATGAGAAGAGAGAAATGGTTTCTTGACTAATGGATTCACTTAAAAAAAAGTGTATTTACCATACTTCATATTCAGCTTCTACTACGTTCATCTTTCCTCCTAATCGTTGCACAACATCCTTCTCTGCTTTCCTTCCTTCTCTTCTTTCTCTCTTCCACTTTCTGTGTGAAGGGGAGGTGTACACTCATTCATTCATTAAGTACACATATTACAGACACTTTGTTATCCTGTAGTAAAATGGTTGTGTGTGTGTGTGTGTGTGTGTGTGTGTGTGTGTGTGTGTGTGTGTGTGTGTGTGTGTGTGTGTGTGTGTGTGTGTGTGTGTGTGTGTGTGTGTGTTGATGGAATTTCAAGTAATCTCTAGCAGGATTCACTTCATCTTGTGAATGTGGGAACAGAAAGAGAGAAAAGCAAACAAATGAAAATAAAACGAAAGCGTTCGAGTGAAAAAGAGAAATTAATTTTCCTGTTTGCCTGTCGGTGCAAAGCCTTCAGTATTCCTGGGCCGAGCTGCTGTTAGGCTTTCACACACAAGTGAGCATCTCAGGACACACACACAAACTTAGACACAGCGATACAGACACACTAATACCCTCAGTCATGTTGAATTATAGTGGAACCTGGAGGCTACGCTGTGTGTAGCAATGGCTGCCATGTTTGACTCAGCAGAATGTTACTCACAGGCAACAATGCCACGCAGTGCTTAGTTTGACTTCTCAGCTTTCAACCACCACACCGGACATGATATTCAAGATTGAATTATTAATGCTATTATAGTATAGAACTGAAACTTAACATTTATAACTGTGTCTTGCGTTGCAATGCATTGGTACTTTAGTTTGAAAGTACCAGCATATAAATGGTAAAAATCTGATTTTTCAACATAGGCCCTCACGAGATGACACCATGCATCTTGTGCTACTTTCACATGATTGCGTAAAAAATAGTTTTGAATGAATTTTACGTTTAATGATCTTATGCAAAGTTGATGAAATGTATCACTTATGAGACAAAAGACCATAAATGAGGCAGTTGACTGGGCAGGATCATTTCTAACATGATTAAACTCGCCCGCTTTTTTTTCTAGGAATGACTTTGTTCTCTAGTGGCAGCATGCAGAGAGCCTGCTTCATGTGGAGTGTTTATTAGACACTACTGAAGCCGTGAGTCAAGGCTATCAAATATAGACATGTCATTTGCTTTTAAAGACGGTTAGTGTTGAAAAGTCAATTGTTTTCTGTAAAAAGTTTAAAGACTCACAAATAACTGTCACTTTGCTAAATGTTGCTTAGTGCTCATGGTGGATTAATGTTGGGTCTTTGTAAATAATATAACAATGAGTAAGGTCTTTTACCTGCTTTTTGAAAAGTGTCTTGAGATAACATTTGTTATGAATTGGCTCTATACAAATAAAGATTGATTGATTGACAAATAGGGTCAGCTTCTTTAAACGTGATACAGTTATATGGGGGCAAAAGCACATCGTCCCAGCCTTTACATTTTTCATCAAGCTGTGGATCAATTGCGCCTGGAACCGCGGGGGTTGATCCAAATGGATCACTGATCAACTGTGATCTGTATCACCAGAAGCTCTTTGTGCTGCATTCACTGGCAGACACCCACATGCTCAGTTTTGGAGATCTCATCTGTACCAATCCATTCACAGAGTGTCGTGCATTAGCAAAACAAGGTCCGGACTACAGATTGAAATGACAAATTGTCATGCAGGCGCTGTAACATTCGCATTATAACAGTAATCTGTAATAGTGCTATGTAATGATATCATAATGTTGTCTGAAGGGTGGTGTTTGTGGGTTTTGCTCCAATAAACCAATTCACTAAATGTCAGTCCACGGCTCTAGGCAAACAATATGCTGATTTCTGCAACCATCATTTCGAAACAGCTCCTCATGCCAGGCAAAATAGTCTTTGAGTGTGTATATGTGTTCAAAATGAACATTTCTCATAGTTCTTGGCAAAAATCTACTTGATTATGTGTTTTCACAGCCACTTTATCTGACAGAGGGGCTTATTAGGCTGTCACTTGCTCATCTGTGTGTGTCTGTGTGTGTGTGTGTGTGTGTGTGTGTGTGTGTGGGCTGTGTTTGTAGCTTGTTTATCTGTGCCTCAGGTGTGCAGATAATTGCAGTGTCTGTGTGTTAGAAAGTGAATAGGCTTTTAAACCACCTGCTTTCAACACATTGACACAATCACTGCTGAAAGAATTTCAGCACCTCCCCATCACAATTCTCTCTCTCTCTCTCTCTCTCTCTCTCTCTCTCTCTCTCTCTCTCTCTCTCTGTGTCTCTCTCTCTTTCTCTCTGTCTCTCTCTTTCCCCCCTCTCTCACTCTGTATAGTTTCTCTTTCATTGTGGCTCGTTGTCGATTTCCGTCTCCCTCTCTCCCCTTACCTTGTGGTCTTCCTGTCCATTGAGTCTAAATCTAATAAGCTTGTAACGTAGATGTATTAAGCTTGCATAATGACACAGCTGGCCCTTTCTCTCTCTCTAAACACACACTCACACGAGCGCAACAGACATTGGATGCACACCTGTGTTATCGTAAGTGAATGGAGGAAGGACTCACACAAAACAAAAGACACATGCTTACGTGGTCAGGGCTTTTTTGCTCTTGGAAGCACAAATGAAACAGTAATATTTAATTTATCTGTCTTTTTTTAATCAGTTTTGCAAATCCACCACTATTTTTCCTCTCTCTTCTGTTATTTCTCATGATCTCTCTCGTCTATCGACACAAGCAGTCTCTCAAGGAGGACTGCTTGTAGTCTTTCCATGCTGTCATTTCTCCCACAGCTCTGTGGTGTCACGTTACAGTCAAGTCTGCAGGAACTTTCCCTTTTAATTTCTCCTACTTCTCTCTTCTTGCTCTGTCTGTCACCTCTCCCCCCCCTTCCCTTCTCCCCCAAACCATCCTATTTCCTTCCCTTTCATCTCACTTCTCGTCGTCCCTCTTTGCCTCTGGCTCCATACAATGGGAGGGAGGTGGTAACCTGTCCCAGAGCGGAGATCCACTAACTGCAGCCTTTGGCACCAGCTGTCTGTCTGAGGCCCGATGTATCTCGCATGGTTCTTGGTGACGGATTTTTTCCCTGTGTGTGTGTGTGTGTGTGTGCGTGAGAGAGGGAGCAGTTGAGTCAGAGGAGAGGGTGTTCGGTGAATGTGGTTGGTAACTCTATCTTGGAGGACATGGAGCTAAAAGCATTAGGTTATAACAACTGCCAGGCCTGGCAGCATTTGACAGAGCTCTGGGCAAGGATAGAAGGACAAATGGAGTGTGGTTCCTTACAGCTGTGTGTGTCTCTTTGAGTGTTTGTGCGCTTATGTTTGTAGCCCGTTCCATCAACACCAGCCCCTGTGTGAGCACTTAGTGATTACAGTAGCCCGGAGTTGTTAATTTGTGTAATCAGTGTTTAATTGGCATTGAGGAAAACACATTAATCAGAGCAGAATAAGTCTCCAGTTTCTTCACGCAGTGATTCATTAATTTGCTTCAATCAGCCAATCACAGACTGCCTGAAAGCCTGGCACACAGGGCTGCAATCATAGGTTCCACTAAGTCTGGGGGTCAGGGATGGCATCTTACTTGTCCCTTCATGGAGCCACAATGCTACTGTAAGCACAGTTACTGTGTTTGAGTGTTACAGTGTTTATTTAGCAGTGGGCACACTTATTGCTAATAATTTAATGTGGGAGTTTGTTTTTCATTTTCATGTATTTATTTATGTGTGTGTGTAAGTGCAACGATTGTGTCTTGGAGGTAAAGATGCCTTGAATCTATATTGCTCTCTAGAGTCAGAGCTTGTGTGCATGTGGGTGGGTTTTTCATTTTTAGCACTTTAGAGTTGGCATATATGCTGCATTTATTAGTGTAACCTCTACAAACAGATCACATAAAAACACACAAGAACACAATGAGAAGCCAACTGTAAACAGGCAGGCTATCAAAACTGTAAAACAACAGCAGCAGGGGTCATGATGACACATATTAGGTCTCTGTAAGCAGTGAAAACTTTTGTTTCAGTTTGGCTTAAATTAGGATGCTGTCCTACAGATTAGTTTTAACAGCTGTTATCCAAACACAGTCACAAACACGAATCACATTCTTTTTATATGGTCAGTATTTAAATGTCTCAGCTGAAAGCTTGGCAAGTTAAGTCCTTAGTATACTTGCTTTTAACTTGGCGTACGCAAATTCATAACATCAGTTGTTTGGAGCGTTGGTTGTTTTCTTCCTAACGCTATGCGAGGTGCAAAATGCATATAACCCCTACGAGCAGTATAGAGTTGTGTGGTGCTGAAATTGCGCTTCCTCAGACTTTACTTTATAAAGCTAAAAATTAGACCATAAAATATTTAGAATACAGTACAATATGTTGGCATGTCGGGCATGCTGTAAACATGAGGGGACTGAATATTAAATGAATAATATTTAGAGGTGAGGTCTTATTCTGCATGATTTATGTCTAACAAAGTGAAGTGATTTGAACACAATCTTAATCAAATTTTAAATGATCGGAACAAGATATGGTTCCAATTGATGAATGAGTAAATAAGCATTTGAGTGTGTGGTATTTTTAAAGAGTAAGTGAGACTCCTTTTTTGCGTTTACCATCTTTTGCAATGCACAGCACGCATTTGGTGTGTAATCTGAAACTGAGAGACACAGAGTCGAACTCGGACTCCACTTATCACAAAACTTTGAGAACTCCCGAAAGAGCTTTCAGAAAGGAATGTTGTCTGTTTGTAACCTGCAGCACGAAGAACTCTGCATACGCAGCTCAATAATGCAGTTTGTTCACTCACAGTGCTAGGCCTGTGTCTGAAAACAACGTTAACAGTGGGTGGGCTCAAGGCATATGTGGGTGCTGGAAGTAGGCTGCCAACCCAATCACAGGTTGTAAACTGTACCAGCATTCTGGAAATGTATTTCTCATTTGGCTCAACAGGGCAGTGAAAAGAGTAAAAGATGCTGAAATAAGTATTTTGTGCATTTATTTTGGAGTGGTTGCCTTGAACGGTAGGGGAAACACTGCTACAGTTAACAAATAAATAAAAAACTGTACCATCTTAACCTTGATCTTTTTGGTGCAGCAAATGATTTGACCAACCCACAGCTATTGACTTGTACAGATGAAGGCTTTGACAAAATGTCAGTAAAAAAAAAAAAAAATAGAACTCTGTCTCCAAATGACGTAAAGATAGACAATGTTCAGACTAAGAGGAAGCTTTTCTTGAGAGTACCAATACCACTCTTTTAAACCCTCCTCTCTGCCCACTTAAATGCAAACCAGAAACACTAAACATGCACCCAGTATCAGCAGGGAGTATTTGCTAAGAGCTCCTTATTTTTCCCAAATCATTGATTGGGCCTTTCAAGTAACACAAGTCTATTTTTAAGTTTAGAAAGCCTGAGGTGAAAAAGGGTTTTTGTGAAGGCAGCAGTAAGTTTTTAAGAGCTGCAGACTGTAAAATAGAAGAGGAAATAATTTGGGTTCTTAGCAATGCAGTTGAATGTGTCTTTCCTCCACCAACTTGGTGAGCACACACTGGTCCTTCTTGATGCTCATAATTGGACCTGGGATTGGATTGTGTGGTATCTATCAAGCCAGTGAAGCAAAGCCATTGTCAAAGATTCAAAGGATGCTACGCAGTATGAGCTTGAAGCATTGCCTAACAAATATGAATGGGGTTGAACAATGGTGCTGACAATAAAAAAATAAATACAAAAATTCTCCAGCAGAGCTGAGAAAGACACAGTTAGAATGTCCTTTCTGCTTTACAATAGATACCTCTGGGACTGAGGGAGGACTTATTTTACTGATAATGAACAACTTTTAAGGCATTTCACGCATGTCTTAAAATTTGTAGCTTACAGACAGTCAAAAGAAATTAAACATTACAGCCTTTATATTTGCTTGGATTGGCACGTCATAGTTAAACTACTGATATTGTCAGTATCCTGCCGTCTCACAAGGATGGATGCTTTTTTGCTTCTTAGCAGTCCTCCTGAAATTGTCCAGATATTTTATGGAATGTGTAGTGAAAACAGCTTTAACCTGCTCATCTTATCCACGCACGTGCACAGACACAAACACCAGGAGTACGCCTCACGTTTTGAAAAGTTCCACTCGATATTGCGTTATTTATAAGAGTTCAGCACAGCATCAGCAGCAAGCAGCTGTACGTTAACATTAAATTAAAACGAAGCCATGAGAAGCTTGAGTTTTGATATGAGCAAGGCAGCTCAAATGGTGCATTTACAAGAGGGATGTACGGACAGTGGACCTTCTTTTTCTCTCTCTCTCTCTCTCTCTCTCTCTCTCTCTCTCTCTCTCTCTCTCTCTCTCTTTGAAGCTGATGTGATTCTGCTCTCTTGGTTTTGCTGCGTCTTATCTAGGGGTGGAAAAAAAAGAGATTTATGTAAAAATCGAGATTGTGTTATCTTCTGAGATTTTAAATAGATTCATAACTTCCAAAAATCCATTTTTTTTAGCTAATCAGTAACTCCCTGCTAAGTGCGGAGGCTAGCTCTTTCACTCAGTAGAATGCCAAATGGGGAAGCAAGAAATTCAGCCCGTCCTACAGATGACTGGAGTAAATCCTGAATATGTACTTAAAAAATAGACTTTGAATCCAGAATCGTTTTCAATCGAAAATAGATTCTGAATCGAATCGTGAGACACCCAAAGATTCCCAGCCCTAGTCTTATCTCTCCGCAGGAGTCGAGAGGGATTTTTTTTTTAAAACTGGAGTTTTGTCATGTTGCACGGAGCCGCCGAGGGCTCAGGCACAGTTTAAAATTCTGTGCGCTCAGTGAGGTTGTCGCGCGCACCTGTACTCTCTCTCTCTCTCGTGCTCAAATAATAAAGAAATAAAAACAGGTTGGAAATATACTTGGACGGCCATAAATACTCCTGGGCAGCCCGCCCACGTAGCGTCTATGAGTGGGAAACACTGCATTTACAAAAAATAAATCGAATCCCAAATTTCGTTCCAACAGCCCAACTCCATGAAGGAGTGCGATATAACTCTTGGCTGTGTCCCAATCCAAGAGCTGCAGCCTCACGAGTGCATATTTGAAGGCTGATTACATTGCATTAAAGGCGGTCCTATTTCGAAGGCTCCTTCACATACGGCAGACAAATGCGTCCTTTTCCCCCCTTGTTGTTGAAAGATCCATCCGGTGCATCCTTCGTGGCCCAACATATCGCATTAACCTTTATTTATAATCAAAGTCTGACTTTCAATTATGTACATACAGCACATAAGAGTCTAAGCATGAGTTAATAAAATACATTTTCATGACAGTTAACCTAAACACAACCGTGCCTTTATAATGTGTCTCGCAAGACATACCACAACAGGGCGTTTGATCACATGAGTTTCTGGAGAGCTCGTGTCTGAGAGGCATCTTTTCATCTGGCCTTATCGTCTAGTGTGTGTTCGGAGGACTTTAATGTTACAAATTGGTTGAAACTGTCCTCATGTCTGTGGTCTCCCACGTTTTTAAAATCAGTGTGTAGCCAGCCTTACACAGACACATTCACTACAGTAAATAACTGCACTTTGTTTTAATACACAAACTTGAGATGTTGACTTTTTGTACCACTCTTTATGACATAGACTCAGATGATTAGTCGAGCTTCAGCTATCTCTAATTTAGTGTGTGTATCAATGTGTGTGTTTTGGTCTGCTTGTTAGCACCATGCAAGTACCAAAGTGCACTTTTTAATTACAGCTCTCAGATAATTTAGAGAGGAGGAGAGAGAGAGCTCAGGAGGGAGAGAGAGAGAGAAAGTGGTGGAGGAGGGCAAGTTTAATCTCACAGTTCGTTTCACCCGTTGCTTTTGGTTTTATACTTCCTTTTAAAGACATAAATCACTGATCATCCTGTAGAAAGGCAGTGAGAGAGAGAGAGAGAGGCTGTTAGATTATCAGCAGTATTTATGTAAGAGATAATCAGATTATAAGTACATTAGCTGTCATTTTCTTCTCTGTGATAAAGAGGAAGAAACGCAAAGGAGTAAACAAGGAGGCCTTGCAGCCAACCATCAATACATCTACATAAACAAATTGGTTCACTGTAGCATGTAAGTTAATGTGTGACTATACTTGAAGTGATTAAATGTTAATGCTTGGCTCCAAAGTATATCTGCTCTCAAAGACTTAACAGAGTTTACCGGCTGCTCACAGTTGGATAATCAATGAATAAACAGATAACTCGTGAATGAATTAATTTAGGCCTACATGCATGTTTTATCTACCTTTAATATTATCCTGCTGTCTGTCTGTGCCTGTGCATATATCTCTGCTTCTATTGAGATAAATCAAGTGTATACAAGTTGAGGAAAACTGGATCATTTAAAAAAAGTCCGAAAAGTAGAAGACAAGCAAACAAACTCAAGTAACATGTTCAGCTTCAATAAAGCTACAATACATGGAGGACTTTCCTGTCCTATTCAGGCAATAACTCCCTAATAGGAAAGCAATCTTTTCTGGGGATTTTTACCACCCCAAATTTGATGGAAAGAGGCAGGAAATAAACCTGCAAATTAAACAGTTACGAGATATTTATACACATAAATTGAATTACATTGCTGTATATGACTTTCACAACTTCCTCACTCTGCCCATACTGGAAGTTTCACATCCACAACATGTTTATGGAAAGAGAAAGAAGAAGAAAGTGAGGATCTTTAAAAGTGAATAAACTTGTCCGCTATACATCAAGAAACAGGAGGGTGGAGGAAGAGTCAAAAGATCTAAAAGCAGAGAGGGTGTTTGTGTTGTAATCCAGGGTTGGCTGCAGGACTTTATAAATATACATGGATATGCATCATTGACTCAAGGCTCTATTCTGGTAGAATCTTGATTGTTGTGCAAAAAGGTTTCTATATGGGGATAAGGGAATATGTGCGTGCCTTCACACCTTGGCCACAAACAGGAGTGTTAAAACCTCTTTGGCATAGTGTGTGGACAGCATTCTCACTTCTCCTCCATCCCATCCCTCTGCCGCTCTCTCCACGCTAGAGGACATGTTCTGAGACATTTACACCCTGGTTCTGTCTGTGTGATATTTTCTCCCACCCCATCCCCTCCCATACGGCTGTTTTCTCCACCTATTCTTCTGTTCCCTCATTTCCAACATGCTTTCAGACACCGCACACATTTCCAACCCGTCAACCACCCCCTGCCTCCCACTTCTTCCTCCTCCTCCGATGTCGATCCCTCCTGCCCTCCTGGGTTCAGGTATGTCTAATCAGTGTCAAGATCTTTAATCCCCTTTAGATGCTGTGCTGCTGTATGTATGTGTGTCTGTGTACTAGAGGTGGGGAAAAAAAATCGATACAGCATAGTATCGCGATATTTTGTGTGCCGATATTATTTCATCTCATGGCCGCCAAGTATCGATATTTTTATCATATTAATAGCAAATATGCTTTTTTAATTTTGAATATATAAAAAAAGTTAAATCGCAATATATTGTATCGAAACTCTCAGCAAATCGCAAAATGTTTAAAATTGCAATGATATCGCATTGCGGGGCCTCTGGTGATTCCCACCCCTACTGTGTACCTGTGTCTGCTTAATATCTCGTCCTCGCATCTAATACAGACACAGAATCCAAATTACGACAATGCAGGTCTATGTGCTATCCTTCATGAAGACCTGCTTTGAATGAATTTGCGTGCAAAGTAAAACATTTCCTAGAAAGAATCTTAAAAACACATAAAATGTTGCAGCCAGCAGGGGGTGCCCAGTTGGCCTTATCCAAACCCATATGACTTCATCAACTAACCCATTTCTGATTGATTCTGCTATCAATTCTTCTTCTTCTTTGATATGATATATTTTTTCATCCTCTGAATGATTTGATGGAGACTTATACATTTTTTAAAAGAACTATCAAATTGAATTAAGTTTTAAGTGGATCACTGATTCTAAAAATTCAGAAAAAACGTGTACTCCCAAACCAACAACAGTAACATAGTCTTTGCTAACTGCGCGTTGTTCACCTAGTTTCTTGGGTCAGTATCATCGGCCTAAATTTGGCATTTCCGACAAGGTTATATGAGCACATTTTATGGTAATACATTTTATAGACTAAAATAATACATTCATCCCAAAGGAGTTCAAGGTTAATGTTCCACTCGGAGAAGTTTGAGCTGCTAACACAAGTGTTACTTACCTTACATTGAGTAAAACACAAATGTTCCCTTATTGAGTCAGAGAAGAGAATGACAGACAGATAGATGAGCATCTCTTCTGCTCCTCTGAATCATCTGTATATTCAGATGATGATATGTATGAACTCTTTAAAAAACAGTTTGTGGATCATGACCTGCACTGTCTCACCCTCCTTCACCAGTACAGAGAGACAACTCTGTGGGTTTATTTCCACGACTTTTAATATGTTAGTTTACCTGGCAAAGTTTGAAATTGTCTTGGCATTTGGCACTAATGCTGTCTTCTTCTGTTATCGCATGGCTGTGAGCAAACAGCTTTCACATGCACTACTGCCACCATCTGGCGGGATATATTTTCAAGATGCGATATGTAAGTCACATGAACACTCCTACTTCTTTTTTTTAGATAAAATAATGACGATTGGAATATTTGAAAATCACGACCCGTCCCTATCAGAGGCTTTGTAAAAGTTTGTGACAGCGGTTCGGCAGCAGTTGGCCGTTAAGGGCTAAGGGGTCCTGTAGTTCTAATAGCTGGGTTTGTAGTCTACAATGACAGGGTCATCCAAGGCCCTAACCATCACTTTCTCTCCTTTACACTAATCCAAATACTGATTTATTAATCTCTCTCACGCTCCCTATCTGTGTGTGCTTATGTGTGCTGTGAAGCCCAGGGCAGAGTACAAGCTTATATGTGCTTAACTCTGGTCGCAGTTCAACTCAACTGGATTAGCTCCTGTCCTCTGCCCATGACACCCCATCCTTTCCTCTCCCTCCATCAAAACATTTTTCTATAAGCTGAGGCCACATCTGTTTCTGTTGCTGTTCATATGTATTTATTCACACTTACTGCAGCGAACAGATTTCTTTCTCCTTCATTCCACCAGTGTTTCTCATCTGTTCCTCCTCCAACTCCAGTCCCCCTCTGTCTGACATATGGCAGTGTGATATCCACAGCCGCAAGACACTAATTTATTTAGCTAACGATCTACACCACCTCCATGAATAGAGAATGGTCTAGCCTCTCCCTCTTCTTCCTCTCCCCCCGTCTGTCCTCCTTTCTTTTTATGCTCTCCCTGCCTCACCTGTTGTCCCATGCATGTAAACTAGCACACACACGCACGCACACACACACGCACACACACACACACACACGCACTCTTGTTTAATCTAATTAGGCAGGAACATGTTTTCTCAAGCAGGTTGTAAATACTGAGACTGTATTAGTGGAATGAAATTAGGAGCTGCTCTGTGTGTATGTGTGTGTTTATGTGTCTGTATATATTGATGTTTAGACAAAAATGCATCTGTGGATGATCATAGTGTTGGTAGGCTGTGTTTGTAGGATGTTAATTGCTACATAGTCTGTGCTTGATGTATGACCAGACAAATGTATCTACATACTATCAGTTCATTCTCCCTGTCTACAGGAGTGTTCATGAAATATGCATATCGCTGTTATGTATGTGTGCAACTGTGTGTGCGAACAAGTGAATATGCTGTGCAGTATTTCTGGCTAATATTGTCAGATCAGACTGACACGATTTTGTTTTTTGTCTCTTTGCTTGGCTGTGACACACACACACACACACACACACACACACACACACACACACACACACACACACACACACACACACACACCTCCTTTCTACAACTTTCAATTTAATCCCTTAATTTAACATGCCGGTGCATAATGGAGACACACACCTTGCCTTTATAAAAACAAGGATAATTTCCTACTCCTTTCACCTTCGGCCTGAGGTCAAAAGAAAGTTTATGATCTCCATCTCCTGAAAGGTTTTGCAACAGATCCGACATTGGATCCAGCTGCTGTGTGTGTGTGTGTTGGGATGGGAATCGATTGTTAATGTCAGTTTGGATCACATCAAATTATAACAGACTGCAACTCTGCAATTTCCATTAGTTGGTTTATTCAGAAGATTACTGACGAAGCTCTGCTGGGAGCACTTTAAGCATTATTGGAGTCTGTGTTTGTATGAAAGTGTGAATGAGTGTATTGGTAAGAAATAAGGAAGTCTCTCTCCTCCTTTGTTTATGTGTGTGGTGTGTGTGTGTGTGTGTGTGTGTGTGTGTGTGTGTATGTGCGTGTGCGCGCGCATGTGTGTGTGCGCGCTTGCGTGTGTGTGTGTGTGTGTGCGTGTGCGTGTGCGTGTGTGTGCGTGTGTGCCTGCGTGCGTGTGTGTGTGTGTGTTTGTTAAGTAGGCCAGTGAAGCAGTTTAGTTTGAGTCCAGCCCCTTAGAGGCAGCTTAATAAATTGCTTTTTCTCTGAATCAAATCAGTGGAGGGATATGTGATTGGGATCCATTTCTTGCCTCTGTGCAAGATGGAATGTGTGAGGCATGCATGCATATGTGTGTTGTCCAGGGCAGGTGTTGAATTCAATTGTATTCAGACTGTTTTAATTCCCTAAGACCTAAGAGAAAAAGATCAGCTTCAGAAAGAAGTCAGGTGTGTTTAGAGCTTTCCTGTAAAAGTAATAGGGCTGAGCTTTTTCCTTTTTCTCTCTTTGTCTCTTCTTGAAATAATATATGAATTAGTAATTCTCCTAGCATCATGTGTTTGCCTTTAACCTACATGTTTAGATGTGTTGCTTTTGATCAATTTCCTTTGTTGAAAGGACTGAATATGTTTCTTCTTCCATGCACGTCTTTGTAATGTCATGTCGGACCGAGCTGAAGTCAAACAGAGAATGGGTAATTAGCTAAGTGTTGCATTTACTCCCAGTTCAACCTGCATTATCATTTTCATTTGTTTATCCAAATCAGGAAAGATTTGTTTGCTCTGCACTTAGGAGTCCTGCATTTTGCTGCCACACTAGAAGAGTGCGGGTGTGATTAGTGGATTTGTTTGTGCTACACATCTGTTGCCACAAATACAAAGTGTATTTCCAGCATGCATTTCTTTCTTTGTTTTCTTTCATACGCATGTGTATTTGTGTGCATTGAGTTGTAGAGTTCATTAGCTATAAGACTATACTTTATGGTATTCCCTTTGGTTGTCATGGTGTTTCAGTGCATTACCCTGTAGCTCATCGACCTTTTGATTCCCATTACAATTGCTAACTGAAATTATTGTCATTCATTTTATTCTTTTTGCTTGTGTTTGTGCCACTATGTGATCTCTCCAGAGTGTGAGTCTGTAAGCATGTGAATGTGTGTTTCTGTGAAGAAGAAGCTAAAGAAGCAGATCAATGCATCTATTAGCACTTATATTGATCTAGAGCTCTGTTAAGCCTACTAAACGCTTATCAAAAAGTACTCTGATACATTACAAAACCCATAACCCCCCCCATTGCCAATCATTTTACTGTCGCCATCATTTTTCTCACTGTGGCTCTGAGCTTGGCTGAGATGGGAATCTGGAAACTTCTAACATAGTTTGTATGAGATTACTGCAGGAAGGTGAAATATTATATCATCTCAATAGTAGGGATGTAACGATTCACTTAACTCATGATACGATACGATTCACGATACTGGGTTTACAATACGATTCTCTCACGATTTATTTTACAAAATGAGACCGAAAAAAAATTATGAGATGACTGAAAAAGATTCCTTTAATTTTTTCATGAAAACACCAATGCACCTCGTAATTTCTTTGGCTCTTGCACTCGTTTGGGCGAGCGAGGCTTCAAACCCGCTTGTTAGTGTGGTTTGGCCTCCGCAGCTGCCATGATAACGCCTCTGCTCTACAGCTGCTGATGCTCACGATATTACTGCGATTCGTTTTTCAGAGTACCGATGTGAATCTTGACACCTTTGAATCGATTTTTAACTGCCTCACGATTAATTTTTACATCCCTACTCAATAGCTATTCCAATTATCCAGTGATACAGGGCTTTAATTTCAATTTATTCCAGACAAGGCTTGTTGTAGCGTTGACTCAAAAGTTGCTGCACTTAGTTTGAGTAACGGCAACTACTGATGTGCACATTTTTTGTGCTTCTCACAGGCAGAGGAATAAGATTACAATGCCACATGCACACACACACAAACATAAATACATACACACAAATGCAGCCCAACCTCTGGCCAGGGTCCCATCCAAGGTATTAGGGGGTCTTAAGAGGCAGAATTCACTAATGACTTCCTTTATCTCCTACACACAGCTTTAGACCTGATCACCGTGGCTCTGCACCCACGCACACAGAAAGGCTCACACAAACATACACACACACATCACAAAATACCATGGGTGAATAAAAACTAAATAGCAGTGTTGGCTGGTCAGACATTTTCTGCTCAGCTTCTTCTCTTTTTCTCTTTCTTCATGTTTGACTGCATTTGTGAACACTAATGCACAACCTCACATGCAGGCTCAGTATTTGCATGCTATTTAATATCACTTGTACAAAGTAATAGTTTTCAGCAGCAAATGTGTTTACCATTATGGCCTCTCCAATGCTCTCCTTTAACTGCACATGACAAGTTGTGTAGAAGGTCTCTGCTCCTCTCCTGACGTGGTATTAGTTGTGACTTTAGTTACCACAAGCTGCGTTCGTTGTAGGGGTTTAAACAAGGAAACACATGACTAGCAGCAGTACTGTGGTGGCAGCCAAGACTTCTTTTTTTTAAGAAGCTAAGACAAGGATTTGGGGTAAAGAAGTCAGGTTGGAAGATGGGACTAGAAGCTGAGTTAAGATGGGCAGAGAGGAGAAGAGGAGATTTTGGGGGATGAAGGAATAAGGGCATGCTAAGCCTGGATGCTCATCTAGCCAGCTCAAACATAAACAAAAAACCAACAAACACACACACACACACACACACACACACACACACACACACACACACACACACACACACACACACACACACACACACACACACACACACACACACACACACACACACACACACATGTCAACACACACTTGGACATAATTCCTAACTCCTGTCATAATCTTTTTTTTTGGACATGCCTAATGATTAGTAACCACCAGACCTCATGGGTTGTGTGTTAACCCAACACATCTTTTGTTGAGGTAGATTTTTGTCTGCACTCTGGGGAATCACTCAGCTGCCAAATGCCACTGTGGGGGGCTTATATAAGATAGACCGCTGCGCTTCAGATCAGATGTAAACATTCCTGTGTGAAGGAGTTCACCATCAGTATCTGTTTCATCTCACCACAGACAAGTTGAATGTGTGTGAGTGAGAAATGTCTAAGTCATACACCATAGAAACACTGTCTAATCAGTATGTGGACATCTGCACTCAGCCTTTTCTCTTTAATCAAACCACACACTTCATTCTTCCATTCAGCTTGCACCTTTTAAATGACTCTAATCTGGTAATATGAGAACGTTTCTGTTTGCAGACTTCACACTGGCAGAAAATTGCACAATCACTTCGTTAGTGCGGGCAATCTGTATTAGACTTTCGGTCTACTCAGCTTGCTTATCTCTGTGTTGGGGTTTTATTTTTTGCTCATGGTGAGCCAAAGAGAGCGATGAGTCTGACTAATGAATGACTGATGAAACTTACTAATATCTGTCTGGCATTTCTTGTCTGAAGCCTTTTTTGGGGGAGATTTCAGAATCAGAACTGCACAAAAAACATGGTCTCACCCTGAACATTTATAGAAACAGTGACAGTGTACACATTCTCATCTTTTGACAGATACTTGGAAACATTTAAACATTATTTATTCTAAAATTCTGAGCATAGCATATTGAAAACACTACACATAGAGACCTACTTAGATTAGTAAATCTTCCTCAATTTCTTGTGACTGAAACAAGAGTCTGTAGTCATAAAAATGCATACTATTAGAGGGCGTTTTCTTGGGAATGACTGGTCAGTTATACGAGTTTAATGTAGGATAACTTATGGTTTGCAAGTCATTAATCAAACAGAAAAATGCCATTTCCCCCCTAAAAATTGTAGATATGTAGCTTATTTAAAACCACTGTAGGGGAGTTGGTCCAACAAAACTATCTGTGTGTCACACTGGGCGCAGGAAAGGAAATGTGTGATGTGTATTTTTCATTGTCTGACGCTAACAGACTAAGTGAGTAATCGAAAAAGAATTTCCAGTTGCAGCCTGCCCGAGGGACAATTGGTGCATCTCATTTGTAATTTTTTTGTACCTCACATTGTCTGTCTCTCTCTGTCTGCAACTCAACATGCTGTGCAATATGCCCTCCGAAAACCACAGCAAAAGAAGATGTCTTCATGCATGTATCTTACCTGTGCGTCTGTCTCCATACACACGTGTCTTTCTGCTTGTATGTTAAAACTTGTTTTATGTGTAAGCAGTTACGTTTCCATGGTGAGGAACTTGCTGAAGAAACAAGCATTTAGGCTAACATCATTTTGAGGCTGAAGCTTTTGAAGTGGGATCTATAAAGGGATGACAATCGTAGCTTTAATCAATGTGTGGTTGAGAACATAATTCAATATTTTCTTTTTCTGTAGGTGTGTTGATTTTTGGGTGATAATTAAAAGGTAGCTGGCTTTGTACCCAGTTACCGGAGTGGGTATGTGCAAAGTGTGCTACAATTGGAAAAATCTGAAACTCAGTGGATCTGTAGCAGTCCAGCAGGGTCAGGGAGGCCAGCCTAATTAGGTATTGGCTGAACATAGTCTGCTTCAACATCCCTCAGTCATTATAAAGTTAGCAAGAGAGACCAGCTGTTATAGTTCTACAATGGACTCGTTTTGTGTGTTTCAGAAATGAAAATGTGAAAATGAAAACTGTGATTCATGCAAAGGCTTTCTGACTTTCCATTCTCTCTCTAAGTCCATCCCTTTCTCCCGCTCCCCCTGGCACATCCCTTGCTGATAGGATGGAAACACACGCACACGCGCACACACACACACACACACACACACACACACACACACACACACACACACACACACACTCAGACAGAAAACTTTGAACTCCACTTCTGCCATTTTTCATTCTCTCTCCCACAACTCTTTAGTAGTAGACTTGGTCCAGGACTCGCAGCCTTAGGGTGCTTTTATAGCTTCAAACCTGCGCTGCATTGTGTATTTGAGGAGAGCTTGTGTGAGTCTGACACTCTGTGTTCCTGTTTCAGTGTGTGTGTGTGTGTGTGTGTGTGTGTGTGTGTGTGTGTTTGTCTACATGCACACGCACACTCCAGGAGCACTGCTATCTGATCCATTGAGATGAATGGCCTGTCTGTATCTCCTCTATACAGCTGACACTATCAAATAGCTGCTGCCTTTCTCTCTCTTTATACGCTTCTCCCCTCCCCTTCCTCCCTTGTGTAACCCTGTTGCCCATTGGTCTCCTCTTACTCTATTGCACCCTTATTTGTTATTTACAAATTGAACGAAGGATGACTGGCATTTTATCTTGCAGTCAAGAGAAGCTATACAAAGATAGAGGAGAGAGAAAAATAAAAACCAGAGAGAGAGAGAGAGAGAGAGAGGGAGAGGGAGGGAGAGAGAGAGAGAGGGAGAGAGAGAGAGAGAGAGAGAGAGAGAGAGAGAGAGAGAGAGAGAGAGCGATTCAAAGAAGTTGAGGTGGAGGAAGGCTCTCTGTCTACTGGCATCTGCTGCAGGGCAAAGACAGGGTGTGTGTGTGTGTGTGTGTGTGTGTGTGTGTGTGTGTGTGTGTGTGTGTGTGTGTGTGTGTGTGTGTGTGTGTGTGTGTGTGTGTGTGTGTGTGTGTGAGACAGTGTGTGACTGAAAGCTTGATGGTCCGAGTTAATTCAGACAGACCACTTGACGACTGAGTGATTCTAGTGACCAGGTTCTCCTACTAATTCTTCAGTCTATCTGATCCCCCTCCTTATCTCTCTCTCTCTTTGTCAACCTGTCAGCCTCCCTGACCATTGCGTCATTATTATCGGCTTGCTTTTGTTTTAACGGTCACTTGTTGAGGTGTTGTATTGAAGATAAGCCACTCACAACTGTTGTGCTTTGTGTGGTTGGAAGTATTCTCTGGTGTCATTGTTTTCACATCTGCATGTGCACATTTTCTTAAAGACCTTATAAAGAAAGCTTCAGCCTATAGACATTCAGAACGATTTATGATTAAGCGCAAAGCTCAGTCAAAGCTGATTAAATTTGACATCCTATGACTCATTGTGTTCATGGAGTCATGGGAGATGTTGTGAATTCAAAATCACAGAGAATCTGTTGCCCAAAGGAGCAAATTCTGTCTGCACTTTATGTGAAGTGTTACACCCACTTATATCCTTTGTTACAACATTTGTATTTTACTAACTCTGGATTTCCATTATTTTATTTGTCATTGACTCCGTCCTTGCCCATGACTCCCAGCAGCTCGACACAGGTCAGCTCAGTTCACTCATTCCTTTCATGTTTTTCATCAGTGATGCAACACTGGCTGTCTCCGATCTTCTATATTACTAAGTCCTCTGTGCACAGTTGAAGGCTATGCCTCATTAAGGGCACATTAGCAGCTCAACTGGGCAGTAAAAGCAGCTCCATAAATCACAATGTTCCAGCATGTAGGTCTTCCTTCTATTATGAGCTGTTATAATGTATTTTGCATAGGTAACATTGCAGGTCAATCCAGTGGTGTTGACAACATACAGGTTATGGTTGCTTCATTTGTGATGGATTCATGCTCTCATGTTTGGTTTCCAGCTCCTTCTACAGCTGCAGGCTTTTTTTCCTAACTCCTTTTCCTCCCAGAACATCGTGACCTTACAAACACACTGGGCCTCATTTATCAAACGAACGTACGACCGAAAACCGTGCGTACGACCATTTCCACGCAAACTTCGGCATTTATCAATTTGGACGTAAGCGGAAGCTGCGATCAGATCTCACGTCAGGTCTGAGCTCGTGTACGCAAATTCGAGTCTGTGGATTTGCGGTGCAGCACAGCAAAATCTGGCGGAAAATAATGAACAAACCTCAGCTGTCATTAAGCATAAGCAGTCACATATTTAGAACAGATCAAAACGGATTATTAAAACGAAAACATTTCTTTTAAAGCCCATGTTTTTACTGATACCACTTTCAAAAAATTAAACAATAGGATAAATAGCCTAAGATGACAACTAATTATTACACATTAAAATGTGAAAGAATCATAAATACAAGCAGAAATGTGTGTTTGCAAATTAACTAAAGGCAAAAAGGTGTAATTGTTTTTGTTTTTGTCCGATGGGTGTGACAGAACTGGAACAAAAATTGAAAGCACCTGTTGAGATAATCATCGTTCCACTGTGGTTGGTCAGATGTTTATTCATTCCCCTATTTAAACAGATGCTTTGACAGTTATCAAGTCTTGATGATGGCAGACTTGCTTATTTTGGAGGAGCAATACGTGCGTGTCAGACGTGAGCGCGTCTTCAGGGACCGCAGGGATCTCCTCATGGAGAGTGATGCCTGGTTGATCAGTCGCTTTCGGCTCCCAAGGCATGTGCTTATTGATTTATGCAATAATGTAGCTGCTGGATTAAAGAGAGAAACCAGGCGGTCAAATGCCTTACCTGTACCAGTTCAGGTGCTCGCCACGCTGGGGTTTTTGGCCACCGGGACCTTTCAGCGAGAGGTCGGGGACAGGGCTGGGGTCTCCCAGCCAACGATCAGCAGGACGATGCCAGCAGTGTTGGCTGCAATAAAATCTCTCTCCCGAAAATACATTCGGTTCCCATACAATGATGTGATTAAAAGGCAATTTTATGAGATTGCTGGGTTTCCAAATGTGGTTGGAGCGATTGATTGTACTCATGTGCGTCTGAAGGCACCATCCATGAATGATTACGCATTCATCAATCGCAAAAACTACCACTCCATAAATGTCCAGGTGATTTGTGATGCCAAGCTATCACTTTTAAACGTGGTGGCCAGGTGGCCAGGGGGGACACACGATTCTTTTATTTTTCAAAACAGCTCTGTTGGCGCGCGGCTGCAGGAGGGCGCACTGCAGAGCCAAAGTCATCTCCTCGGTAAGTGGCTACCCTCGATAAATTGCATTACACTAAACAAGGTATCAGATGATTCACATTTTGGTATGGTTCTTCTAGGTGACAAGGGTTATCCTCTAACGGAATACCTTATAACCCCGCTACAGAGCAGGAACGCAGGTTCAACAGTGCGCACACACGCACACGGGTCACAGTCGAGCGCTGCTTCGGGTTGCTGAAGGGCAGGTGGCTCTGTCTCGGACCTGCAGGGGGAATGCTACTGTATACCCCAGACAAAGTGTGCGATATCATTTTGGCCTGTTCAGTTTTGCACAACATTGCACTGGTGAATGAGCGGCGCAGCCGGATGAGCCCATGCCCATGGAGCCGTGGCCAGCACAGCCTCCACAGGGGGCTGTACGGAGGAGACAGGACCTCATTTGTCGCTTTTAAAACGTAAAGTATACCTTAAACTCTTGCAAATGCTCTGCAGTATTAATCAGTAATGTGAAGTATTGTTGGTGGAATTGGCTAAAGGCATACTAAACACAGACAACATTTAGTCATTTAAACATTTTATTATGGCTTTTTTAGAGTTTCATTTATTTCTTTTAGTGTCTCATTAATTGCGTCAAGTGCGCCGACGACTGAGGCCAATAACCTGCATATCTCCCCTTGTCTCTCCAGGACCTCTGCCGTGATCAGGTTCGGTCTGGGCGCAGCACGGGGGGCCGAGGGCACGCGCTCACTCTCGGCAGTAATAGTGGGACCGCCCTGGGGAGCAGATCTGGCTGACATCATGCTGGTGCCTGGCTCTGAAATATTTAATACAATAAAAATGTCACCCATGTAACATGTGTAAGCCTTATTATTTGTAAGAAATGGTGTACAGTCAGTTTGATTTTTCAATGCAAGCAAAAGGGGGTTGTTAGTTACCATTCTGCTCTGGGTCTGATGCCAGTGCGTCTGTGTCACCTCCACCACTTATGCCACAGATCGACTCGGACCCAATTAAGGAGGCAATTTTTTCCTCCGTCCCCGTCAGGATCAGGCTGGAGTCTGGTTGGCCTCCTCCAGTCTGCCTGATGCTGCGTTTAAACGCAGCAACACGTTTCTTGGTGGCCAGCTTCAAATCCGACCATTTTTTCTTGACCTAAATGTAAAGAATTGTTTTGATCAATTAGCAGACATAAGCTTTTAGGCTGCGGATGAAAAGATTCATTTAAGTCGTTAGGCATGGGTTAAGTTATTGAGAATTATATTCAAACCTCAGCTGGAGTCCGTTCCTGTACGGCAACGCTGTTGACTGCCTCCGTTATCTTTTTCCAGACAGCGTTTTTATGAGCCCCTTTTATGCCACTCTTCAGACTGCCAAAAAGCACTGTTTTGTTTTGTTCCACCTCCGATGTCAGGATGCCGATCTCCGTGTCAGAAAAGTTTCTTTTCTTACTCATGTTTCGTCTCTCCAGGTTTGACCTCAGTGGGCGAGGCCTCCGAACCAGGAATATTTATGGGCGTAACATGTTAATGACGATCGAATTCAGCCGCCGCATTTATCAAGGCCCGCTCATTCGTACGCTCAGATTGGTCAGATACGAACGTTTCATAAATCGCACGTGTGTCCTGTCGTAAGACCAAATCTGCGCTCAGATCTGCGCCTGTTTTCACGCAAGATTGATAAATGAGGCCCACTGTCTCTAAACACTATTGTACTTTGCCTGCTCAACTTTGTTGCAACATTGCACCTAACCTCTCGACAGCTGTAAGTATTCCATATCAGACTTAAGTATATTGATGAATGTGCTGCTTTGCTGTGCTAAACTGTTTCTGTGATAATCCGTGTTATTGTTGAGGGTTTAATACGAGGATTTTTATTCTGTTTCTCGTCTTTACAACCGTCAGGACACATCTCTCCTTGTCGTGCACTCTTCTCTCATCCTCTCTCGCTCTCAGCTTCCTTTCTGCTAAATAACCAGGAGTCAGTCTAACACATATTTCAGGGTGCTCTGACGGGTCGGACCAGTCCTAATTTTACACTTCGATAAGTCCGTTAAAAGGAAGACACTAGTTGACAAAAATGAAAACTGTTTGCTAAAATTTGTCTTTTTTCATTTGCTGAGTTTAACCAGCACACAGACTTCCTAGACCTGATCAATGTTATTTGCTTGAGTGAATAGAGATGGTACTTTGGGGTTCCTCAGTCAGGTTTGATTGTGGTTATAGTTTAATATATTTCCTCAGAATGTATACAGTGTAGTCCTACTTGTGTCAAGAACAAGACTGCTTTGTGGAATGCATAATTTCCACTTTTCTTTTAAACGGCCTCTATTCTACTTTATCAGCTCATTGCCTTCAAATATTCACTTTGAAATCAACTTTTTCTCTCTCCTGCCACCTCACTCATTTCTTCTCCACTGTTTAATTCAGCTTCTGAAAAAAAGCTGTTTTATCTTTTTCTTGTTGATGCTTGCAGAATTATTAGTCTAGCTCTGTGTTTGTTGTATTACAAAACTGGGTGTGTCTGTAATACTGTACGACAGGCACCTTATTTGATAATTACCTGTTGCGTACTAATAACTCGTTCATAAAGCAGCTTGTGCTTTTTTTAATTAAGGCTGCTCTCAGAAGCTGTATTCACAATTGAGCCTCTCTGACACTTTAAAAAGAGGCATGACAGCTCCTCTTTCTTTCTCTACAACCGTCCTTCTCTCTGCTTCGGTCTCTTCTGCAGCTGAAAGGTAATTTATGACAGAGAGAGAGAGAGAGAAAGGAGGGGGGGGGGGGGGGGGGGGCTGCTCTCTGACACAGCCCTGGCCTCAGCAGACAGACAAATAGACACGGACACAGACACACACACACACAAACATGGGGGAGTAAATCATCACTCTGTCTGTGTAACTGATGGTTGAGTTCAGAGGTCAATGACCAAGGACCTAACCTTTCTTGATACCACAGATGATGTGTGTGTTCTGTTGGAGTGTGTGTGTGTGTCTTGTAAGTGTGTTTACGCGTATTTGCTGCCATCTTTGCTGGGAAAGGGTAATCAGTTTTCTTGTAGAGGTGATTTAATCTGTTGGTCACATGCACAGGATGGATTTATCAAAGGACAGATATATCACTGTCACACACACACACACACACACACACACACACACACTCACACACACACATACTCACACAAGCAGACGCAGACTCTGACACACAGCAGGTTATATATACAAGGTTAAATGGTCGGTCAAACGACATGGCTAGCGCTGACCTCGAGGTCACTGACGGTACTCCTTCCTCCTACCTTCCTCATCGCTCTGATAGTCCTCTGTCATTGCACATGGCTCTGATGTGGACTACAAATCCACACACTCTTTCCACTGTCTCCTTGTAGCAGCTCAGTTTTAAGCTGCATCTTTCTATCAGGCTGTCTGTGTTGCCGGATGTGGGAGGACTCCACTCTCTTCAGGGAGTGGGATGTGATTGTAGAACCGTGAAGAAGCAGAACACAAAAGAGATAAGGGGTCATGGGTAGTCTCGTTTGTTGTCTCTCTCACGGTGAAAGATTTAAAAGTGTGTGTTTAATGTTGCTCTCTGGGTTGTTCAAAGACACTGTGTATGTATATTTTTGTAGCCTGTGTATTTATTGTGTTTTAAGTATATGCTAATGTTTTTATCTCACTGCATCCAATCCCATTTTTTCCGAGCTGAAACCTTGAGAAATGTATTTTTGGCTTTTGTTGTGTGGTACGATGTGTGTGTGTGTGTGTGTGTGTGTGTGTGTGTGTGTGTGTGTGTGTGTGTGTGTGTGTGTGTGTGTGTGTGTGTGTGTGTGTGTGTGTGTGTGTGTGTGTGTGTGTGTGTGTGTGTGTGTGTGTGTGTGTGTGTGTGTGTATGCGCGTAAAAGTGAGTCAACTTCGAGATCTAGGCCCTAAGTCAAAATGATAGAGGAGTACAATAACAGCTTTTGTCTCACCAAATTATATGGAAAAACCCTCAATTTGCATTTGTTTGCTGCTTTCTCGTTTCCCTCTTTGCACTCCTTTACCACACAAACACAAAAACACACACACACACACACACACACATGCACAACCACACAACCTGACCCAAAAAGCAAAGGATAAGAAGTCACGAATTGGGAAGAAGTGAAAAGGTTTTTGTAATTTGAGACCATTGAACAATAGAGGGATTTGCTTGCTGTGGGGCTGTACATATTTACATACTATTGTCTGGGTTTGTTTGTATCTCATCGCTCGTCACTGAGTGTTTATCTTCTGATTACAGTCAGTATTTGCCTTTTTTATTGATATACGTATGTTGTATTAAGAGTATTCCTTCATCTTGTACGTTCCAGTTTCACTTTAGTGTATGTGTGGTGGGTACATGAGCATGTATATGCATGCACGCTGCAAGCGGGATAAAAGGTTGGCTCTTGACACTTGCCATATCAGGCATCCAAGCTTCTTTCATGTCAATTAAAGCAACCAAGAGATTAAATATGTGAATGTAGATTAGCATGAATTACCATATCCAAAAGAGGGACAGGATTACAACCTCTATTCCCTCAATTGTTCCAACTCCTTCCTCTGATCTCAAATTCTCTCATTTGTTCGGGGCAAATCCAAAATGTTTAAGCACCATTTATATAATTTTCTCAGGCGACTCCATACAGCAAATCTGCTTAATGTTAGGAAGAATTTATCAAATATGTCAAATTGACTTGGAAGAGTTGGCTACATTTTTATATATTTCATCAGAACTTTAAGAAGAGCTCTTTCTCACTATATACAAGCCCTTTCCACTGTCTCAGTGTCTCTGTCACGCACCCTCTCTAACTGCCACTGGCTCACTGTCAAAATCTTGTGTTGTAACATACCCCGGCCTGCCACACACCTACTGAGGAGCAGGATACTTTTGCTGCTTGTGCAGAGTGGCTAAACATTGCTAATGATGACGATGATGTCAGGTTGTTACGATATTTCAGCATGTCAGCTTATGCCGACATGCTGGAAAGCCTGTGGTTAACTTTGATCAAAGAAACAGATTCGAATCAAACGCAGGGAGTGCTACAGAGGGGACGAGTCAGGAGATAATGCGTAAAAAAGAGGATTCTTATAGCTGAATCAAAGCAGCCTGACTGATTGACTATGGCAAAAAGACTGATTGTGTTCATACGCTGCCGACGCTCGCTGTTCAGTCACACAGCCTAATTTATTTGTTTTCTCACACAGTCCTAAGTTTCAATCCACATTTTTTAATTAATCACTTGACTGCGATGTCATCAATAGTGATAGTCTGAGTCTGACACACTTTTTTTTAAAGCTTCTTTGTGAAAAGTCTCATTATAAAACAAAGCAGCTCGAGCTATGCTATTTCTCCAACTTGTGAAGCTAAAAAAAGAACGTGTCAAGAACAGGGACAATTTCACAAGCTGTTCCTGGAGCTGAGGAATTGCGTCACAATCTATTTTATGATAACAGTTTGATAAAATGGTAAAAGCATACACAACCAATCAGCCCAGTTCTTAAAGATGCACTGATCTATTGGCTGATGACTGGATTCAACTGATTTTCAGCCAGTTTGCTGGTGACCGGTTGGTCCTCACAAATACTGTATAGCCGATCTCAGGATCACGCACACTTACTGTTTATTGCCATGTGCACACATACACAAACACTTACGCAACAGCCGCACAAACTCAAGCTTAAATGTCGGCAGGGTGGACATGAGGTGCCCATCAGCAGAGGTGAAAAAAGCGTTGACACAGAAGAATAAAAAGAGACTATTTCACGGAACTTCTCTTGCCTGGAAGTTCCTCTCTGCCCAATGGCAGCATCGCACATCCGCGCTGTCCAATGTCCTTTCCCTCCGTCTATCTGTCTCTCCGTCGTGTGTCAGTTAAATTATTATTCTTAACATTCATACAGGTACACTCTTGGTTCAGTGGGGCACTAAAATAATCAAACCTCAGTGTGTGAGTGTGTGATACAAACGTTTACCTGGTGCAGATTTAAAAATGTTCCTTAGATAAACATTTAATTCACAATCTTAATCTTAATTAATCGGCCAAAATCAGTATCGGCAGGTCAGTCCATGATGAAGTCATCTCTTTGTAATCTACTACTTAAAATGTAGTCAGCTCTGTGTCATAGCAACAGAAATAATCACACAACACATGTGATAATCAAATTTGTTGTCAACACTTCAATCATTGTTTTATTGATTGGTTGTTGTAGCCTTTCTTCAGAAATGTATTTTCGCTGGACGCTCCTGGGCTGATAAAAGCACTCCTATAAGGTCTTTTTTTCTCTCAGCATGAAACATGAACGAACGACCTGCTAGTTAAGTGATTATCAGTGGAGCAAAACTTATCATGATGCATGTTAACATTATATGAGTCTATATGGGGAATAATAATTCTCAGCTAAAATGTAAAATGCGCTGCAAACTCATTATAGAGAAGACTTTTATCGAGTTAATGATTCATGTATTTATGTTTTCCAGCACCTTTCCATTAGTTTGAATGAATGAAGGAAGGTGTTGTATATACGAACAAAGTCTTTATAAACCTTTGACATGAATTCAATTCTATTTGAATGTACAAAAGTGGGCGTTCATATTTTGTGATTTGGCACTTCTTTGAAGAACAACCTCTGTATGTAAACACTCTGATATCTGTAAGCATTATTCGCTCTGCGTTGAAGCTAATGATATTCCAAACATCACTGTCATTAAGAGGCACAGCCCCTTTTTCTTTCATCTCTCACTAAATGAAAAAAACCATTAAGGAACCTTAGCCTTTGCTGAATGTTTCCACTGCTTCAAAGTTCTTTACCAGAGTACTTGCCGACGTCTTTAGAGGATCACCCTCAGTACTTTCCCATCATCCACAGTTTTGCCTTTTAAGTTCTCTCAATGAAGCATCTCCAGGCTCTGCATGTGATGATATCACAGACAGCAGTTTGAAGCTTTCTTCTGTTTCTAAATAAAAAGGGAAGATGTGCTCATTTCCACAAATGTAACTGAACTGACTCAGAGCATTCCTTTCATCCTCTGAATGCATGTTTCCTTTTAGGTCTATTTATTTACCCTGCACATCTATTCATCTATTTTCCTTCTTGTTTCCCAGCTCCACTGAACTGAGAGCTGAAGCGCTTCTGTCAAAACCCGAAATAGAAGCCTGAGAAGATGGTTCACACATGTCATAGAGGAGCTATTATTGAAACCGGCAGAAAATGTCGATTTAAAGCGAATGGGAAAGAGCGCAGGGAGAGAATGGTCATTTTAGCACATTTGCGAACGTTACAGTCCGTTTCCTAATCCTTAATGATTCAACAACTATCCCTTCGGATGTCTGAGATGGAAAGAGAACACACAGTGGTCATTTTAGCACTTTTTGCCTTCTGCTCAATCTCTTAATAATGACTTCCAACCTTAATGATTCATAGCATTGGCAGGGACACAAACAGCACAAATTCACTTGCATTCAGACTCCAACTTTCAGAGTGCTTTTACCTGAGGAAAGACTCCAACCAGCCCTCCCTACCCTTCCCGCGCGCTTTTCCCTTTTAGTTTCCCTTCCCATACTTTACTTCTAGCCTCTCATTACACCATGAAGTAGCATTTGACTCTTTGTCCTCTTTAACTTGAGTGGGCTCTGACTCCTAAAGGTGCCTTTAGAGCTGTATATGTGCGTGTGTTAACGAGAGAAAGGTGCTCCAATGGGCTGTTTGAGCGGATCTGAACTAACTCATGATCTTCTGCTAAATTGATTGTGCGGCCTCTCTCATCCATCACATCCTGGACTCCTTTGACCACTTTGATATTAGCATGCATATGCATATGAGACCTTTCAATGATGTGCATGTACAGCCCCCCTTCCTATCTGTCTCTATGTCTATAAGTTCCTGGACTTCTTGTGCAGACACACGCCCAGACAACAGCTCTGCAGAAAAATATTCACAACAGTGTTCAATAACAGATATGCAAAGATGAACTAATTATGCTTGCACATGCATTTTATTTTGACGCAGTTCTACAATGCAGCATGAGTGATGACATGTGGCATCATAAATCTGTAGAGCTGGATGAAATGTAAGTGAGTCGATTGAATGCTTAACCAGCGAGCTCACTGTAGGAGGTTTGACACTCCTCCACTTCCTGCTTTCTCTAAGTGTGAGATGAATCTTCTGACATTTTAAGCCCCCCTTTGATGAAAAAAATCCACCAACAAACAACGACGGATAGATGGTCATACCCTTGTGTGAGCCAGCATCTGTCCATGAACGTTGTTGATGCATGGTTGTGGTAATGACCAGTGTAATGCTGCTCCACATCCTGTCTGTTTCAATGCAGGGAAACATCTCCAGCATGCTCCACCATCACATCAGATCAGATCTCATTACGTCTCTTCTGATAGAAGGCCGATGTCACAACCTTTTCTGTTCATTTCACCCTATCACACATCCCTATCTTTTTCTTTGTCTCTACCACCTTTCCTCATCACGGCTAACATTCTCTACATCTGTCCCCCATTATATTCCGCTAACAACTTCTTTTTTTCCCCTCCTCTCTCACACACATTTGATTGCTTTACACACATATATTCTCATAGGCACACTCTGGGGAACAGACTATAATGTGATAGACGGCTTACTGAGTTGTGGGAATAGCTCCTCGCTGGTTTGAATGTGTTTAACTTCTTAATAGCTGCGAGTCAGCATAATCCACTGAGATAAGCACCATGTTATATAGCAATGCACAAGCACACAAAGCACTACTATACAAACACACACCTGTATGCACATACACACTCATACACAAGGGGTTTTGTTCTGTGTGTAGTATAGTGTAAATGCTGTGCAGGGTCTTTACATTTTCTTCAGCAACAGAAAAGCCGTCTCTCCTATCTTATTCTATTCTTTCATGTCTCAATCCAACCCCCACAGCATCTCCAACAACCACCGCCCATCAAGTTTTGTCTCATATATATTTTTTCAACATCTCTTCTGAGTTTCAACAGTTTTTTTTCACATTGCCAGAGCTCTTTCTGTGACTGTTTTGTAGTTAGGCAGGAGGAGGAGGGGCTCAAATGACCATCAAATGTTTTTTTAGGCTCTCTGTGCTCCCACAGACGGCTGCTTTGACTCGTTCTTTTCTTAGTGTGTGTGTGTTTGCTCACTCCTATTTTGTCTCACACACTCAGACACACACTCATTTGCACACATACACACACACACACACACACACACACACACACACACACACACACACACACACTCACACACTTTCCTCACATACAGACTGGTAACATTCCCTTAAGGGAAAAGCTGACATGCTCTTGACGACCTCATGCTTTACTTGGGCTCCAGGAAAATTGTGGTTTTGGAAATTTATATGCTGAAGTGTGACTCTGCATGCGTTTGTGTGTGTGTGTGTGTGTGTGTGTGTGTGTGTGTGTGTGTGTTTCATGGCATGAAAAAGATGTCATGATGCTGACACTGTCTAATGGCACTGTCATCCCATCTAAGTTTCTTAGCTGTCACAGAGAAGAATGCTGTGAGACAAAGAGAAAAAAGAAGAAAGCAGATTAGATGTTGTGCAGCTGCCCGAGAGTTTTCTGTGCAAAAAGTTTTAAATATTTGTTTACTTCTGTGATGGGTACAGAGAGTTGTTTTGGCTTTATGCATCATTAGCGAGAGAAAGAAAAAGAAAGTGTGGACTGTGGAAGAATGATTGGGAAAAACTGCGGGATGTAGTGAGTGTGTTTGTGTCCAGCTCCATTTAGAGCTTCTGTCGTTGGGTATGAAGGCCACTGATTCGAGCAGAAAGAAAAAGAGTTAATGATGGTGTGCGATTGTTTTAAGACAGGACTTCTCATGAACTCTGGCATGGGGGCGTTTGTGAAAGGAATTTTGGGTGGGTGGGGGTGCGGTGGCATAGCAGGTGTGTTTTTTTGTCTTTGTTTATGCTGGAAGATATTCTCTGTGATGTGAGCTATAATCTGTTTTAACCATCCATCTGGAAAGTACCTGGCATTGTTCTTGTCCAAGTGCCATGTGCTATTCACTTTGAGTTTCAGAGGCAGTGCTTTCACTTGGCCCTGCTGTTGCTATTGTGCTGTTTGATTTTGACAGGACTGTTGGTAGAAGGGATTCAACCACATTCAAATAATTGAGATTGTAATGTTTTAAAACAAACGGTAACAAAAGATATAGAAAGTATCTACTAATTTGACAAGCTGAAAACGTATATCTTGTTTACAGAGCTGGACGTTTTGGACTGTTTATGTTTCTGGATGTGTTCTAACGATGTGTTCAAATTGTTTTCTCTGTGGCTGCAAGCTAGAAGCTTCCTGCTGAGATAAATGTGTATTTGAAGTTTAGAAGTGTATAGCTCCTCTTGGGTTCATTGCCCCCTAAATGTCTTCTTGCTTGCTCACTGGCTCTGAGTTAGTATGCTGATGAGAAAATGCTCGAGAAAGAAGGCCAGTTACGTTTTGGATTACTGGGTTTTGTTGGATGTAAAAGTTTAATCAATGACTTCTCTTTACAGCCAGGAGTTTATAGTAGAATTGAGACTGGCGGTCATCATCCGACTACAGTCATGCTGTTCGGCGTCACACTGCTCCAGGCTTCTATCAGCCCTTTTCTGCATGCATCACTCAGTGTTTGTGGTTTCTGCTCATTTTGAGCAGTATATTCTACAGATCTATAAAGAAGAAATCAGTGCTCCCTGGTCTGTTGTGTTTCTCATCAGCTCACATTGTGTATATGTGTTTACCAAAAATCTGCATATAATAATGTCCGGCTAATTTACCAGTGAATTTTTGCACATGAAGTTTGTTAATTCATCATCTACCATGAAAATGTAATGCCCCCTTCCTGTTATACTACAATAGCTAAAGGGCAATTACAACATATTTCCAAAAGATTACAGGTCCTAAATATTTCTTATCAGGGATCTCTCCTAAAATTAAGCTACTCCCTATGAGCCTTGATCTAAGAGTGTGAGCTTGTTTACATGCCCATTACCAAATCATTGTTCTTTAATATCTGTTCTGTGTGATTCAAAACAAGACTGGCAGAGAGACGCAAACTAAGAAAGGGATGGCAGGCCGGAAAAATAAAAACACCCTGATACAGCATTTTATGAAAAATAAAGGCTTTGAAGTTGAACATGAATCACCATTGTTACCGCAATGGATGTAGCCTTTTCACAGTTTTAGCATTCCGGCTTTAGTTCAGCCTTCAAATCCCATCAACGTCAGCAGCAGAAAAAAGGGAAGCACTTAAATTCCCTGTTAGTGGAGATGGTGGGCAGTATTAATGATAAGGTGATTATTTACAGCCTTTATAAAAGCACTCTTTTCCTTTCAAAAGACGTCTCTCACCAACACTTATACTTAAATATGAGGAGGAAGAAGTGCAGTTAGCCTAGCTGGATGGCTCATTTTTTATTATTAGTGTTTACAGAGAAAATTTTAGAGGGAGAAGGGCTCAGAAAAGGGTTTTTCTGGAAGAAGTGTTTTCATGCAGGAGCTTAAATGTGCCAGTCACAGGTAAGGAGAGTTGTTGATGACTGAGTGAGAGCACCAAATACTGTTGCATCTAAAAAAAGGGTTATTAAATCCAATTAAGAACTTGTGGCAAGAACAGTTTTTTCTTCTTCTAAAAATGTACTTGGTGATTAACATTCTTGCTTCTATATCTCTGCAAAATGTGAAAAGTACATTTTTGTAGAGACATCTTTTGACTAATGAACCCCCACTGTACAGCTCCCTTGTGTCTGAAAGGTGACCTTCCAAAGCTTTTAACTTGCTTCTTTTGGGCGGACGGCAGGTACAATGTAGTCAGCGTTGACCAAATGAAGTAATCATTTATGTCTGTCTTTACCCGACTTCTTTTTTTTTTTTTTAAAGAGGGAGGAAAAGGAGTGAAAATAGAGTCAAATGCTGCTTTGTGTCTTTTTCCCCCCATTCCTCAGATTCTGTATTCCTATAATTAACCTGCAAAGCAGTACAATTAACTCTGAAATATTTAACTCAAGATTCCAACACAAAACTTCACACACATATTTCACTGCAATCTCCTAATTTTTTTAATACAAAAAACAGTCAGTGATCCAGATGGAGTGTTGATTAGAAAGTTCACAGCAGAAACTTCTCAAACACCCCCGCTTTTTGTTAATTTCAATCAGATCATACAGCACTGGGTTGCACAGTGAGCTGTCCCTACCAAAAAACACTTAACTAAAAACTTGACAAACTTTAGCAAAATAGTTATCCCGGCTCAAGTTTTGCTGCACATCAGTGCAATGCCGTCCACCAATAAACTCCATTGTCCATTTAAATACATGCAGGATAAGCTAGAAGACCTTTGAGCATAAAACTTTCATAAATACTGAGCAAATGTTTACTGTTTTGCTTACAAAAAATGTCTCTGCTGTCACCCCTTCACAGAGTTTACAATGCTGCCTCCAATGAGAACACTGTAAAACTCCTTTGCTGTGTGTTTGGGTTTGATGAGGCTGTAACACACCAACAGCGGTATTCATATTCCAGGGATGGACATTAAAAGTCATTTCTGTATTTGACTACTCAGATTTAATCATGGACTAATACATTAAGTTTATCCAACACAAGCCAATCCTCAGCAGCTCCTCCACCGTGGTTTCTTTGTTATTTGTGGTGTGCCTGTCATCAACTCTGTGTATCAGTAAGACAACTGTCTATCTCTTAGTTCTGAATGAAACAGCAAGTGAGGGTTCATAACACTCCATAAACGCTGTCCACTAGTCTGTATAGCTAACTCTACCTTGTCTGCTTGTCAGATTTCAATATTTCAGATCAGCCCTCTATTTCAGAGAAGCATCTCAGTCTGTAGGACTTGGGTTGGGAACCAGAGGGTCACGGGTTCAAGTCCCATTGCACATCAAATTTGTGCTTATGGCTTGAGAGGTACCGGTTGACTTCTTGGGCACTGTCACGTGCCTTAGAACAAGGCGATGAATCCCCAACTAGGGTGACAAATTTCATTTCCCCTCCGAGTGATTAATAAAGTATATCTTCTCCTTCTTACACCGTCATAGTTGTTTGCCATCCGACAAGTGCCATCATTCTTTCACAAAGTGTTCTGGGACAACATCTGTTTTCAGTGATGAGCTGGCTAACCTTTCCTGTCCTGCTGGTAACAATGGTCCATGCTAACTCTGCTTATAAATGGTTTATCATGAATTTATTTGCCAGAGTCAAAGATTTTTCTATTTTGAGAATACCACTTAAGTGTATTTCCGGCTATTACTCTTTCAATGAGCTGGCTGCAAGACCACAACACACTGGTAGCCCCCCCCCCCCTCCCTCTCCTTGTTAATGGTTGTATAAGTGAGAAGTGGAAGCCAGAGAGGTGATAGTGATATCCCATTGGGCGAAGCAGCAGATGGACCATTCCTCTACCCACAATGCCTCCCTCATCCACACTCTGACATTGCGGTCTTCATTAGCCGCCTTGCAGGCTACGACCTCATCTTCTCCTGCTGCGCTCCCAAACCTCTCCCACCTCACCTCTTGCCTTCCTCTTACTCTCGCATCCATTTTCTCTCACCCTACTGCCCCGCCACCTGTCCGTCAACAATCCAACCCCCTATTTGTCCCTCATCTTAACAATCTCTCTGTCCTTCTTTACCACTTACCATCTTCCTTTGCTGCCCTTCCATGCCCAGTAGTTCTCCTCAGACTCCCTCCCTTACCTGTTGCTCCTTAACCTTTCATCCCTTCTGAGCGTCTCCTCTCTCCCTATCCATCTGTCTTTCTACTATTCCAGCCAAGTGACCTGGTGCTTGGTATTATGGGGTTTCCCTGCGGGGGTTTCTGTTGCGGTCTCTGACAGGTGTGTGTGTGTGTATGTGTGTGCCTCTTGTGTGTTGCCTGCAGGGTTTCATTCAGTATGAGAGATTAGTGACAGTTCTGAAAGCCATTCTGGGCAAATTCGTCTCCACTGTCACTGACTATGAAAATGCTCTCCTCATTCAATGATAACCTTAACCTTGGCCAACGCAATGCTGGAATGTGTTTGTGTGTCTGTGCGTGTGTCTAGTTGGCAAGCAACAGTGTAACTATGTCCATGTGGTTTGGAGGAGCATAGAAAATGAGCTGCCATAACCCGTTATGTCTCATTAAAGCACCTCTTTAAAGCCACAGAGCCACAAAATGCTTATTTTTGCACAGTTGTCCTCACTCATCCCCAGGCGAACGGGACAATAGGGCAACGTCAGACACGCACACACACACACATTGACAATACAGATAGGAACTGTAGGACTCCAGAGCTGCGTGTCAATTAAAGTGATTTTGTTTGTACAGTATGTGTGTTTTGGTGTGACAGCTCTAAAGACAGTATTTAAGCCTTTCTGACAACTACAAAGAGCTTTGTGGTGGAGACCTCAAGACAACCTCCCAGTTCCAAGCAACTCGCAGACGACAAAAAACGATAGGGACTTTTGCTTTCAACACATCACTTTGGTGTGGCTGCAGAAGGGGGGAGCAGAGCGGTGAGGCAGACAGTTATTTAAAAAACAGAGAGAGGAAAATGGGCGGAAGCAGGAGGTGTGGAAAGGTGAACAGGCAGCACATAAGGGAAATGTAAAAATGGCCGTTTGTCCTACTCGTATGTGTCTGCATTCTCAAACAAGGACTGTGATTTAAAAGCTCCGAAAATTCAGCTGGTGAGATAAAGAGTCGGAGGTAGACAGAGGGCAGACCTTGTGTTGATCAGCTGTGTCTTTCATGTGTCGAAGATAACGGAGAGACAATGAAACTCTGATAGATGTAACAGGGTATTTGCAGAGTGGATAAGTGTATATAAAACAGGAAGTGAGGAAGAGTGAGCAGTCAGTCACGTTTGAACAAAGAACAAAGGATAGGAAGTAGGAGTTAGGATCTGAGGTTTGATACCTTTTAAACCTTTCACACATTTTCCCGCACTAAAGGGTATTATCGGATCACTTTAAGAATCATCTTGTTGAGGGACTGGAATACAAATTTAGCTGCTAAATCCTAAATTTAGAGTCCATCACTGTACTGTCTCCTTCTGACAATCACATGAAACATGTCTATATGGTCTCATTTTTAAAACGGGTTTTAAAAAAGATTGTAAAATACCTCTCAATGACATCAATATGGAAAAGCTTTGTGTATCTCTCCCTTACATCAATGCAAAATTGAAAACTGAGGCTTTGAATTCCACTGTTTACCCAAAAGGCAATTATCATTGTTGGTTCAGACTTGCAGCAGGTAGCAGGAAATTGATTCAGAGATGAGTATTGCCAGAGTCAGCAGCAAGCAGTACTTACACTTCTTAAAGGTTCTGTGAAAACTTTTCAGTTATTTAATTCAAAGTAATCAATCTTTGTTATTAGATAGAAATATTATTTTCCTACAGGGATTTATATTTCTATCCTGGCAAACATTTATCACTCGGATACAAATTTGACTAAGAAACAAACTTATTTTGAAATGCAGCAGATGAAAAAAAAAGTTGCAGTCCTTTTAGGTGATGAACGATGTTTGTTTTATAATAATTAGTATGAAATCTCTGCCAAAATCATCAGGAATCCTTCCAAACATTTTGTCTGTTTGAATTTGACATCTCTTCAACAAACAGGAGCAGGGCTTCATATTGACACCTGCCAAACTACCAAATGCTGGGTGGATTTCAGCACTGGCGTGTAACACAGCCACTCCCACTAGCCACTTTGGCAGGATGAATTTTATACATTTGTTTTTTTTAATTGTAGATGTCTCAAAAGGCATATGCAGACCTGTTCACACTCCTGATGTGAATGGGAGTCTCCCTTTATTGATGATAATCAGTTTAGTATGACCAGTGTGCTGCCATTTCATACTTCAAACTTCTGGTCGATCTAGTATACATCCAGGCAGTGTTCGAGTGTGAGTGTGGACCCTCAGCAAACACCCGCCCAGCAAGTGTTACTGCCCAGCAGCAAACTGTCTTATCAGCGTTTTCCAGCCCCGTGCAGTGAGCTCATGGTGGTGAGATGTTCCTTTGTTCAAGTATAGTTTGTCATGTTCTGACAATAAAGAATAATTAAACCACAATTAACCATCTGGGTTCTTCAACTTTTACTCAGGAGCAAAAATCTGACTTTAAATGTTTTTAATTTATTCTGTTCTCTTTTCTATTGTTTGATTCCAGTTAAAAGAAACAAGGAAATCGTACTACTTGTTGTATCTTATTACCTAAGAATCACAATATAAATCTTATTGGCATCCATGAATCATGATGAAATGGATTCAGGACAAAGGCATATCTTCCCAGCTCTAGGATGCAAACATGTGCAGGCAGGATAATAATCTTGAATTCTTTGTACCTGTCAGAGAACAAGTATTTCCTGATCGTTTCAAACTCTTGCTGCATCATTGAAGGCTGAGCTTTAGCTGAAATAGACGTGTCCATGTGGATGTTAAGATGTGTGTGTGCAGGTATGGGGTTGGGTTTAGAAGGATGTGTGTGTGTGTGACTTTGTTGAAATTGTGCCCTTTTTTGTGCTGCTACCTCAGTTGATTTTAAATGTCTTTGCCATTTTGTGCGTCACCTACTGTGCCTCTTTGTGAGTGTGACCCAGAGAGTGTGTGTGTGTGTGTGTGTGTTATTTTCCAGCTCACTTGGTGTGTGAGGCATGTGTTGGTAGATTGCCAAGTCCTAGCTCTGCACCCGGTAGACCTAGTCTCAGATGGCAAGCCCAGATGCTGCAGCTCACAGCTCATACACACCAAGCATAAGTATACACACACATATACACACACGCAGTCGCACACATCATTTGCTCTCTTATTTCAGTCTCTACTATAACTCCTTTCAGTGTTTCACTTTGTGTCTAGTCTCTTTCTTGTTTATGAAAGGGAGTGAAGTAGAGAGTCGGCAGAGTGTGTTTGCAGCTGCAGGATGGTGTTTGATAGGCAGCTCTGATAAGTGAGGAAGCCAGACTTTGATCTCTCCTCTTGGACTAACCAAAAGACTCAAAACCCAAAGATGCACTGACACAATCTCACAGTTTTGAGCCCCCCCCCCCCCCCCCCCCCCCCACACACACACACACACACACTGCTGCCACTGATGCGCTGCCTGGTGCTGCTGCTGGTGTGTTTGGACACATCTGCTCCTAGTGTTGAGTTGATATATTAGTGCTAAGCTAAGGAGACACCCCTAATGTAAAGGTCTTGGGTACTCATGTGTTGTGCCTGAGTATAAACACCATCTGTAAACTTCTATCGTAGTTTGACTTCAAATAAGTCCCCATTAAAATCTTAGCATTCCATCATTTAGAAAACATCCAACTTAATTTTGAGCACCTAGGAGTAAATTAAAACTGCTCTGGCGCTGTGCTCGCACTACTCAGACATTATGACCACTGCCTCTTAAATGACATGTGTCCCTGCTGAACTGTGATCAAATACTTTCTCCAATCTGTCTGTCTTTGTGCTTCCAAACTCTGTGAACTGCCCACGCCCCGTCCGTTTACCAGCAGTCATAATCCTGATTTATAATTGTGATCACAACATCAGCATGGTAATTGTGATTATGACTTTAGGCATAATTCCCCAGCCCCTCTAGAGCACAGAAGTTTGAGCTGATGCTGCAATCAGCAATAAAAAAAGCCCTTTCCAGTTTATGGAGACACAATTACTGATTTTATTTTAGAGAACTGTCCTATTTTACAGCCTCACTCTCACCATGTCATATCGTTTTTCTCATCCTGATAGAATATTTTGTCGTGAAAATAAACAAAGTTGACGGAGACAGACATGAAACAGGAAGATTAAATGTATGAAATAAAAACAAATGTGGACAGCTGAAATTAAACCAAGCGGCCATGTAGCATGTGTTGTGTGCTGATCCATCTTTGCATTTTCAGGACTAAATCATCAACCAGATGTAAGTCTCATACGTACAGTATAGTGGTATACCTTTAAAGCACTGCTATATTTTCTATGCTGCAGTCTCTTAAGGTGCAAAACTGTAAAATTATTGCAAACCTAATTTGCATTGGCCATGAGAAGCAGGTCATTGGTGTATCCTGACAAAAATCCATATAGTGCATAAAAAAAGCTGTACATATGCTGAAAAAGAGAAACGTTTCAAAGAAGCAGATGCTGCTGATACACTTCCTGCAGTCAGAGTTTTTCTGATGAGGATTGATAGGAGCGGGTGGTCCTGCCATAGCTCAGTGATTTTATGCGAGAAGAGATCCTGAGAATGGATCTGAGAGAGAACTGCTGCAGCCATTATGTTCCCATCATGGTGTTATTCATATTCCCCTCACTTTTATGATTAGATTAGCACTTTCGTTGCATAAACTCTGAAAGTTCTGTGGAAGAGAGATTTAGTGCACAGAAGCCCTTAGAAAAAGTTCAGTCAATACTTCTGCATGTAATACATAACAGAAAGACTGAACACCTCCAGCCCTAGAAAAAAAGGTATTTCTGATCCACATGGCTGGTCTTTATACGGTTTATCATTTGACTGGCCTGACAGATAAAGATAAAATACCATCTGCAGCAATTCAATCATATAATGATTTTTTTTTTAAATTACTCTGACAGACTCTGGCACAAGGTCAGCTTCTATTATATATTTTTATCTCAAATTCTCTTCCGTTTCTTATTACCTGAAGCACTTTCTGAGCTGCACACATTGCAAGGACCATGTTTGCTTTACCTTGCTTGCAGTCATCAGGTTCTACTTAAAACCAGAGACACATGCAGTGACTAGAGTCTATGCATGACTGACAAATCACACCCGCTAACTTCTCTGGTGATTTACTGTCATACATTTTTTAAGATTCATTTGATCTTAGACTGTAGAATTGTTAATAGTCATGGATATTCTGTTATACAATTATGTAATCAAGCTTTAATATTGAGTGATAGAATTTTTCTAGATCATTTTCCAAAGTTTTAGGTGATTTTTGACGGTCTTAGTGCATTCATACTAAAAATTACACAAGTGAAAAAAAGCACAAAATGGCATTGAAATCTGCAGAGGCACAAGTGAATTTCTGCCACTGATTTTTTATTCCTGTGGCACCCATTTAGCACTTATTAGTGTCATTGTTCACCATGACATCACATCACAAAATGTGAACCACAGCACTCTCCCCTGGAGTGCCAACAGAATTGTCCCTTTTCCTAGCATAAGGTCAATGAATCTCATCTGCTTTCATACAGAATTGGGGCCATAAGAGCTTCTCAATGGTTCTGAGAGTGTTTGCAGGGATATTAACTCTTATTAAATATATTTCCATGGACATTTTGTTAGAGATTGTGGGATCGCTTCTTAAGTATTTTACTTGTCTGGCATCATGAGCCTGAAGACCCGAATGTTAATTTGCAGTCATTATGTTAATGGCTATTGACTTCACCTTCTCTCTCGTGAGGGAGCCAAATGTTTGCAGGATATTACAGCAGCCATCTTTGAGAGCAATATTTCTGCTGACGTAATCTTTACTCTGACTGGACAGAGAGCTCTGATAGTCCGTTGCAGGGGAGAGTGTGTTGGTTTAATGAAGGGGGGGTATTAATAGAAATAGAGAGGAGAGAGAGAGAGAGAGAGAGAGAGAGAGAGAGAGAGAGAGAGAGAGAGAGAGAGAGAGAGAGAGAGAGGGACAGCTCTCTCGACTGAGAGGCAAGATAATCAACTTATTGTTTTTAAAAGTATGTGAGCTATTTTGGGAAGGTCGTCACAGTCATAAATGTTTGTGCTGGAAAGTGTGAAGAGGTTTTTCCTAAATCACTGTGTGTGCACGTCTCAGGATCTTTTAGCTTCTGACTGAATAGTTGTGTTTAGTTGTGTTAAGTTGCTACTGCTGAAAAGAACCAATTTCCTGATATGGATGTTTGACAATAAAAGCAAGTCAACAACAAATAAACCAGGAACTTCTATTGTGAAGAACTTGTCGGAAATAAAATGTGTTTATGATGGTAGCTCACTTTTAGAAGAGCTACCATAAGCAGTGATTTGCGATAACACTGTAGGGAGTATCAGTGTTTACAGCCGCTCCTTTGAGCATGAGTCACAACCACAGCCCGCTTCTTTTCATCAGCTTGGACTTAAGACAGCGAGGCCTCAGTTTAAACAATTTCAGCAGGTAGAACCGCTGTAATGAAGATGCTAATCCGTGCTGTGCCTCTCTAAAGTAACACAGAGCCAAGCTAATTCAGCACATAGCCTATCACTGTAAATACTGACACGAGGAAGAGACGGAGCCCTGTGGTCAGCGGCTTTGCTCATGAGAGTGGAACAAGCAGGAGACCTGGGATTTAATTTACGCCGTTTGTTCGTCACAAATCCATCTGTCGCGTTACCTGGCCGAAAGGCCAGTGGGTTGAGCAAATCTACCCACCACTGCAAAAAAACCCACTATTGTTGCGGGTGTCAGGTGATAAATTCCAACCCTGGTTTGAGACTGTGAGAAGAGTTGCTATGACACATAACCTGTTTGGAGTATTGTGAAACATTTATGCATGTGGGGGAATTTTTTGAGGATTTAGTTAGACCATTGTGGTCAGAAGTTATCTTTTTACAATGTGTGCTGAATCAGCATCATTTAAATGAGGTTACAGTTTACTTTTGGGTGTTTTTGTTGGACGGATACATTTATCCACACAGTTTTTTACATTACAAATATTTTTTCTAAATACATGAAGGCAAACAAGCCATTAGTTTCACAACTTTCTCTTTAGAGCCATGTTTTAATGTAGAGAAAATCTACCTTTCTTCCCTCCCTCTATTTTCATTCTCTCTTGTACCATTTCCCTTTTTGATTTCCTTTGTTTACTTCCTTCTTTCAGTCTCATCATTCTATGGTTCATCTCTCTCCATCTCGTCCACTAATCCGAAGAAGACTGTATCGGTCTGCCTTCTGGGATTCAAGGAACAAGGGTTTAATACAATACCTGAATAGAATAGTTGTATGTGCGTTTGTGTGTATGTGAGCAGCTTCGTGCATGCTTGCCTGCACACCCTGTTGTCTGTGTGAAATAGGGAGATATTGGTGTGAATATATAAGAAGATTCAATGGTTCTGTGTTGAATTTGTATTTCTCCCGCTGCAGAAAGAGGACATGGAAGGAAGAGGAAGACGGGGAAACTTTTTGTTCAGAGCTGTTCACACACAACAAACACACACCCTGTTGGAGGGAGAGTGTGAATGATATATGGAGCTCTTGTGTGTGATAAGCCTCATCCAGCACTCCTTCCTATTACCCCTATTTTCACCCGTTGGAGTGCTCTGTGCTCTTGTTAGCAGGTCGATGAGGGCAGGGGCAGGAGGAGGAGGAGGGCTGACTGCAGGTTCTCAGATGATACCTCTCATATTGTTAACCTTCCTCCTCCTCTTTTCTGTCTTTCTCTTGCTCTCTTCATCCATTTCCCCCCTCCCTTCATCACCAGGCCAGTAGAAATTACTTGTCCTCTTGCAAGGGCGCATCATCAATCCCATGATTCATAGTGTGTTGCCAGCGTAATGGCAGCTGCTTTGATTGAATCGAGGGGACGTGTGCGTTTGTGTGTCTGCTTGGACACAATTTTGCATGCATGAGAGATGATTTCTGAATGAAAGGTTTATTATTTTAACCTTTTAAAAGCACCGTGTCTGTCTGCCTTCCAAGTCTATCACATGTTCCATCTCTTACCCCTCCATCTCTTAACACGTCACCCACGCTCTTCAGGGCAGGAGTGATGTTGGCTTGTCTCTCCTTCGCTTGTTTTTCTTCCCTTTCCTGCACTTTATCGGTCCATTACCAGTTAAATGCTTATGCTGCAGTAAATTGTTTGTTTTTGTGCAAACGGGGAGCACATAATGGGTAATATAGTCAGAGAAATGGAAGGGCTTTTGCTCCTGTTAATCCACTGCTTGCTAATGCACAACTTTTCCCAGTTCAAATTTCCCTCTCTCCCCTCTGGTTCTTTTTCTCCTAAGGTTGTCTCCTTTTTATTTTCTTATGTTTCTGCATCTTCTTTTTTTCCTCTGTTGTAGTCTGTTGTAGTCTTTTACCCACAAAAGATAAAAGTTCGGTCAGAGAGAATGTGGAACTTTGACATCATTGGGTATAGTGAAAATTGAGTGAGGTTGGACTGTGTCTTCATTGTGTTGTCATGGTAACCAGTTGTTGTTTGTGGTTTGTTAGTCATTAAAGGTCCCATATTCTGCTTTTTCTGGTTTTATATGCTCTGTAGTGTGTTTTCCAGGTGTCTTGTGCATGTTTAGGCACATCTATGTGCAAAAATTCAAAGTCAGCAGAAACGCGGCTTCTCCTACCTCCTCCTGTTAGCAGTAGCAGTAGCTGCATGTAACGCTCGGTTCTAGCCCCCCTCGTTGAAAATTGGCAGTGTGATATCACACTGCGATGATGTCACAGATCCAAGCCCATTGGCTCGTTGTAGCAAGCACAAGCTCATGCTGCGCATTAGCTACATTCCCAATATGGTAAAAGGGGCGTAACATTTCCGAGAATTGTCCGAACGACTGACCAATTACAACAGAGCAGATCGGCCAACCAATCAGGTCAGACTTGGCACACGTGGGGACCCTGCTCGGGGGGGATTCAGAGCGTTGCAAACACAGGCAGATGAGACGGGCTGCATCGTTCGTCAGTACATGGAAACAGACACTTTTTTCGAACATTAGCGATTGTGAACGTACTTTAGTAGGCACATAAATTAGATATATGAACCCCAAAAAGAGCATAACATGGGATCTTTAAGTTTGACTAAATGTACTGTAAGTAGAGATAACAGTGTTTTTGTCGAACTGTGTTACTAAGCAAGCAATTAAAGTAACTCATTTTTGTTGAACAGGATTTTAGTCAATGTTGGTGTCTAAGTCAGTCTCTCTAAGTTTGCAGTTTAGTTTTACAGACAATCAAAACTTCATTTCAAGAAGCTAGGTAATCTGGCCAAGCGGTTTTATTGCACGTCCCGTGGAGGATACTGTCATTGTCAAAGCAGACATGGGTTCAAATCCAAACTCAGCCCTTTGCTGCATGTAATTGTGCATGAGTTATTTAATGAAGTGAGTGAGCCATAATGTATCCTTACTATCTCTGTGAGAGTACGCAGAACAGCGGCCGGAAAGCAACAGGAAAACAAAACATAGCATAGTGGGGGCTGCAGATGTAACACCATCACGTTCTAAAACATCTAAACTGAGTGCATTTCACCCTTTGACGCTGCAAATTGAAGTGTTTAACCTTTCCTGCTTTGGAGTCCCGACTGTAGTCAGAAAGCACAGGGGACACTTATTGGTCTGCTCCAGGGCTGAAGTTGTAGCTAACTTCAGAGCTAACCCCCGTCATTTGAACTCGTTAGCAGCAAGCAGTAAGCAAAACGTGGTCGCTAGTTAGAAGTTGGGGCATTTATTGCTGCACACACAGTTTAAACTGTACATTCGTCCTGCTATTTCTGACAGCTAACGATCGCTCTTTCTCAGCTGCTCCGGTCATGAAAACAACAAAACTCTCTCTCACACACACACACACACACACACACACACACACACACACACACACACACACACACACACACACACACACACACACACAAACTCACCAGCTTGTACTCCCTCTTTTCACTAACTAGCTCTACCACCTATAATTTAAAAAGAAAATGATAGTCTGCAGGATTTATAAAGAGGCCCTTGCTTGTCATGGTAGCACGTCGGGAAAGAGAGAGCATTTGAAGAGAAGGCACCCTGAATGTCTCACATTCATGACACAATCCAAAGTTTCAGTCACATGGGGATTTTTCTCTTATGTATATTTTTGGTCCCTCGCCTTCAAGGTCATATATTATACTCATTCTCAACAAGTTTCAATAAATCTCAGATCTCCCCAAAACATGTCTGTGAAGTTTCTTGTTAAAGATCCACTCTGATCCTGTATTCCTGTATTACCACGACCCTCTCTGAAAGGGCTTAGGTGGCTTGGGTTTTCTTGCTCCATGCCCATTTGTTACACAAATATATACTTACTTGTAAGGTCAACTTCTTAGAACGCAATGATTGTTGTGTTGAAATAGGTCCCTCATTTAATCACATACAACTGTTTTATAATAATTCAATGATTTAGTAATGTAATGATTTATCCTCTCTTCGGTGAGGAACAAATCAGTATCTCTTATGTGATATTTTAACCGATCATGACGTACGTACTTTTCTGTAGCTCTACCACTCTTTTGACCTTTTCTCACTTGCTGTCCTTCAGGTCAAATTTAATCTAAAAATCCATTTAGTCTTCAGATAAAAGCCATTATCCCTTTTGTACCTGTAGGGTACCTTTGGCACATTCAAATTTCACAAGCCGACGATTGGGTATTCATGTGAAGAGAACAGCTGAATAGAGACTAATTTTCAGCGATTATCTATTCAAGAATGGTAGAAATTGCGTGAATAAAAAGAAACTCACTTGTTTAAATGTTTGGTCTATAGCTTGTTTTGTTTTTTTTGCTTTAAGGGCTATTGGGGATGAGATTGTTATGTCAGCTGAGCAGCTGATTGGACCGATAAGTGTTAACCCTGGGTTCATCTAACACAGTGATGTCATCCTCTTTTCACGGCATTGTTTTTTTGTGGCTTTCTGACTGCCCGGCCGATCCGTCCTAATAAACCAGCAGTGTTAAGTCTGGCTTTGTTATTATGTGTGTGTTTGTTTATTTCTAAAAAAACATGCACATGAGGACAGGAATACACAGAGAATTAGAATTCTATTGATATCTCGGTTTATGTGTGGGTGCTCCTGCAAGAGACAAACACTTCTTCATGGGTACGCACTGGGATATTGTGGCTTTGCCAGAATGTTTAGACCAGTCGATAGGTAATCAGCTTGGCGGGAATGTAACAGTAGTAATTCCCTCCTGCCCACACTCGGCCTTCTGTGGGAATTAGAGAGGTGTTGTCGGATATCTCCACAAATTTCAATCCTCACACACACACACCGCTCAAACTGTTTGGTACAGGCTGAATGACTCAAGCAGGACTTTTTAAACAGGTTTGAAAAAACATACGCACAAAACCAAAGCATAAAAGGAGTTTGAGGTATCTCTCATTGTCTTGCACAGAAGATTATTTTGACAGCTATGTAGGATAAGTTATTAGCACATGAAAGAACATACCATCAGTGTTTTCGTCACGTATTACAGACGTCATCTTCAGACTGAGCCGAGAAGATAATTTGCTTTAAAGTCTGTCTTGATTGAATGATAAAAGCAAGCGCGCCATATCAGAACATCTTGTCTCAAAAGGAATTAAGGAAGCATTAAGGTTAATGAAAAAGGCAACCGTGTTGGATTGGCACCACAGAGACAAAGGGAAGAGAAAGAAGTGTATCACATAGTATTAATAGACGATCCGTCCCCTTTGTTCCGCTGAGGTTTCTCTCTGTTGTGTCTGAGCAGTCTGACCGCTGTCTGACCACCTCCCTCTGCCTCTCTCATCCTGTCTTCACCTTCTCCTCTGTCTTTCTTTATCTGCCTCCTCCTCCTCCACCACTCCAACAGCCCGCTGTAGTGACACCAAGCACACGTTAAAGCACACTGCCTGTCTGTGTGATGAATGGATCAAGAGGAGAGAGGAGGGAGCATGGATTGGGGGGGGGAAAAAAGGAGGAAAAGGTCACAGTGTGTCTTGAATCAAAACCTCCGATGTTTGACCACAGAGAGCGCTGGTGTTGATCTCGAGGTCACACGTGTCTCGTCCCTGACATCAAATGGTTGGCTGGCTGCATGAACGTAGAGGAGATTCAGTTTTTGTGAGACTGGAAGTCGCTCCAGGTGTTACATGAGCTAAGGGAGTCACAGAAAAATGTTATGGTAATTTCCTGCTTCCTACATGTAAGAAGTGAGAACCAAAGGTAGACTGACTGGTAGCCTGAACTAACATCCTGACTTGTTCACACAGTACTACTGTACATAAAGTCTTCTATGTGTCTGCTTCTGTATATTTTCCTCTTGCTCAATACGATTTAATATTTCATCACTGTTGCATTTGTTCTGTCTGACTTTTTCTTTGTGCCTCACTCGGCTAATGCTGAAACTATTTGTCGGGCTAGCAGTCATAGGCTTTAGGGATGTCAGAGTTGATCTGTCTGTTATTGAACGCTCTGCTTATGTTCCGACTTAAATATCTCAACAACAACTATATGGATTACCAAGAAAGTCTGAACAGACTTTGGCGTTCCTCAGAGGATGAATCCTACTGGCTTTTGTAATGCCATGGCTTTCCTTCTGGTGCCACCCCATGCCAGGCTGAAATCCGAGCTGGACAGCTGGCAAAGTAACTCGATGTGGGCAGACACTGAGGAGGAGAGTGAAGCTGTAAATGCAGAGCAGTATGCATCACATCTTATAACCTTAAAGAGGAGAGTTGGGGATAAATAAAACACAATAGAAAAGAGTACAACAAGCATGAAGACAAATTAAAGAAACATTAGATGCAAAGGGGAATTTAAAGGAGGCACAGTGGCCCCTCACTTAACAATCTGGTGTAGAAATCAGCCAGGATCTGGGTGCAGAAATCGAATTACGACAGAGTCCACGGGTTTCTATGAAACGTGCGTATCTGGCCCATCACAGCGTAAGAATAACAAAGCATTCACAAGTGTGGTGTCTGAAAACAATCCTGTCCTGTGAAGGTTTTTTGTAAGACATTGCATAAATCATCGTGACTTAGTGATGTATGAACAAGATTGACTTTTATACCTGATTATCAAATTAGGCAATTTCCTCAGCTTGTTTTGTCAGGTGTCAAAACAATGAAAATCTGAAGATATCAATCAAATTTAACTCCATCTGGTGAGGACGATGGTTTGTTACAGCCCACAGAATTGACCTCCTGATGTGACTTTTGAGGTCAACGTTTATTTTTTTAAAGAATCAGTCTTCCATTTAAAAACAGCTGTTGCTGTTAAAAAAACACAGTCTGGAAAAGCAGAGGAGTGAATATGAGGTTTATGATGCTACGAGAGTTTAGTGAAGTGTGCTATAATGACGCTTAAATCAGCCATCAACAACACACGTGAACACAGAAGCACAGCAGAGTCACTGGCAGGTGGCCTCACACTACCTCTGAGTGCCTCAGGAGTGTGTTCGACTTTACATTCAATAACTGTTCGGAAACAACCTTCACTAAGCCCACTGTGAGAGACAGAACTTACTCAGTAGACTAGAAAGCTGCTAAGGTAGTACACAGACGCATTATTAATAACCCACTCAGGAGAAAAGTCCCCACTCTACTTGACAAGACAGATAAACGGCAAAAGGGTTGTGTGTGTGTTTGAGTTGTGTGTGAGACAGTTTCTGGAGGTTAATATATGCCTTGTGTAACAATGGGGAAATTGCTTTATGCTGCTAAGCCCTCAGGCTAGGACATCTCCGTTCTAATGAACTAGAGTTTTACAAAGCCTTCACTTAAGAGGCTGCCCCCCATATACACATACAGTAAAGAAAACACATGCTCAAAAAACCCAGTGCATGCATATGTAAGATGTTCCTAGGAAGAAGACACTGACACGCACACACACACACACACACACACACGCATACGCACACACACACACACACACACACACACACACACACACACACACACACACACACACACACACACACACACACACACACACACACACACACACACACACTATGTAACCGTATTAGAAGACAACTTATCCCCTCTCATTTTTGTGTTCACACAAGAAATAAGTCTACTTTTGGGATGTGTGCGAGTGTGTTTTTTTCGTGTGTATGTGTGGGTCATTGTATGAGCGAAGCTGTCACTGAGCAGATTGTCCAATCTCTCATCATGGCATGGTTGTAGGGTCAGTGGGGAGGAAGGGTGGGCAGGGGGTTTGGGAGGGTGGGGGGGCTGCTTGATGTCTTTGCAGATATAAAACCCTGTCAACTCAAGACAGGGCCTGTCACTGTGTGTGTGTGTGTGTGTGTGTGTGTGTGTGTGTGTGTGTGTGTGTGTGTGTGTGTGTGTGTGTGTGTGTGTGTGTGTGTGTGTGTGTGTGTGTGTGTGTGTGTGTGTGTGTGTGTGTGTGTGTGTGTGTGTGTGTGTGTGTGTGTGTGTGAGAGAGACAGAAAGACTCTGATAAGGGCCTGCTTCTGTATCTCTGTCAGACAGTCAGGACTGTGAGCAGTCTAAAAGGTCAAAGTCAAGAGTCAAATCAGAGAGCAGTGAAGTATCTGTTTAGTGATTGAGATTTGAAAAGATGTGCCAAGGAACGAACGCACGCACGCACGCACGCACACACACACACACACACACGCACACACACACACACACACAATTTTACACTTCCAGAGTTCAATAAAATATAGAATCAGGGACAATGCTGTAATTCAGTGTAACAATAATGAATGTTCCAATTAGGTTGCTCTCCACAATACACAGTCTGGCTTATACAGCTAGATGTGCTTGTGTGTGTTGGCTGCTGTGTGATTTTGTGAAAGTGTGTTTGTGAGATGTATTATGTATTTCTACTGTACCATCTATCTCTGTCCTGCCTGCGCTGCAGCATTCACAGTAGGATTGCAGCTTATTACCTGTCTGGTCTGTGCTGTCCCGAGGGTCGGCCGTGGGATATTGCTGCTCTGGGAGCTGCTGTGTGTAGGTCAGAGCAGCGCTGGCCTTCTTATGCTGCTGGGGACCACCCAAGTTGCAAGATCACGGTTGAAATTCTATTCGTGTATTTTGATCAATTTGTTGGTACATTCAGTTTGTCAGACTGAGTAATTTCATTGCATATCTATCAACTTGTGTCACATTATTTACATTTAAAGGTATAATATGTAGAATTTTTACACTAAAATATCTAAATTCATTAAAAATGGACTAAACCTATGTTATACATTTTTTGTTGTTGAGTACTTACATCACCTCAAATATTTCCAACAGCTATCAAAGCCAGAGAAAGCCATAATTTTATAGTTGTAATGCCCAGTGTCTTTTTGGCGGCCGCCATGACAGAGTGACCTGCCGTCCCCATTTACATACCGTGCGTTTAAGCAGGTTTGAGACAAAATAAGTGACGTCATAATTTGACTGTTTTGACAGTTTATGGATTTGTTATCTGAGCAAAGTACGTGTAACTCAAGGAGTAGTTCACATTAAAGGAAGACATATTTAGCTGCATTTGTCTTTAAGACCATATTTCAATTACCTTAGATCAATAGTTTTAATATGTTCAGGGATTTCTAGTAAATTTAACTGGACTGATGAATCAGTCAACTCTTCAGCAAACTTAAATAAGCAAAACTAACACAAATCTGTTTGTTTATGCCCCTCAAATGTTAAGACTCACTGCTTTTATTTGGCTTCTGTGAAAGGGAATTGAATATTTTGTGATTTTGGCCAAATTAAAAAAAACAACAATAATGATAATCTGAGGTCCAGTTGAAGGAAACTACAGAATGATGTACCTTTCAGTGTTACTTACATTGAAACAATGTGGTCAAACAGCAATTTGATCATAACATTACCTTCTCCCTTTTTCTCCCTCTCCCGTTTCATTCGGCTGTTTTTCCTTATTGAGAAAAAATGTCCATGAATACATTAAATATAAACATGAGGTTTAATAGGGATCTAAATGTGAGTTCAGTTAACAAGCCAGCAGGATGCCGGGATAGGGTTGCTAATTGGGCAGGGGACCTGACACATAATGAGGTCACTCTGTTTCTACATGTGTTATTAACTGAACTGAACTAATGTAGAATTACAATCTCTCCAAGCTACGGGGAAACAACCACAACCTTTGTCTCTCTTTGAAATATCCTTAGCAGCCCTCTGTGTGTGAATGAGTAGTGGGTTGACATTTTGTGCGTCTCGTCAAGGGAAAAAGAAATCATTTTTGGGGGGGGGGTGCAGAATTTGTCTGCTTCTTGTGCGAAATGAAAATGTTGTCCCTGTCACCGGAGCTCTGACTTTAGCACCCACACAGCACCAGAGTGATTGCAACATTCCTGCTGTATATGCCACCGTCTGCTGCAAAGATCCCAGGAGAGATGAAGGTTTGCTGAAAGTTTTAGCAGCGCAGATGCAGAGGTGTGACTCCTTCTGCTGTGAATTTCCATTTTTTTAAATTCTTTTTTTCTTTTTTTCAAGGTTTGGATAGAGTAGGAGGATTTTAAGATTTCTATAAGCTTGTCACTGCTGCATTTCTCATGTTAAACAGTGTAATGTGCAGGGAGCTCTAAGATCAAGTTTCACAGACACAGACATACAAAGCAGTAATCCAACAAGGGTCAGCTCTTATTTATCAGGTATTTATCAGAAGTCAGGTGATGTCATTTGAAATATCTGCTCCTTCACATTCATATCTTTGAGCAAATGGAGATACCTGAAGACAACTTAGTATTTTTGATGGTTTACTTCAGTTTATTCAAGGCAAGGCATTAAAAAACAGGGGAATGAAGTTGCATGCGTTTCACATTACTAAGCAGCGATGTGGCAACTCACTGTGCTGCATAAATCATTGATATGTTCCACGAGCACCAGAGGAGTTACACTTGGTTATGTATCTTCTGCTTGAGGTGTTTGGTTATTTTTAGTACTCAAAGATAATGCTTGTAAGACAGCTTCTAAGAACAAGTCTTGAACAAAAAGATGATTCTTGTATATTGTGTTGTACATAACAGTGAAGTGTCCCTATTATGCTTACAGCTAATCTGTAAATAAAGGAACAAGTATACATACAGTACTCTTAAATGTTTCTGCACAAGCCTATCCTGCTGATACTTTCTTGGCAGACAGAAGATTAGTGGCTATTTCTTCATGTCCCTCACTGTTGTGCTTTCATTCAAACAGCAAATGTAAAAAATAAAACAGTCTAATACCCTTTCTCTGAAATGGTTAACGTGAAAATTATTCCCATTTGTAACAATTCACTTCAAAAGCTGGACTTTCTCTTGAAGCTTTTTCAGTCCCATGAGGTTTGAAGTAGTTAGCGCATATTATTGAAGGAGGAAAAGTATTTTGCTCAACTTTTGCAGTGTTCATATTTTAGCTTTAGGTGTTTTAGAGCTGATTTATTATGCAAGAAAACCTACTGAGTCTATAGTGGCTCTCTACAGCGAGGAAACTGCTGCAAAGCTCCAGCTGGGGAGAGAGAGAGACTGCAGAGCATGGAGGGCTGGCTGCCAGGTCCCCTGCTGATCAACTTGATTAATTAGATGGAGACTGTATCAAAGTGATATTAAGAGTTTGCATGCAAAGAGGCCCCCAGTAACGATAGCCGTTGTTGCCATATTTGTGCAGCGCTTGTGCCTGTTTACTTTTCCTCCTCCCTTAAACCAACAACTGTTTAGTCCCATAACATTCATAACCCTTTTGATCAGGATTAACTCTAGATTCAACGAGAAGTGCACCAATGGACAGGCTGAGGACCGGAATTGGCCAATTTTCCGCCTGTTCGCCATGAAGGAATACAAATATATCCGATTCTTTGCCGATAAGAGAAGCGGCACTTTAATGCCTCGAGCAAAGTGACACACATTCAAGCAAACATGTGGGCAGTGTGGACATGAAGCGCCCATCAGCAGAGACAAAATATCAAAAACAATAACAGTCTGTGTTTTATTATGAACAGGAGATTGAATTTCCATTGAAGACAATTTTAAAATTTGGTTTGTTATTGCTGTCAATTACGTTTTTAAAGAGAGAAAATCGAAATCGGCAGGACCTTGAAAAACATCAGAAATTTTAACCAGCCAAAGAAATTGCCAACGGTGCATCTCTAGATACAACAGTTAATTTCTTTCTTTCTTTTGTTGCTTCTCCCCTGGTCCCCCCCCCTGTTTTCCTATTGTTTTTTACGTTATAAATTGGCCCCTTCTTTAAAGCTCGAAGTTAATGTAGGTTTTATTAGCAGCCTAATTTGAAAAACTCTGCTGTAGACCACACAGAGGGGGGGTGGTTTCCCTTCTCATCCAAGCCACCTCCGCCAACCTCACTATTATTATAATGTTAAACACAAACCCAGGAGCCCATGCAGCCTGTTTATCGTGCATTCTTATAAGCTTTTCAGAGGGACTGGCAGATGGGCCTCGTGTGAAATTACTTTTTCTTTTGCTTTTCAACAACTTTCTAAAATATCTTCCTTTTTTTTTTCTCTTTTCCCCACGCTCCCATGAACCACACACACACACACACACACACACACACACACACACACACACACACACACACACATATGCAAACACATGCACACGCTCACACACATACACACACACACACACACACACACACATATGCAAACACATGCACACACACACATGCACACGCTCACACACACATATGCAAACACATGCACACACACACACACACACACATGCACACGCTCACACACACATATGCAAACACATGCACACACATGCACACGCTCACACACACATATGCAAACACGTGCACACACACACATGCACACGCTCTCACACACACACACACACACATACCACACTCAATCAATTTCTCCCTCTCTCAGACACATATTTTCTTTACTCTCTCGCCCTTTATGTTCGATCAATCCCTGCTCTGTCTCTCTCTTACCAGCAGCCAATGGTGGAGCTGATGGCATTAAGGCCATTTTCTATAAACCAGAGTGTTGTTGTGTCTCTTCCATTAGCTATTCATGAGCTCAGGTCTGTGTATACCTGAAAAGGCGTAGGTTGTGTTCAGGAGGCTGACTGTGAATGTGGATTAACGAGAATGTCACATTAAATCCAGGCATGTGATGTCAGCAGGAGAGAAAGTGGGGCGGAGAGGGAGATTAAATGCATGTTTATCTTGTCAGCAGACTTAAGAAAAAGGGCATTCTTGCCTTGCACCAATTTGTTTTGTATGGCTAACAGAAGATAGATTATCTGTGTCAGTGAATGTTAGTGTTTCTAGCAGCAGAGCTGTGCGCTCCATGTGTTAGCACCTGTGCTGCATGCGTACAGTATTTCTCTGAAGCTCACTCTGTGTCATCCTAATTGTAAAGGTAGATATGAATAAGGAATGGAAAAGTATGAGGAAACATCGAGAGATTGAACACTTAATTGCAGAAGAAAGAGAGGAGCTGGAGGAGGAGGAGGAATGGAAGTAGAGTGAGAGGGTGTTAATGAGAAGAGTGAGGCCAGAGAAGGTGTGTGGGTACTCACTAGTAACTACTTGCACTTTTAACCTGTAAGATCAACTGAGCTGGAATACAAAAGGACGGGATGTTTTTGACAACTGTAGCTTTGTTTGTATATGTCTCTTTTTTAAAAGGTTTATCAGTCCACAAGCTTCTGTATGGGCTGCAAGACACCTGCATTCATATGTTCACACATACACACACTCATCACATTGACTTACAAAGTGTGAGAAGAACTCAGGGAGATGAAGCTCTGAGCTTTGAATTCCTGACTGGCTTTGAGGTTCTCTCATGTCCCTCACCTGTAATGTGGGGCTGCTTGAGGTTTGTGTGGGGATGTGGGTTATCTTCTTTTTCTTTTCAGGGACAGCTAATGTAGTTTTGTTATTTCTTTTTTATATCGTCATGCACTATGCTCCTTCCAACAGCTTTCTGTGTTATGAGCATTGACAGGTCTGAGTGTTTTTTGTGCATGTCATTTTATCACACCTGTAAACAGTTTGTGAATAGATTTACTGTGGGCTGTTTATTTAGCATCCCTACATATATAAACAGTCGAGTCATGCTGCTGAAAAAAAAGATGTGCCATGCACAGACATGTATGTAAACATGTGTACTACTACTACTTTTTTTTGGATTGAATATCTGAAGAGCATCAAATCATCAGCCATTGTAAAAAAACCCCCAAAAAACACAGCTGCAGTTTAACAAGACTTGGAAATAAAAAACAACACAAATATCTTGCTATGATTATATTTGGCCTGTTTTATTTGAGTCCTGTGATTCAGCAATGCATGTTCAGGGACACACAGAGTCTCAGTGTGTTTCTGTGTTTAGCGTGACAAGAATTCAGGTTACGCAGAGTTTGAATGAGTTGTCCTGTCTCTCTGCGTTATGTGCGGTGACTGTTTTCTTTTTCCGTCTGAGTGGGGATACTTCTAAGATGTTGTTTTTTTGTTATTTCTCTTGAGCCCAGGAAAAGAATCTGCTCAGTAACCCCTGAAAGGTTCATTGTTCCCCTCCGGAATCTATCTTTGCATGTTTATGCTTCTCTGATACTGAACATTAGTGCAATGGCCTGCAGTTTTCTAGCAGACACCAGAGAAAAGCTGCATGTACCGTATCTAGACACATGTGCTTTTTTTTTTTTTTTTTTACTGTTTAAGAGACTTCAGCGGTGAAGACTGAAGAAATAAAGGCAGACTCGCCGACCGTCCTGCCTGTTCACTTTTTGTTTTTGGGAATGAGAAAAAAAATCTTGCAAACAAGCACAACTCAAGTTTCTCTCAAAGACTATTTGTGACAGCAAGATAATTAAAGATATTTTCCACAAGCATCTTGTTAACCACCCTCGCGAGCTTCTGTGAAATTTCCACCCTCAAAAAAATCTAAAAATATCCACTCCATCAGCTCACCGACATGCTGGGAAATTGAAAACCTAAACAATGAATTATTCGAGAAACAATGAGCACATTCTGCCTCAAACACGTCTCTGCCTGTGCTTTCTTCGTCATTATCAGCTGACTTTGTTTGCTATTACTGGAAACATCTTTGTTGGAATTGTTTTGCCTCTGACCTTATGTACGTATGTGTATTTGTGTGTGGGCTCTTGCATTTGTGGATGCAAGTAAACAGTCAGAAAAGAAAGTCATTTTGTATCTTGGCAAGGACATTTGTCAGTGTTATTGAATTAATTTGATTCTGTAAGAGGGACCGCTTACAGAAATGGAGTCTGCCCTTCAAACAGTGTGTCACTTTTCCGCCCTTGTGTGATGAGGGAGGGAGAGGATAGAGGGATGGAAGTTGGGAGAAACGAGGGAGAAAGTGTGTGTGTTGCTGTTGGTGGCAGATGTTGTCACTGTGGAAAGGAGGAACAGGAAGTAAACAACCACACTTGCACACACTCAGAGCGTTTACAGAACATATGGACTTGTGCGCACAGACAGGATACTCATGCTCAAATGCCTCCCATGTTCCTGAAAACTACAAATAGTTCAAATGTGTGAATGAAAGGGGAGAGGGACAAAAATGGTGAATGAGTGGAGCTGGAGCTGGAGAAGTAAAACTTGAAGTTAATAATTGTTCCGCGCCTACACTCATACTGTATACAGATAAATGATATTTCAGGAGGATATATCCTGCTATCCTTTTGAATAGAGAGCTACTCTTCAGTCCAGCAAAAAAAAAAAAATCAATCCTAGCAGGTGGAGATGAAAAGAGGATGGAGTTGAACACAGGGCAGAGAATGGTGGAGACTGATGAAGGCTCATTAAATAAAAGAGAGGAAAGGAAGATGAAACGTTGAAGACTGTGGGACAAAGTTCAGAGTGTGGTGAGGATGGACACTGGAGACGTGCTCCTGGTTCTTGCCTGAATATTTTTGGCATCAGTACAAATGAGCCGAGCATAAATAACTCATCACCGGCGCTGACGCAAGTGCTTCCCCATGGGGTTGGTTCTAGAGATACATTAGCTTTGTTAGGTGACGTCAGACTGTCAGCAACGATCGTCTTTTCCGGTGTTAAGCGTACGCTTTGATGTGTCACTCTTGTGGTTTTAAAAATAGACATTTGTAGTGTCCATGTAGAATGATCGTGTTCACCCTGAAAGCCGACTGTTAATTATTTCTGTCCACTGGATTTCTTTGAATTAAAACCTCTGCGGTTAATTCACCGCCACAAAATCTAATTACAATAACTCAGGTCACGTGTGAATATTCTGGGTCACACATGGCACTAATATTGAAAGTTAAAAGAGAAAAAGATGTTAAAAATGACGTGCAAGAATGTATCGTAGGGAGCCAAAAGCCAAACTATTTAGATAATCTGTTCTTAATGCCCCAAAGATGTGACCCCTTCTGAATATGATGTCTCTTCCCCAGATGACGTGAACTAAACCACTCACATGTGACCTCGGCGGCTCTCATGGGACGTCTCAGTTTAAGGTTTTATGTGGCGTGAATGTTAAGTTCCTCAGTTTTAATCATCACTGCTAATAGAGCAGGATTAGTGGAGTGAGCTGTAATCACCTTTCCTACTCTTAATTCTCTCTCGGATATTATTTTTAGATCTTTGAGCCTTTTTTTTTTTCTTCAGTTCAGGCCTTGAAGGACTGAGCCTGAGGAGTTTTGAACTAACGCAGGTATAAAAATAGACAATTTAATAAAACAACAAAAAAGATTTGCTGCTGTTTATGATGCTACTCCTTCCATTTATCCATCATCCTGCTACCTTCACATTTACCCTCCCTCACCTTTACTTCATAAGTACATTTGTGCTCAGGTTGACCTTCTCAGACGTCCCCTTCCTGTACCTGGTCTGGTCTGCTCGGGTGTTATGGTGATATCCAGGTTGCAGCGCTTTTGATCTGCGCCTTCAATAATGAATGAAAGGATAGGATTCGTCAATCACTTCCAAACCACGTAGCCCACAATGGCCAAGGTCAGGACAGTGGCAGCTGTCAGAAGGGATGATGGCTAGCACAGACAGGTGTGAGGTGAGGTGTCGAGCGCATGCACCACACGTACACAAAAGAGAGAACCTGTGCTTTAGTGAAGGACAGTCAGACGAGTGTAGCTTTTAAACCCACTTAAACTCCAAGATTTTCTAGTAAAGGCCAGGAGGTGAGAATAGATATGGATAATGAATAAAATCACAGTCCAGCAGAAAGTATGAGGGCCAGAGAGAGGTGGTGAACTGACATTAAAAAAAGGGAAAGAAGGGGCGGTTAAGTGATGCTGGGATTTACTTTCTCAGAGGTCCATTCAGACTTAAGCGGACTACACAAGACTCTACCAGCATCTTTTTCTGCATGTGTGGAGCTCTGTGCGTGTGATCAGTGTGTCTGAAGATGGAGCCTGGAGTCATGTTGTCAGACTATCACATCATGTCTGAATGAAGTTGTGTTTGACAAGTCTCCCGATATCAGTGTAGATCTGGGTCGAGTATGTGTGAGCTTTTGAGAGAGAGAGAGAGTGTGTGTGTGTGTGTGTGTGTGTGTGTGTGTGTGTGTGTGTGTGTGTGTGTGTGTGTGTGTGTGTGTGTGTGTGTGTGTGTGTGTGTGTGTGTGTGTGTGTGTGTGTGTGTGTGTGTGTGTGTGTGTGTGTGTGTGTGTGTGTGTGTGTGTGTGTGCGAAGCCCAGTGGTAGTGATGTGAAGGTGGTGTAGTGATCCCATCTGACAGGTTCAGGAACAAACTGGTATTGGCCCCCCCCCCCCCCCCCCCCCCCCCCCCCCCCCCCCCAGCGTAACATGTAGGCACGCACACCACTCAACTGTCTTCTTCTGTTGTCCTTTTTCAGATCCATTCAAGGACTCAAGCTAACTGATTGATACCTACGTGTTTTGTGTGTGTGTGTGTGTGTGTGTGTGTGTGTGTTTGTTTTCTACCTGCAGTGGGACTCCAATTTTTAATGAGGATGTAAATACTAAAGAAGAGGCAGAGCGGAAGGGGGGGGGGGGGGGGGGGGGGGGGGGGGGGGGGGGGGTTTCTTGGGGATAAAAAAGAAAGCGCAGAAAGTAAAACAGTAAGATAATTATTGTCAGCGCGTTTGTTTGTCATTCAAAAGTACGGAGGAGTTTCACAGCCACTTGAGCACACAACTTTCTTCAGAGAGATATGAGGCAGCTGTTTAAGTGGGAGCTATTTATTCCTCTCCCTCCCTACTTGCCTATTCACTTCCTTTCTCCTTGTGTCCATATGCCTGTTCATCAGGAGATAGGAGCTGACAGTTGTTTGTGTGTGAATGTTTCATTGTGTGTGTGTCCTAGCAGATGTGCCCTGCAGTGTGGCCCACCTCTCAAATGTCACTGATCACAGTCTCTTCCACCTGATTACAATCCCCAGCCCCCCCCCCCCCCCGATCTCCCTCCCCCTCCTCTTTCATTCGGCTGCTACAGCTCCTCTGCCCCATTTTTTCCCCTTCTTTACCTCCCCACCACGGACCTTAACTCCCATGACCCCTTGCATTCACATTCACATAAGACATGATTGGTTAACACACTACTGTAATATAAACACAATATTCAGACAAAAGGATCTTCTCTTTTTTACTAAAAAAAAAAGTATTAAGTCCAGGAATGGTTAAAAGAAGCGTGCTGTGACTGTGTCTGGCGCTAAAAGGAGCGCCTTTAAAGTCTTAAACTGCCTACAGAGCGTTGTTGAAAATCTCGGCTAATTGTAGCTCCGTTAAAGCTTAAATGATTAACACTTTCTATTTAAAATCTTTCCCAATAAAAGGTCCCCACCTATCAAGCTGTTGAGACTCTATTTTTATGATAGTCATACCAGGAGACGTGGTGGTTTCGGCAGCAGCATAGCACACCTCTGCAGGAGAGAAACAAAACTTAAAACCACACCGATTTTGTTAGAAGCTACTGAGATCTAAACGCACAGTGACTTTCATGCGGGTTCCTCCAGTTGTGCAGAATAAGCCTGGTATCTTCAATACCACCTGTTATTATCATTGCAGACTCTGCTTAGGGAGGCCTGGTGGCGCAAGAATCAGGCAACGTTTCTAACTCACTTAGGTGCAAAATTCTGTTGTTTGTTTTTCACCTCTCCTGGCTGAACATTTGAATTGAGGGCAAGAAATCTCATTTCTTAGGCCTTCCACTTTATATTGTTCAATTAATTAGCCTTTCGGCCCCTCGATTTCTAACTTGTAGCAACATGCCAAAAAACTCGTCCCATAATTCTTCCTCTCGCCTCACACACTGTCAGTCCAATTAAGTGTTTTTAAATGCCTGTTGAAACAAGCGCTAGCAGACTTATTAGATTAAAAAGGAACAGAACTCATTTGCACCCCATAATCAAATAGACTGCTCTTACCCTGAAAAGAAAACTGCTTAGCCTTGCAACTTTTACCCGCTTATTC
>CM036537.1:20659180-20689180 GCA_020745685.1 Tautogolabrus adspersus | reverse complement strand
TTCAGCTGGAGAAACATTTTGCACATCGACTCATTGATTTGCATTTACCCAGTGCTTTTATGGGACCATGGTTGCCTAGCGACTTTGTAATATATATTTGTGTGTCGTCTGCGTAGTTATGATAACTTATTTTATTGGTTTTTATAATCTGAGCTAGTGGGAGCATGTAGACGTTAAACAGAAGAGGCCCCAGGATGGAACCTTGGGGAACTCCACAAGTAGTTTTTGTTTGCTCAGATTTGAAGTTACCTATAGACACAAAGAAGTCCCTGTTCTTTAGGATTCAAACCAGTTTAGTGCTGTGCCAGAAACTCCCACCAAGTGGTATACCGAGTAGTATATTGTGGTCAACTGTGTCGAACGCAGCACTGATATCAAGTAAAACTAAGACTGAGGTTCTACCTGACTGGAAGACATCGAAACAGTTGTTTAATGTTAAGGAGTTATTTAAATGCTGAAAAACGGCTTTTTCGATAATTTTACTTAAAAAAGGAAGATTTGATATAGGCCTGTATTTGTTCATTATTGACTTGTCTAGGTTGCTCTTTTTAAGTAGTGGCTTGATGACTGCTGTTTTCAGGAGAGTTCTTGAGGGGAAACTTTACATAAATATGAATGTGTGTAAAAGTTTTATGACCGGGGGTCTCCCGGAAGAGAAGGGGAGGAATGCTTTGACAGACCTTACTAATGGAGTCGCGGGTCTCCTGAGAAAGTCCTGCTTAATTCTGTTAGATGAGGCTTGTCAAATTTTGGTCCTTTCTCTCTCGCACACTCACCCTGTTGAAAAATATTTTGAACTAATGATGGTAGAAATGAGGGAGTGAGGAAGGTGAAAAAGTCATAGGTTTGGCTGCTGGAGCAGGAGAGAAGTACAGTGTACTATAAAAAAAAGCACAGTACTAGATGCACTAACATTTCTTATTGGTGCTGCTTTGATGCCAGATGTCTTTTTTAAGTCTGAAATTTGTTTTCATATCTGCTTTGACATTTTCTAAATGGTGCCTGCCACCATTTCTACAGAATTTCCAGATTCCTGTCTGTAACTTTATACAATAAAATGCAGCTTCACTGGCATGTCGCTGTTTTGTTCCTCCAAGTATTTGTGCAGAAGTGAAGGACAGAACATGAATGGAACCCAATTCTTTATTTTTGCGGTGGATGAATACAGATGAAATGTGCTTTATTTTCCAAGCATGACTAATGCAGACCATTTCAGCTAAAAAAAAAAAACGACATTTTTTCTTCACTGTCTGACAGAGGTGGCTCCCTACCTGCAAGGAGGTGGACTGGGGCAGCAGGTGGTGTTGGAGGGAAACAGACTGGTGCTGACCTGCCTAGCTGGAGGCAGCTGGCCCCTGCAGTACCGCTGGACTCTCAACAACAGCAACATCACAGACTGGACACCACAGTACAGGTCAGTTATTTCCACCTGTTGGCTTGTTATGTGTCATGGATCCCTTTTTTGGCTCTAAGAGCATGTTTGCCTGTTTGTCTCTTGGACATCCTCTTTTCCATCCTTTCCTCTGAGAATCTTCCCTGTGTTCTGTCATGCCTTTTTGCATAGAAAAACAACTAGTCATTAGTGATGAAGTGTGTTTAGAAAAGGTCAGAACATTTAGACAGTTGAGCTTAAGTGAGATTAATAATTACATTACCACCATAAATATGTATATGGTCCTGGCAAAAGAGAACCAATCAATATGTCTGAGCTTCTCTCTCTTTTCTTGTTAAAGAGCTTAGCAATCCCTCTCTCGCAAAACTGCAGATGAGAAACAAAATAGTTTTTCACATCATTCAGAAAAGGAGAGAATCTTGGGAAGGTTTGCACACTGACAGAGGACGTGGTTGGACCAGCATTTAGCAGGCAGCCTTTGTTCAAGGCAGGAGGCGTTTAGCAGCTCTGGACTGCTCTCTGCACACTGGCTACTCCAGTTTGGTGATGCCAAGACTGTACTGAATTGGCAGGGTGTGTATGTGTGTGTGTGTGTGTGTGTGTGAATATGTGTGACCATCTGCATTATTTATTTCCCACAGTAACTATAATGTAGCCAGGTGGAGCAGCTAATGGAAGAGTTGATGGTTCTTTTCACAGCTTGTTCTGTTCATGTTTGTGTGGCTTGAAAGGAAGTGTTGTAGAAATGAAGTGTGTCCAATTTCCTCATATGCAAACACAAGCCTGGCCAATACAGAAATTCAAAGTTTATCACATTTAGCAGATTCACTTAAGAAAACTGTCTTATGTATGCAGTTTAATGCACTGGACAGCACATAATACATCAAGATGATGTATAACAGTGGAAACCTGCATTTTCTTTTAAAGTGTCACTTCAGCTTCAGCAGCCCGTCACTTTTATGCACTTTCTGAGTTGTAATGAAAAAAACCTGGACAAGCTCGACTTAAAATACAAGAAAGAGGCGACATTTGCTTTGTTTTCAGGAACGCTGTTGACAAGGCCACTACATCTCCTTCTTAACTTTATTACATTTTTGGCAGTAAAATAAAATTATTTTCCACATAGATTGCCCTTTTGAAGCCAAGCTTTGGTTAATGATGCTTAATTACTGGTTAAATTGTAGCAACATGCTCCCCCTACTTTCTCATTCTGCACAGACACTACAGACTAGTGAAAACTCAGAGAATGCCCTCTATTTCTTGGCAAACTGCGAATGACTCATGGGATACGTTACACAGTATGTCTACTTTCCATCCTATCACGTATGAAGAAATGGTCGGCTTAATGTGGAAGAATTCGTCTCCAGCCTTGTATTCATTCTATTCATGTATTCATGACAACACGATATATTGTAGAAATGTATCTAGCTTGTCTTACGGTTAAACTTGTCAGCCTGAAATGGTTCTTATCTTGAATCACGCAGGGAATTTAACATTACATGCTTGGCTGAAACTGTGTCATAGAAATTACCCAGGAATGATTGCTCTGATTTGGACCTGTCAACATTGAACTAGGTGTTTAGTGGGGAAAATAAATGAAAACTGGGTGGGATTACAAAATCATGCTGTGACATCTTCAACACACGCTATTAAAAAAAGCAAAAAGGGAACAGACAGAGAGAGGGAGAGGCTGTGTTAGAAAGTGTCCAGTTTCCAAATCTGTTTCAGGATAAGAGCTGCTGTGTGATGTGTCATTCATGATTCAAATGGAAAAGAGTGTGTGTAATGAAAGAGTGTGTGTGTGTGTGTGTGTGTGTGTGTGTGTGTGTGTGTGTGTGTGTGTGTGTGTGTGTGTGTGTGTGTGTGTGTGTGTGTGTGTTGGCAGCATCCAAAGACAGCCTGGGAGTTAAATACTTGGCTGTCCTGTTATTCATAATGAGCCCCAAAGCGATGTCCAGTTTGACTGTGTCTATTTGGTTTGTGTGTAATATAGTCGTGTACATGTGTGTGTATGCATTTATGTGTTTATCCAACACGGCACCAACCTAGATTCTATGCCAAGCTTCCCATTAGTGAAGCACAGTCCATTAAAGCCCCATTAACAACCCCTCTCAGTGAGGAAACAACAGGCACACAGTCGAAAAAACATTCTCATGCACCAACATTTACACACACACTTTCTGCACATATGCACCTCTCCACCTTCCCTTCTGTTTATTGGAGAACTTTGAAAACCTCAGCCCAATGCTTTCTCACATACAGGTCATTTCGAGAAGTACACAAGAGGGTCTACATATGGCGTAACAGACCTCCAACCCTTTTCCCTTCTGTCTCATTGTTCTCCAAATACAAAAACTGTCTTTTCTTTACAGCTCACAGATAAGACCAGCCCTCATCACCATGCTTTTATGTGTGTTGATCTTTAGATTGTCTGTGCCGTCTCTGAAGAGGACTGATGCTGGACTGTATCAGTGTATGGTGAGGAACAGGATGGGAGCGGTGATACACAGGAGGGCAGAGGTGCAGGTGGCCTGTAAGTACACAAGTGTCTCCCTCTTTGTTAATAGAAATTGAGATATTTGATGACTCTGTGTCTTTAATTTTGAACCAGCTGCAACTTGAACATAAATTAGACCAGCTGACATTGTTTTTAAGTCATCTGTTTGCATCCAAATACCCAAACATCTTCTGTTAAAATACTGTGGCCCTGAAAAGAATCGAATCAAAGTCTTCAAAATGGAAGAAAAAAAATTCTCTGACACAATTTTTCTGTTGAAGTACAACTTTTTTTAAGTGACATGTTACAAACATTTAAACACTGAAATGTTGAAACAAAACAAGTGAATGCACTTACAATGACAGCGAAACATTGGCATAAGAGGGCACAGTTGACCAATCAACAAGAACAGGTGAACTAGAAAGAAGCTCAAAGAATTGGTAAGACTGACTAGCGCTGTCATGTTCATGAATAAGCACTGCGTTGGTAATTAGGTTGCCGGCTACAGTTTCTCACCAACTCCCCCTGTGAGTGTGATGACTGTGTCAACAAGCTTCCAAACCATATAATTCATGAGGACAGGGATGAGTTTTGTTGTGCCACTTTCTTGTGTATAACACCTTATTGCTGACATTTCAGCATTACAGATTTCAATTGCTTGCCTTTCTATTCTGGCTGACTTAATCTAGTTTAATACGTTGGTATTGATGCTTTTCACACCTCCCACCTTTTCCTCCTCCTCCTCCTCCTCCTCCTCCTCCTCCTCCTCCTCCTCCTCCAGTTCTGGGGATCTTTTCCGCTGACGAGCAGAGGAAGACTGTGACTCAGGGCCGAGCAGCCATCATCAGCCAGCCTCCCCTCGCCTCCTTCCCTCGACCCCTGGTCACATGGTATAAAGATGGAAACAAGATAATCCCCAACAACCGAATGTAGGTGTCTCTTTTCATTCTGACTCTCTTTCTTTCTTAAGCCAACTGCCATGGTTATGCATTGTAACTCATGTTCCCTCACTGGTGCTAAGTAGCACAAAACACAGCTTGAGATAACATTAACATTTTACAGTTATTATCCCTCCCTGGGTTATTAATTAACATGATCTGGACGCACAAAAGTCCTTTTTAATCCTGGCAAAGCAATTGTTATGAATAATAACCCATTTAGATAACTGACCCTTTTCATTAGACATCCGTACAATAGACTTCAGCTATTAGAAAGAGGGGACAAAATGGAGTTTTCAATGAATCCAATCGTTTTCCCTTGTCTAATCTACAAGGTTATTAAGTCATTTGAGGGGAGATGTTCTTTTATATTAATTGTACAGCAGAGATATTAAGGTCCCTGGATGTGTTGTGTAAGCTCTATTTCACACTCCTTTGTTTAATGCTGTTGTCTAGCTCTTGTTAAAAAACGCCGGTGATTTGCATATTATTTAGTAGCTGCTAGGATTATCCTCTCAGCGTCGGTATGTTGAAAAATGTTCATACAGTGAATTAATAATGGAATTATTGAGATAGTGCAAGGAAATATAGGTTTGCTGTGAATGATGTGCCACCATTCGAGGCAGAGTGTTCAATTATTTTAGAAACTGTGCCTGTTTGTATCTAGTCAACAAGGAAAGTAGGTGTTGAGATAAAGACCTTCACTGATTTTATTACCCTGCTCTCACACCCTGAGATAACTTATCCCACATTAAGAGCACCAACTGCTCCCCGGTGTATTGTTTAGTGGCTTTTTCAGTGGCCTTGTTGTACAAGTAAACGGTCCAACAGCAATTTTTTACTCCCTTAATGACAGCCAAAAGCTCCAAGTGCTTCTGAGAACGCTTTGTACAGTCAGGTTAGAAAAGCTACTTTTCCGCTTATTCTGTTTTTGACAATTCTCATCAAGTTTGACTTTTGATTTGAATTTGAATGCACATCCAAATTGACCCTCCTGTAATGTAGCTGTTGTGTTAAGGCCGAGGTGGTTGCATAGATTGCAGACTAATTGCTGATGTAATAGTTGCAGCAGGAGGTTATCAGAGCATTAAGAACATTATATGATTTAACAGAGCAATTTGCTGATTCGTTACGACAGGTGTTCTTAGCAGAGCAGAGAGCTTTGTCCTCCTGATCACAACACGGATGAAGCTGTGACCTGTGACCTGTGTATGTCGCTCATGTACACAGTAGCTACATTGGCTCCATAAATCTCTTCCTTTTATCCTGATTAAGTTGAGATGTGTAAACTGAGCATCCTGACAAAAAGGTGCACACTCCATGCATGTTATAACCAAGATAACACATTAAATCCAGGGTGTTCCTAAGCTCTTTTCTTCAGACACAATATCTACTGAATACCTGACGACCTCTACATGAGTCAGATGTAGATGAAAATCAATGTTAGAAACATTCTGAGAATCAATAAAAACAGCCAAGGGCTTCCATATAGCTGTTCAAATACAGTGTTTGTTAACTCATATTTTATCTGCAGGTCTATGAGAGTCTGAAAATGTCCTGATTTGTTAATTTACAAAAATGAAGTTTTTTAAACTGCTCTGTGTTGTACAGAACAGTCCAGTACTTGAGGTAGTATTAGACTCTTCTGGGCTGAAAACCCCCCACCCAGCTCAGTAGCTCATATAGCTATATCTTTATTCTACAGCACAACTTTACATACTGCATTGGCTACCACTACAGCAGCCAATGTTTTCCAGTTTGAAACAACACAAGTTCAATGAAAACATGAAGTACACTTAAAAAAGGAAAGTGCATGGTACTTTCTTTCAACCCTTGCTAAACATTTTGATCCAGTTGATATAATTGTGTTATTATCTCTCTGATTGGGGTTTATCTTGTCTCAAATTCAAGGCGTTTGCATCTGCACCAATCTCCATGGCAACAAGATAGAGATGACAGCTGCTTCTCAGACTTCTAACATCTGATTATGGTTATAACTTTTGTGAAATCAGAATAATCTCAACAATATTAGTAGATGGATAAAAACATATAGAGCCATTTGATTTCATCTTTAATGATCTCTTCACAGTCATTCTGACCTGTAAGATGACTTTAATAGAATCTACTACATCATTTTCAAATATTAATATGATCTGCATGAAGTGTTTTATCTCCGCATTGTGAGATGAAATATTCTGATTTGCTTGTGCCCCACATTCAAAGTGTGATGAAGATTCACGCCTAACACTTTCTTTGAACACTCATAGAAAATACTAATTTACACCTTTCTTCACAGCTCCCCTCTTGTCACTTCAAGACATGTCCTCCTCTTCCTCTTCCTTTCCCCTTCTCACCTCCCCGCTCCGTCTCTCACTCCTTCTTTTCTGCCTCTAAATTATTCTTTATATTGCTCTGTTATCACCATTTGCTCTCCTTCTCTCACTCTGTCTCTTTTTTATGGCCATTATCGTGCTACAGGATATACTGCCACAGTTTCAATAAACTTCTGTTCCTGAATAAATTGTTCAACTGCTGCTGTGTACACACACACACACAAACAAATACACTCACGCACACTCAAACACACACAATCTGTCTCTCCAGGCCAATCTCAGTTTGCGTCTACTTGGCTCGAAACATTTCGTGAACTCATGCGTATCAGAGCCAGAGCGCTGAATATTTGCACCGCTCCTTGCGTGTGTAACGGTGTGTGTCAGCGTTTGTGTTTGTGCGCGAGGTAGCACTGGCTAATCCCGCAGTCCAGTGAGATGGGGGCCAGATGGCACCTGGCGTTAGGCTGTCTTCGTGGTAGCTGATGGTGTTGTTTATGAAGTTTATTGATCGGGTGTGCATTGCTCCCACAGTCCCCAGCCCCATCTTACTGTCTGTCTCTCTGCGTCTCCAGACACGCTCAATTTATGGCCGTTTGCTCGCCCCTCAGCCAACTCTATACTCACTCGCCTGTGCATGGACTTTTCTAAACTCCTCAGACCTCAAATTACTTTCCTAGAAGAGAACCTACAAGCGGTCACTTCCCACTCCTCTTAACACTAATGGAACTCTCATTCCCTGCCCCCTGTCCACACTAGTCTGCCACCTTTCAAATTTGACGCCCCTCCTCTTCATCCATTCGATAAAATCTTTATCTTCCCCTTCACCTTCCCCTTTCCAAATACACTGAGTATGTTTTTTACAGAGCTGGGCACACGTCAAGCTCTGTAAGACCTTCAGACGGTAAGAAAAATGAATCAAGAAGATATGTTTGTTTTTGCTGTCCAGAACTACACCTGGATAGCTCATGGGCTGAGGCTGATATATATTTTGGGCTCTCACCTACAGCCCAGGTCGAGAAACACGAGATGCTACTTTTAATTAGCTCTGAGGCCTGTAACAGATGGACCTGAAATGACTCTGGTAGCCAGCAGCTTCGAGAGGACAGCCAGGATGAGGAGAATTAGAACTCTTCCTTCTTCTTCCATCAGGGACACAGGGAGCCCAGATTGATCAAATAAAGGCTGTGATCTTTGCAGAAGCATGGCAGAGAAGACAGTGAATATTTTGCTGAGGAGAGGGGTGGTGTAGACGGTGCGGATGTCACAGGTGGTCAATGTTAGGTCTGGGCATTATGGGAAATATTTTGTCTTCTTAGACCTGGCCAAAGCAGCCATATGGTGTGAATGTGTGTGTATGAGGGTGTGTGTGTGTGTGTCTAGAAATTCATTTATTTTAATTTGTCAAACAGCACTTTAACAGAGAGAGAGAGGAAGAGATTCATTAATCTGCCTCGGTCTCATACACACACACACACACACACACAAACACACACACACACACACACACACACACACACACACACACACACACACACACACACACACACACACACACACACACACACACACACACACACACACACACACACACACACACACACAGACTTTGTCTGAACAGAAGGAACTTCTTCACTGCCTGAACTTTGCAAGCAGATGTTGTGTGTGTTTGTGTCTGTGAAGGAGTGTGCATATGTATATGTGTGTATTAGACTGACTGCAAGATCAAGAGAAAGGGAGCATCATTTGGAAGGAGACTCAAAGGCTGTGTGGACTCAGATCTCACCACATGTTGAAAAAAAACAACCAACCGGCCATTTGAAAGGTCTTCCATCCACAACGACCGCTCTGCTGCAGTTCATAATGACTCAGTTTCTCACGGCAGCCAAAGGGGAGGATCAAAGTGACTGAGAGAGAGGCTGTGGAGGACTTGAAGAAAAGTTGCAGGAAATGAATATGGAGTAAAGAGTTTAAGCTCATCTGAATCCGTTGTGTCTGGAACTTAATCTCTGGAGCAACCAGAAGCTTAGATACTGTATGTGACTCTCTTCTCAATATGGTTTACTAACTTTGGGATTACAAAAACATCCCAGACATGTAGGATTTTAAATCATATGGCTGCACTAAGAAGAGCAATATGCTAGATTTCCCTCCTTGTATGTTTTTGTATTCTTTAATCCTGTATTCCAGTCTATGTTAAACTGCAGGAACTGACTAAAATATTCATACGATTTCATTCCTAGTTTTTATTTATTTATTGGATATTGATGTTGTCTCTCTGTATAGCTGCTTAGACGACAATAATAGTACTCAGGGTTGTGCTCCTTTTAATCACTGCAGGTGGTCCTCTAACTTTTCTACATTTGCAAGCATTTATTTTGTACAGACTGAGTCAACAGTTCAGAACTAACTCAATTTAGTGTCTGGCTGGATGGACTAGATTTACCTTTTTTTCTGCATAATGTATTCTTCTAATTGCATTATTAATGTAAAAGCAAGCCATATCAAAAAGTATCCTCTGCAGATCTGATTTGATTTGATCAAATGGCAAACATTAATCCATTATGCATTTCTTACCATCCTTTTTTTTACCTGACTGAAACGTAACTTGTGGGAGGACTGCACCTACATCCCACAACCGCCTAATAAACCTGAGCATAACTGGGGACACTAGCATCAATGTTTACAGTGTGAATTAACTTACATTGTTTCTTTTTTCATCTGGATGAAATGCCAAAATGTGTTTCTGGTTTGTTTCTGGTTAATGCTCTGTAGAAAAGCACACAGGATTCACTGATCTTATTGCCTTTTTAGCAGGATGGTGTCAGTGCATCTGTATTGCTTTAGTTAGGTTGGCTAGATATAAGGAAACACTATTTGGGTTGAAATGACTATTATCAGGTTAGGGGACCAAACTTTTGAATCACATAAAGGAATGGAAAACTAAGAGTTTTTCCCATGTGAAAGTCTAGGTCAAATATGAACTTTATTCTTGGACTGTAAAATAAACACCTAAACCAAACACCAGGCAAAGAACAGAAGCTGAGGCATGTCGTAAGCCTCCTGACAAACAGCTACACCGTGTTGGCCCGTCACTCAGGTCAGCCACTCCCCTTATTAAGAATAACTTTTATCCTTTATAAAATTCATTCATTCATTCATATTTGATTTGTTTGCTCATTTCACAACACAATACCACTTCACAAATTAAAACACATGAGGTATTAAAACAATTCAGCCCCCATACAGTGTTTTCCTGGGAAGATAAGCTCTAAAGACCACATTCGTTTTTTTGAACGAGGCTGTAAACATGTTTATTTCTGCTGTCAAATCGGGCATTTTTAGATGTGTGTGTATGTGACTTCCGGGGCTCTTACAGCAAGCCTCAAGTGGACACTCGAGATAGTGCAGGTTTTTGCACTTCTGCACAGCTTCATTTTCAACATCGGAAGTAGCTGCTTGAATTTATCACATATTTTCGGTGTCTCATACAGACAACTTCGGTTACATTTTAGGGTACCTTTCAGCATTGCTTTTAATGTACCCACTATAATGTGTTTTCTGCCCCTCTCTTATACAATGTAAACATTGTGAAACATGGAACATATAAGTTGTTGAAAGCCTTGTGCAGTTCAACAGATTTTAAGACCTGTTATTGAGAACAGGTCAGATTCCCTTCTGCTACAACCCCTTAGAAGACAACTGAACAACTAATTCTGTTTTGCCTTTTTGTTGGACAGTCTCAACGATCGATAACACATAAACAAACGTCTTATCTGTAAAAGGTCATCTGGTACAATTAGTCAACAAAGATGGAATCAAATTACAACCAAAACCAAAAGTTATTTTCTCCCGATATCGACAGCACAATTGGAAAACTGATTTCATAACTTGCTGACATAATTCATAGTACAGTATGTTGTCAGACGTGGTCATGAAGTTATTCCATTGTGGTAATATTTCGTATATTAGATTACCTAACAGCCTTTTTCTCGCAAAGCAATCTACTTGATGAACTGGCCAAATTCAGCAGTCTGGCTTGCTTGGCAGAACATACCCATGTAATCCTCATTCACTGTAATTTGTGCCAGTGAATGATGCCTGCTGTATGTCTTCCATTACCTACACAATTCTCTAGGAAAAATTCGTCATCAAAAGAGTTTGGTCTATTTTCCTTTAGGGACCCATGCTACTTTCCTATTTTAAAAATGATAACACCTTTGTTTTGAATTTGACAGCTCAAATAAGGCTGTCAGGATTAATAGTAGTCATTACAGATTGTTGATTTAAAAAAAAAAAGGTACAATAGGAAATGTCTACTGTACATAAGCCAAATAAAAGAGTTGTGTTTAAGTTAATTGCTTCTCTGTCAGTAATGGCAGTGAAGGGCATTTGCTAAAAGATATCCTGCTGTGTCATTGACTTTATAGAGAGGACAAATAATAGTATATACAGCAACAAGAACAATATTTGACGGCCTGTCTGAACCTGGGATTATTTTCCAATTTACCTCCCCTCCTGCCTCTGTGCCTGCACAAAAGGGGAGACAGCATCTGAAAGCACCATGGCAACAGCAGGTGTGCGAGTGTGCCTGTTTGTTGTGTCTCCTTATTTGTTTTGATTTAGCAGCCAGTTAGCTTGTAATTATGGTTAATGCTGTGTGTGTGTGTGTGTGTGTGTGTTGTGTGTGAGTGAGTGTGTTTGCTGGTGTTTGTTTCTGAGCGGTGCGTATGAGAAAACTGATGTATACTGTACATAATCCTACAGTGATCCCAACCTCAACCTCTGTCTGTGAGAGTTTACAAGAGAAACTTTGCTCCGTCCTGATTTTACTCATACAGTGTGAGCTCTCAGGTCCTGCCGGACAGTCGGGTTGTACGGTGTTAGCATATAAATCGTGAGTTTTGGTGGTGCGTCGGAAACAATTCAGTGAGCTTATTTTCTGCCACAAATTTCATACAGATGTACAGTCTACGCCGGGCTTTAGTTTTAAAAGAAAGGTGAGCTAGGTCAGGCTCAGACAGACAACAGTTCTATGTATTCAAAGAAGCCCTTCTGTTGATGCTCAGTTGTGCCCCACAGAGGACTTGTGTAAACAGAAGACTCCAGCAAAAATCAGGGCTGCTTTCAAAAATGTTCAAACTAATACAACTTTCACAATTATTTATTTATTTCCGGTGCCTAAAGGGTAATCTTTATTAAATGTTTTTGGCCTTTTTCTGTTTTCTTTCTTCTTTCTGTTCCATATGTAGTCACTTGCTGTTTGCCCTTTTACTGACCTACTTGTTGACTCGGGACTATCAACGCTTTTTATGCTGTTTGAATCACAAGAGGTTTTCTCCACCTCACATCAAAGGTTTTTCACAGAAGAGCACGGTGTGTGTTGACGCTGCTCATTTCATCCCACAATGGAGTGTTGGGATAAATCTTTAATTCATTCTAAGTAAAAAGGTTACATTTTTAAAACATTGACTTGTCTGTTTGAGTGTAGTTGTGTTTTTTACATGCAAACATGCATAATGCATACAGTTGAAATTACATCTCTTCATGACAAAACTGTGTCACTGGAGAGATTTTGTAACCTCACATTCAGAACTGGTCCATTGCCTCTTTACAACATATGTCTACTTCTCCTTTTTTTCAAAGCAGAGGCTGACATGGGAGTGGTTTTTCATTCCCTTCTCATCTAAAATAATTTAAAAAGAAGTCTTGTCGTGTCCCGATCCCGGTTGAATGACTCCCTTCCCCTTCCCATCCTGCTGCTGATTATTTATTTAGTTATTACTGCTTAACATTCTCCAATTGGCCTCTTGCGTTTAACAAAGCCGCTGATTATCGGCTGCTTTTCTACCCCACCAGCTCTGCAAGCGTGTCTGTTGAGGCCTCTCGTCCCCATGTCACTGGTGTATTTTTTAAATGTTTTTTATTGAAACTATTTACTTTTCAAACTTCATGGCATTGAAATACATAAGTGAACACCTTTTTAACAAAGCACAGCAATACACAAATTAAACAAGTCATGCAATTCAAACAAAAATAAAAAAATGACGAACTATAAAAAAAGATTCATAGAAAAAAAGAGAATTAAATAAATAAATAAAAGGTAAATAATTCATAGTGTATATTCTTGTCCTCAACAAAATGACTACATGTCATCTTGTATTTTTAGTCATGGGTGTGTTTGACAATGAAGTTTACATGTTTTCCAAGCAGCATACAGTGTCACTACCGTCACTCTCGACTCTGACAGTCGGGTCATTGTTTTTAACTTATTGCTGCAACTCTGCCTTTCCCCCATCAGTTATACCTGCTTTCTCTGAATCCATTGTTATTTGATAAAGGCGACGGCTGCAGTGCGCAAATGAACATGAGCTGTTACACAGAACATCCTTAACATGCTTTTTTTTATGTTTTCGTCTTAAGACGAGACTAAAACATGGTCTCCATGAAAAGTGTATTTTTTGGCGACAGCTTTTATTGTGCTTTTATAATCTTTTTTTTTTATGATCTAATTGTAGTAAATTTGTTTAACCAGCAAACCAGCAAACACCAAAGCTGATAGAAATAAATGCCATTATTAATTTACTTATGTGTGCATATAAAACTAGTCTATTGTAACTGTGATTCCCGCTCCTGTCCGCTCCTGTTGCATTTTTTGTTTCCTGTCCCAATTATGCCATCCCAATTCCGAGATAAGAAGTGAAATCCATTCCCATCCCTCGAGAATCCCACAGGAATCCCGTCACCTGCAGGACTCCCGAAAAAATGTCGGTCCAGTGTCTCTGCTCATACATGTGCTTGCAAAATACATGTTGTTTCTGAAAGAATGGCCAGAAGCGCCTTCTTCCACAACAGCACTAAAGTGCATGAATTTTGCAGTAAAGAAATCAGATGATGTTTAATTTTTAATGTCATCACTGTACTGCATGGGGAGTGGTGGAGCTACACATGTGGCAAAGGGAGACGGGGAACAAGGGGTTGCTTTAATTGCATTGCGTTGGTAATATTATTCATTGTCAAGGTGGAGTGGGATAGAATTGCATTATGAAGACAGCACTTTAGGGCTTACAATTGGGCTATGAATATGCATTGCTTATGCTGCCTAAAGCAATTTGTTGTAGCTTTGTTTGAAACTGTTGATGTGTTTTCCAAGTCTGTAGGCTAGAAGTAGACCGACATGCACAACACAAGGTGAAAAGTTTGAATAAATTCCTTTGTCTCTCCTTCATTTGGCACAGAATAGAGTGCATGTTCTAAAGGTGATAGCACCATTAACTGAAAACCCCAAGCTCACAAATTTGGTTGTGTGTTTTTTTTGCTGAGATAAAAAAACTCCACGTTTTCTGGGACACATCAGGTGATTCTGAGACTCCTCTCATCTGTCCTTTACTTGCATCCCTTACTTGTACCAGTGCTCCTTTTGCTGTCTTCTTCCAGTCACATTTCTCGAACAACAAAGGTAAAAAGAAAAGTTTTTCTTTTAAAGTAGAAAAGACATTAACTCTGAGGCTGTACTTAATGACTCTCCCGAATGACAGAGGCTTACTCTGCCTCACACACTCAAGGGAGGGAGACAAGCCGCAAGAGGGGGAGGAGGAGGAGGAGGAGGAGGAGGAGGAGGAGGAGAGAGACAGATGAGGAGGAGGAGGGATAGAAACAAAAAGCTCCCCAAACTGCAGGAGTGCTATACAGAGGATTGCATCACAGTTGCAAAATATGTGACTATAATGTGTATATTTTTCCTTAAACATATTTTGAATTTCCTGACCTAATCATTGTTTTAGAGTTTCTGCTGCAGTAAATGAAAGCTTTATGGACTGTCATATTCCTTATTAGGACATGGTTAACAATCTCAAAGACCCCTGGCCCTGATGCTAGAATATCATCCAGACATAAACATACATGATGGCACACATTACCGCAGTAGTGGCTGAATTCACAATAGCTCTCATTTTGATCTAAGTCATGTACAGTGGGTGTATGCAGTTCAACAGTAAGTTCAGATTTATGTCGCAGCACCATCATAACTCACTCTGAAGTTTGCCTTGCACTCAGCTGCACAGAGGCTGGCTGGCACTCTCAGGGTGCAGTGTTGGCATTCACAGCAGCCATATACGATTTCTTTCACCTCCTGCAAGAAACTGCCGAGCCGAATCCTCATTGTTGCTCATCTCATTCGGCCGTACATCAAAAGTGAACGCAGGCTGTCATATATCATGTCCAATATCTCTTAATCCACATAGGGTTATGTATTTTTATTTATTTTTATGCTAATTGATAACTTTACAACAGGCAGAGTTGACTCTTTGGTCGGAACAATAATTACACTAAAACTATTTGATAGATTTCCATGAATTTAGTGAACAGTAATTTATCATTCATGGCACAAAAAGTGAATCCTACTGATTAGGTTAGTCCTTGAATTCAGCCTGTAGGGCTACACATATGTGAGATATCCAAACATCTTCAAGGTGGTGTAGAGTTACTGAGGATTTCCAAGGCAATGAATTCTAATGTTTTTTTGACATTTGGATAATAAAGATTGAAGTAACATGACTGTACCAAACTTTTCCATGGATCGAGTTCATCTCAGTGTGTATCTGATAATGGTTGAGGGTAATCCCTAAATTATTAGTATCACATCAACATCACATTCATATTTTCAACACTTTCTTTAACAATCTAACTCCAGCAGTGTTGGGCTTGTTACTGAAAAAAAAGGAATATATTACTCGTTACTCTTCTTAAAAGTAATATCATTACTTTACTTATTACTCCCTGCCAACAGTAATTCGTTACACTACTCATTATATTACTTTTCGTAATAAGCCACAAGTTTCATTCGTTCTTTTTCGCTTGGAGCTGTCCACGATTAAAATCCAGTCTTGGTTGTTTTCTAGGCATTGTAGGGCTACAGTTATCCTCCACGGCCGCAGAGGACTCGTTGGTGGGGTTTATTTCCAGGAGCTTCATGTTGTTGTGCTATCGTCAGTCGTTGTAAGTGAGGAGGTTTGAGGTCGTGTTTTATGCAGTAGAAAGAGTCCTAGTACAGGGACACAATTTACATCTGACAACGATGTTCTTGTCATCTTTCCTCTCGGCAAAACTAAAGTAATGGGAATACTTCCAGCCGCTGAATGTAAACGTGTGCGCTTCCATCTTCCAAGCAAGCCAGGGTTGCCAGGTATGTTTGACAACAACTGACAAAACAAGAAAAATACCCGGGGCAACACCTAAAAAGAAGCCTAAAAAGAAGCCCAATTCTTCGGGAAAACCGCGTACCTGGCATCCATGAAGCTCCCTTCCTGCTTGGCTGACGTGCGCGACAAAATCAATCTGGGGATCGTTGCATTTTAAATCAGAAGTTGGGTAAAAACAACAACAGTAAGGTTGTAATGAGTTATTTGTTGCGTGGGTAACTGTAATATTATTACTGGAATTTCATTACTAATTCGTTACACTACTCGTTACTAGTAATATTATTACTGTAACACGTTACTAGTAATATTATTACTGTTACTAGTAATGCGCTACTGCCCAACACTGAACTCCAGTAATACTAATACAGTGAACATCATTATCCAAAACTAATTCAATGTTTCAGTTTCAACATTTGATATATTGTCTCTGTGCCAATTTCAATCAATTATGGGGTTTCAATGTTTTTCAAATAATCATGTTTTCAGTTACATTATACACTATGTCCTGATTTTAGGAAATGGGGTTGTACAGCATGCAAACAGCCTACAGTAGAGTAAGATGATGAACATGGGACACTTTTCACTTGCTATAGAAGTCAGCATGTGAGCCTTTAAGAGTTTGGATTTAGCAAGAGGCAACAAAGTTATCCATTTCTTTCATGCTATGAAAAGTCTGTGCAGTCACAGTGCAAACAAGAATGCATATGCTCTTGTTAATGAGCGCAGGCTGGGATGTCATGCCAATACAAACTGTACATAGAGCATATTCCTGCATCTAGACTTTGAATTATCATGTGTTTGTATCCACATGTGTAAGCCAGTGGGTTCTGGGTTTAGTCATTCTTTGTTCATCTATTTCTGTCTGCCAGAGAGCAGTTGCGTCCGTCTGAACTGATGACTCAAAGACTGACAAAAAACAGAGAGAGCAAGAGAAGTGTTTGACTGTGTGTGTGTGTGTGTGTGTGTGTGTGTGTGTGTGTGTGTGTGTGTGTGTGTGTGTGTGTGTGTGTGTGTGTGTGTGTGTGTGTGTGTGTGTGTGTGTGTGTGTGTGTGTGTTAACTGCTGCTGAAGATTAATTCTCCGGATGTTTATCTTTGAAAGGTGTCGTGTCTTTTTTAAACATCTGATTCGCCACTTTTACTCTTTCTCCACCTCTCCTTCATCCTCTTTCTGTTTCCACGTCTCTCCCTGCCTGTATCCTGTATCATCTCAGGAATCATTATTCTCCCATTAGAGTCTGAACTATTCCACTACCACCTGACACCTTTTGTGTGTGTGTGTGTGTGTGTGTGTGTGTGTGTGTGTGTGTGTGTGTGCGTGTGCGCGTGCGCGTGCGCGTGTCCTCTGTCTGGAGTTGTTAAATGCTCTTAGGACAGAGACCTCTTTTAATTACCCACTAATCCCTCTTTAAATTACCTGCCACACACACATCCATAACTGACCAGACTGTACACACATACACACACACACATACAGTACAATCACATCGCATTGGAAAGAGTTCTTAACCTATCGATGAGAGGAAGAGGAAGTATAAGGGAGAATGAATAAGAGAGAGAGAGAGACAACACAATGTGACTGATAGAGGTTTAGTTTGACGTTCTGTTAGAGGTGATTAGCACAGGAGGGACAGAAGAGACTACTAAACAAATTTAATAAACAGCTTATAAAAATATGTCTCAGGAGATTATATGCATTGTTTTTTGCTTGTCTCCCACTTTGGATATATGTCTTTGAATTTCTTTACACACACATCCTGAGAATCTCCAAACAGAAAGACAGAATTCTGATTATTTAAAATCAGAATTCTGAAGGTCACAGCTTTTCTTTCTCTCACAGATAACCAAAGGCGCGATTTTAGAACTTCCTGCTCTCAGGAAATGAGGCTTTCTCTTTCTATGCTACAACTTCTCTCCTTGTTTACTCACTTGGGAGTTTCTGAGTTTCTGATTTGGGGCCTTGTGTCAAGAAATGAACGTGTTCACACACAGTGTGGAGGCGGTGACCCAATGTACTCTGTTTTTAGCTGTTGCACTTAACTATCCACACGCACTGAAGAAATCTCTTTTTATTTATTTCTATTGAGCTTTCTACGTTTTGTTTTACTGCAAGGTCGTGCTACAGGATTTCTATAGATTGAGTCATTATCACCTTGGCCCACCAGATAATTACACAGTAGAAGAGACCAATTTACACTCACTCACACAGGCACATCAGTACACATACTGTAAAACACACACACAGTCTGATACACACTGCACACACACACACTTCAGCCTCTAATCTTGTTCTGCTGCAAAAACAAACATTCAGAGTGTTATTTATGTCAGCATTTTGCACTGGGGTCTCTTTGGTATGGGCTCAAACCTGCTCTGACTGAAGTGGGTGGAGTTGGAGCAGAAGTTGTGTTTATGCCAAGCAGGTGGAACATAGCAATTCTGGTACCTTTTTATAGCATGACGTTAAGTTTACATTTCCACCTGTTATCACAAAAGTAAGTGCAATTTTTGTGGCCACTCAAATGACAAAAAGCTTCTCATAAATGTTCTTATTTTTCTGTTTGATGTAGATTTTTTTTTTGTATAAATGTAAACATGCATCCACAAAGAAGTCTACATCGGGTTAGACTGATTGGCGATCTCACCAGAAGAAGCGTGCAAACATTCATGCTGGCCTTTTCTTGCTAATACTGTATTTACTCAACCTTTTAGCATAATTTAAATGTGAATGAAAGGTTGTGTTTGACCAGTTTAATAGAAAAAAACAGGCTGCAATCTGTTCTGTTTTGTGAAAGGAAAAGGTGGATGTGGGAAATGCATTCACTGACAGTTCAGTCGCTGTCTTTGTTCACGTACGAAGATCTGTGAAAGCAGCTTTGTGTGTGTTTGCAGTTTTGTTTGTTACAGGATATTGTTCGTTCAAATGCTTTTTTTCCCTGTTGGCAGAATCATATTTTTTGTATTGTATTGATTTCCTATCTCAATGTTGAATGGTGTATCATTTAAAGACTTTTTTTTTTTTTACTGGAGAAGCTGTGAGAGTGAGGTTGTGTTGGCCGTGATTGTTTACTACATAGCGTTATTACTGACCTTTATATCAACAGAAGACAATTTGTCTACATCTGAATAGAAATGCGGGAGTGTGTTTTTTTCTAAAACATCACAGGACCTTGAGTATGTTAAGTTTAACCTGAATAATTTTAAAGGCAACAGGCACCAGTGATCCTAATCCATTGCAAAGCTCTTTGTATGCAAACATTTCCTCATTTCTCTAATTGCATTACAACCTGGTCACAAGTGGCTGTCACTACACTCAAGCCTGTGTGCTCACTTACAAAAGCACTAGATAAAAAGTCAAGGGATTATCTTCACTGTAATATCCGGAAGAAATACTGTATTATTTTCTCAACTTCGATAACTTCCTTTTTACTCTGATGCCTGCCTGATCTTAAATATTATTTACAATCTTGTCCCCTCTCCTAACAGAAGGCCTGACCCAACCCAGCTGTGGTAGAGCTGTTGGGACTAGAGCATCCACTAGGGATGACTGGGGACCGCAGTTCAGAGGGACGACGTATGGTCAATCTGCTTTCTCGATTACAGCAGTGAGGAAGTAGAACTCATTACCCAAGAACATAAGAGACTCAGAAAGCTTTGCAGTGTTTAAAAACAAGCTTAAGTGACTGAAATAATAAAGAGTGACGTTACACTTAGTATCATATAATAGAAGTTCGTTAGCAGTGACTGATTTTGCTATAAACTTTAAAGAGAGGTAGCAATCGCTTTACTTGCTCGCTAGCTTGCTAAGCTGTTAGCCTCTGAAGCTTTTAAAAGCCAAGAATATTAATGATTGATAAATTGATTTTGGTCATTGATACCATTACCTAGCAGCAGTAGTCCTTAAGGGGCGACTTCCTGTGTTGAAAAATGAAGTCAATGTGGAAGTGCAAGAAACAGCAGTTCCTCTATTGTCCACTTGAGGCAGACTCCAAAAGCCCAGGAAGCCCCATTTACATCCATGTTAAAGTACCAATTTATTAGAGCAGAATAAAACATGTTTACAGACTAGTACAAGTTGTTTTTTGTCTGAATGGCTTATTTCTTAATTTTACAAAAAGTGAATTTGTATGCAGGTATGCATACATTTGCAATATTGAGGGCGTGGCTTGTTTGACTGACAGGTAGGCACGTTGCTACTGTTTGCCAGGAGGCTTCAGGCCTGCCTCGAATCCAAGATTGATGGAAAGTTAAGTGGAGATAGCATTTCCACTTTGTCGACCACCATCATTAAGCAGAAACCAATGGGTTACGTCACTGATAGTGTTTTCACATTTTCAAAAAACTCCTCCAATGATGTCGTATTATATACACATTAAAACCACAGGGTAATGAGTTTCATTTGAGACTCCTTGCTAGCCAATACGGTAACAGTGCATGCTACATAATTGTAACATGACCAGTTTGGTTTGACTAGAGGCCTTTTTTTATGTGAAGAGGTAACATATTCACCTTTAACTACAGAAAAAAGTGAATATGCTCCGTTAAAAGGTAGAGTGCAATCAGTGCATCATGAAATTGGAAGCGAATCCCAAATTCTCATTGGTTGCTCTCCATACCGCAGCCACCCTACTTAAAACACTGACTACTTCACTACTGCCTGCAAATAGAGCCACATTTTGAATTCTGAATTGTAAAGGAAAATTCAATCCTAACGTCTTGAATCACGGTATTTCTTTAAGGTTCAAACAGTCATGTGAATGAGAATTAGGAAAACAAGGGCTCATTTTTGAGTGTGAAATTAGAGCCTCTCTGTTCAGCTGCTCTCTTTAGCTGAGCAGCTGTGAGACACTCTGAATGAGGTGTGTTTCTCTGGCTGAGAGGAAGACGGAGAGAGTGAGAGCACAAGATGGAAAGACAGTGAGAGAAGCCGGAGCCAGTTGTGTGGTTAATTGGAAGCAGACATAATTAGTGCTAATTAGGATAATCGCCATTCGTCTAGAGATCCATCCGCCTAATGGGACTACAACAGTCACTGAGCTGCACATACACTCACAAAGGCGCACATGAAGCCGTTACCATCAATCCAGCCTCCTTGTTAGAAAAATGTATTCTTGTACTTTAGTTTTGTTCTACGACCTGCTATTAAAGATATTTATCCCATAAAAGAAATTGTTTTTCTTTGTGATTGTAACGGAATAACCCCTGTATGTGTGAGTTTGTCAAAATGACAGGCAGATGTAAAGCAGAGGTAGAAAGGAAGTTAGTCATGGAGCTCCTGTAGCTGAACAAACAAGAGAGGAGCAGAAAACTCTCACCCAGCATCTGGCTTCATCCCTCTGTCCTCGCTCCCTTCCTGCCTTCACCTCAATCTTGCCCCGCTTTGCTTTCCTTTCCTGTACCGTTGCCTTTCCACTTCTCTCTGGCTGTCCCTTGGGCCATGCCAGGGGACATTAAACAAACGCAGTCTGTCCAGTAGCCCTTCCTAACTCTTGCATATAAACACACTCACACACACCAGTCACTTTCCAACAGCAGGCCCAAGGCTTTGTGTGCACACCTTACTCGCCTATGTGTGTGTGCGTGCGCGTGTGTGCTGGCATGCTCTTGCTTCACCCTGTGTGCGTGTGTGTTTTTAATGGAGGATTTATTAGCTGTGGCAACTTGCCAAGCCACTGAACATACCACAGAAAGTTTCTTTCTGTGTCTGTTTGACCGTTTGAAGGAACTGTAAAGGTGATTGAGGAAGCCAGCCTGCAATTTAGGCACTGTGTTATAAGTCACTGATCTGCAGAGTGTGTCGGGTAGGAGGTAGGGAAATGTTTTCTAAGTCAGTGAAGGCTCTGTTAAAATCTCTCACAAACACATTAGCGTTTATTACTCTTAACCTGTACCATCTTCCTTTTTATTTTACTTTTCCTCTCACTTTATTGGTCCTTATGTGCAGTCAGCATGATGAGATTTAAGCCCTGGAAAGTGAGAAAACCTAATGCTACAGCACAAAGTCATATTTTAGATAACAGTGTGCCTCCAACTTTGTGACTACAGAAATGCATTTTTCTTTTTGACGTTGACAGTGCCACTGTACACAAAGTGAAGTCTGCATAGAAAAGGTTTTCACAATTTGGTGAAGGACAACTCGCGTGCAGAGAGTCCTGACCTAAGCCCCATCGAACACCTTTGGGAGGAATTGCGACAGTCTGCAAGCCAGGCTGTATCAACATCAATGCTCGACCTCACCGGTGCTTTTGTCACTGAATGTGCACAAATCCCTGAAGCTAGAACCTATAGTCTAGTGAAAAGCCTGCAGCAGTGAAGTACTTTGAAATAGCTTATTTGGCTTTGACATTAGATTTTCAGTTATCTGTTGCCGCAACTGCCGAGTATATGAAGATTTGCAGATTGTGATTGCAAGTTGACAACTTTAAATGTCGGGATTTGTCGAGTAACTTCAGGCTACATGGACAAAAAAAAAGTAAAACCTATTAATGAGAAGTGTAACAATAATAAGCATGTCTATGCTCGAAAAAAGTGTTTTAACCGTTCATCTTTATTTCCCCCCCTACTTTTTAAAACGTCTTTGTCTTTACTTTTCAACATCTTGTTGAATATTTCAAAGATCGTTCTTTTTTAAACATCATTTGAACTTCGTTTGTGTCTTTTTACATCTTAAATGCAATCAGTCCAACTGTGTTTTTGCATTAATACTTAAATTGTGGGATACTATAATCTAAGATTATTGAACAATCAATCCTCAAATTCCATCTAACACCAAAATTGACCAACTCAAATAATGCACTGCAAGGTCTATTTTCATTTTTAAAAACATCAAAGTCTGTCAGACACCAAACAACACCATTATAGTGCACGTTGCGCACCACTGGTTTGATATAATTGTCTGAACATTGTGCGTGAATCATTTTCATACATGCTTTCAGCAATAAACCAATTTCCAATATTGCCCTCTCTAACTTCAATTAAGTGCGAACAATGAGTCTGCGCCTTTGATGAGCCGGTTGGTGCGTGGACTGTTGAAAGGAATTTATATATCCCTCCTACAACCTTGGGCGGTACTTGTTTTGAGTACTGTCAATGTAAAAACCTGCACTCACACAGGTGAGGGGAGGTGAAGGGGATGAGCACTTTTGTAGATTTTTCTGAAAAGATGTGTGATCTCAGTCTCCACAGACAAGTCCATATTATAGCTTTACAGCTACAGTTCTTGGACCACAATTCCTTTGGCTTCCTATAAAAACAACAAAAAAAACTCCTTTAGCTTGGTCACTAAACTTGGGTGCTTGGTCTCATGACACCGAAAGTCGTACAGTTTCATATTGTCATTAGCTAACACCTCTTTGCAAATTACATACTACTGAGCATCATTGGGACCAATCCATACAAATCCAAACTTTATATAATAATAATAATAATAGTCCTAATTTCTCCTTTTTCTGCTCACTCCACAATCTGTCTCCTTTCTCTGTAATTAATACAATTCAAACCATTTTGGTCCACACATCTCAGAAGTTGGCTGACCAGATGTCTGTACAAGTCTGGTTTTGTTTTTTCTCATGATGCCTCACCCCTGAAAGTGGTGTAGCGTAATTTATTTACATCAAGTTTGGAAATAATTCTAACTAAGGTGTTTTTTATGAGTCCTGCGACAGTATTGCCAGTTAAGATTCATGTTGAGGGACTGCCATACCACCCTGCTCGTGCAGCAGCTGTAATAGTTCCAAATGCAGCATTAGGGATACACTATAAAGAATCACACAATGTGCTGTAATTCAACATATGATCCATTACTGTGAGGCTAAAGACTTCGACATGGAAGAGAATTTGTTCGGCAACTGGTCATATACTACACTGCTTCATTTGTTGAAGTATGCTTTTCAAAAGATCTGTCAGTTATATTCAATATACAGTAACAGCAGGTTTAGTCTTCTGTTTTGAGATGTGATGATGTGGCTACCATCTAGTTAAGACTGGACTCACTTATAACATCTGAGCCGTTGAGATGATGGTATGATATACTTCTGTGGTGGAGGAACAAAATCTTCATATCTTACTGGACTTTCTTTTGCCTACTTTCTGAAAAAAAAAAAACATTATCCTTTGGTTTCCACACTGAACAAACCTCACAGTTATAACAATGACATTTTCATTTGAGCCAAGTTAAAATCTCAATTTAGCTTTCAGCCGTTTCTCCTCTCCTCTTTAGCAATCACAAACTTGAACAAATGTTTTTGAAAGATAATTTTTTCCAAGCATTGGATTTTGACTGAGCCGGAGGATTAAAGAATATTCAGCTCATACTGTAAAACAAATCTCCAACCCCAGGCTGTGTTAACAATAGTTCAATTTAAACTATGCATGGAAAATCACTAAAGCAGTCACTGTCACGCTCCTGGCAGCAGAATGTCAAGAGCCCCTGGCAGCGGTCCAGTTCTCAGTCTTAACTCAATTAGACTGTTTAATCTCATTACAAAAACAGATCTGTCATATTTTCCAAACTACATAAAAACTGTTGGAGGAAATTGGCAAAGTTCTCCTCATTGTGTCTTTTTTTTTTTTTTTTTTTTCAGTTCACTGTTTGGATCATTTTCCTTTTTCCTCACTATATACTGTTATTTAAAAAATACGTGTTCAAACTCTACATCATCTCAGACTTCCAAATTCTACTTCATCTCAATTTGCCCCAAAGCATCACCACGGCAAGTAGCTGTCAGGCATTATCTTCAGCCTAGAAGATCGCATCTTTAAAATAAGTAAAAAAATAAATAAAAAAAACATCTGTCACTGGGAGCGTTCTGTTTACACTGAGTCACTGCATTCAAGCTCAACAGAAATGCTGTTCTTTATTGATGACTTGCATATTTACCTTCATAGTCTAAAAAAAAGTTATGAGGAAAGGTTTGTACTGTATTTGGTTTAAAACTTAAATACCAGCCCCAAAATAATTCCCCTCCAAGTTAAGGGTCTTTAAATCAATGGAATTAAATAGAAAATCCAAAGAAAGAACTACTTGGAATGACTTGTTATGCCATGCTTTTACAGTAGCATTCCTTTCTTCATTTTTAATATCAACCTTTGATTGCAGTCTTGCAGATAAACACAAGACCAAAAATGAACACACCTTTAAAAGCGGTGCATATTGATGAATAAGGTACAGCATATTCCCACCTCCCCTCTGCATTTTAAACAAAGCTCCCTCTGCAGCAGAGTTTTATAGTTACCAATTACTTTGGGATAGAGAATACCACACCACAACTCATGCTGACAGGCAATTTTGAGACCGGGATGCTTAAAACATTTGAATACCTAAACCTGGTGTAAAGTTTGCAATAACAAAAGTTAATGCAGAATTTATAACGGTCCACAGACACATATATAATGCAGCATTCAGCTGGTATGAACCTGCATGCGTTAACTATCAATCATTTTAACAGAGAATCATGTGTGTGCTGACTTCAAACACCAAAACAAACATCCGGTTAAAACGGCCGCAAGGAGCAGTGAATGCTTCCAACTGTGTGAGAAGGTATGTGTTATGTATAGAGTGTAATGTGTGGGTGTCTGGCAGCCACTTGATTTGGGGATGAAGCTGCCAAAAGAGCGTGCTGCCTGGACTCGGTTTACAGTGGATGATCTCTCCTTCTGCACTGCCACCACACTCCTCCACCTCAGGCTTGTGTGTGTGTGTGTGTGTGTGTGTGTGTGTGTGTGTGTGTGTGTGTGTGTGTGTGTCAGACGCAGAGTGATTCAAGATGGTGGCTCGCTGCCTATCACAGATTTTTGAGGGAGGGCAGACAGGGCCGAGGTGGGCTCTTTTGGCAGGAGAGGCAGTCTCCAGATACGCACGCAAACACTCTTACACACACTTAAATATGAGTTAAAACATGCTCATTCATGAGCTGCCTCACTCCCTCGTCCTCTGGCCTGCGACATGTGTGCTAATTAGCCCCTGGCACACTTATGTATGTGTGTTGTTTTGCTGTCAGTCTTGCAGTGAGGACACCCACGAGTGTTTATTAGATGAGTCCCGAGGCCAGGTCATTAATGAAAGACCAATTTGGCTTGGTGATTTGGTTGAAACGAGCTATAGGGGGGAGAAGAGGGGGGAAGGTAAGACAGGACCGTCTTGTGGAGTGAGAGGGACAGATAGTGAGATCGAGAAAAAGCTTGAAGGAGAAAAATTCAAAGACAATTGGATGAAACCACGAAAGAATTGCACAGATTGTAATCTGAGAGAGAATGGAAACATGGGCTTTGAAAGGGGATGAGTGATACAGGGAGTAAAGAAGAAGTAGAAGGGAATAGGAAAAGGTTTTTCTAACTCCCCCTGTGGATAAAACACACACACGCTCGCACACACACACACACACACACACACACACACACACACACACACACACACACACACACACACACACACACACACACACACACAAGCATGCCCAGTTTAACAATTGAGCTTGTCTTTAATTAAAATCCAGAACAATTTTGTCAAGTTTGATTAAATGCAGAACTAACAGAGAGCAGAACATTGCATGTATGTTATATTCAATCTTCTACATTGTTAGTCTAAATGAAACACACATGTAAGCAGCTCATATGCGTGTCTATTTGAATGCCTGAGGGATGGTCTTACTATATTACTTCTTTTTTTTGAACGAGATGGTTTAACCATCCTCCTGCTACTCAACAAATAGAGACATTTTATTATTTTTACAAGGGAAACTCACACAACTTGAGGTCCTCTAATCTCAGTTGGCTGACTTCTAATTGGCAAACTTCATTTCTCTCGCTCTGTGTTAAGTTTTGATATGAAAGTGTCATAAAAGGGCTTCATGTGAACGGAGCACAAGACCTTCAAATCAAATTAGAATACATGAAAATAATATCAAAAATCTACAAGAACACTCAACATTCAAAAGTTATGTTCTCCTTTGACTTTGAATCTAAATCATTTCGCAGCTCCCAGGCTCTCTCCTCCCTCAAACATTACGGTCAAGCAGAGGCATGCCTTCACTGTCTATTAATCAACATACGTGATAAAGTAGGCTGGTCAGTGCACTAAATTAGCTTGACGGCTATATATTGCATTATAGACTTTGATGAGGATGCGGAAACTATCTTCACTGTAAAACAGGTGAGAGAGCAGCAGAAAGATTTGGTAAAAGCCTCTCTTTCAGGCAGTGAGATACAGTTGAATGTACACACACACACACACACACACACACACACACACACACACACACACACACACACACACAGTGTTTCAGTGTTGGGGTTGAGGCTCCAGCTCTTGTGGATGTCCTCCTGGGAAATCACACTGAATAAAATCAGACCTGAGGAGTTCTGGCTGTGTGTGAGTGTGTGTCTGTAGGAGTGTGTGTCAAGCAGCCCCATGCTTTCCTCAAGCCTCTTCCCTACTCAATCAATTTTTGGTTTAATCAGTAGTTCCTGTCTTCATTTATTACAGATACAGATAACTTTGTACCTGGTCTCTGGATGTACAGTACAGTTTAGTAAAGAACAATGAAGTTCTTAAGTGCAGCCTCACAGCAGTCTCTGAACGGTAAGGTCATACTGACAGATCACATCGATTAGGTTCAATTTGGTGATGGCAGCATGCAGTTTGTAAGGGTTTGGCTTACAGCCTGAATGTGAAGTAGGCATTAAAAGGATGGAATGATCTAATCAAACAGCTGTAGTGGGTTTAACTGCTGTGGTAAACTTTCATTTCTTCTATTGCAGCATCTACGTGTTGCAAAGACAGTCAATCCTTTTACAGTATGTGTTTGGATTTGGCTACAAGTCAGTAACATTCGTGATCATAAGTCTGTATCGTTTGCAAAGTCGTTGGTGCACGTTGTATTGTATTGATTCAAATCAGCTTAAGTGGTTTGTGTTCTTTAGTTTGCAGAATGGGCAAGTGTTAGACATCTCTCTCCTCTCTGTATATGCAACTGCCAATAAAGCTTATTTGAATTACACTTTGACAGGAAGTCACTCATTTGCCAAGTCAAAACAACCAAATAAAGACCAGCACTACTGAGTATGAACAGGTCCTCTCCAGGCAAGTTTCATTCTTCTTAAGAGTTCTTCTTAAAGAAACAAAAACACTGAAAAACTAAATACACTCTGCTATGCTGCAATCTTTTCAACTGTTTATTAACAATGCCTTCTGTCAGTAGTCGGTCAAAGAGGCATTATGTGTCAATAACTATGTAGGTAAATATTGTTCTACAGTTTGTTTTGCAGTCATTTTAGTATTCAAATTACCAATTTACTGTGTATTGCATCTGCGAACGCACCTACCGGGTCCGAGAAAACCATCTCCAATTTTTGGTTGTGGGAAAGAAATAATCCAGAATAAACATTATCTGTAATTGGTAGTATTCAGTATCCTTTTCATTCTTCTACTTTCTTTATCAATGTAGCCTAAAATCACACGTTTTATGTGTGTAGCTGCTCAGCTGGGACACAGGAACAGACAGACTCTAAAAATAAAAGAGTCTCATCTCCCTTTAATGGGCTTTTTTCTCCCTTTGGTCATATTGATTTTTATTTCAGTGTCAGATGTCGGGTTAGAATATTGGAGGATTTCACTGACATGCAGAAATCCCAAGTAGCATCACTAAAAACAGGAATCCGACTTCCTGCCTGGCGGGGACTATTTCCATACACACAGACTGAAACACATGCAAAATATGAGGGCAACTAATGAATTTGTTCCACCCCTTGACTCCCTCCTGCAATCCTCTCACACACCTCTTCCTCCAAAATCTATACCTGCTATTATGCTCCTCTTAAGAGCTACAGCAACTCAAACTCTGTAAGCAGTGTTTCTTAACTCTGTTTGCTCAGGTAAGATTAGCATAAGAGCTTTTGTGTGTGTTTGTGTATTCTGTTTGTATTGATTGCTGCTTATATGTAGGTTAATGGGAAAGGATCAGTGTGAAGAAAGAAGAAAACAACAAGAATTGCCAAAAAGAATGAAAGAGACACAAAAATGAGCCACAATCAATCTGAGACAGCAGGAGAGATTTATTTAAGCTCTCTGAATCCTCTTTTCCTCCTAATGATTGTTTTGAATGTTTTCTTTCCCCCAAACTGAATTCCAAAAGATTCATGTACCAAACACTCTTCTCTTGTTCGACTCATAGTTTGAGGAGTGTGTGAGAAGACGCGACATCTTTCTGTTTTTGTTATTGTGTTCCTTAATCCGTTGTTGTGGGTTTGTCTTTTTTATGCCCTGCAGAACAATCACCTTGGACAATCAGCTGGTCGTCCTGGCAACCACTGCAGCAGACGCAGGACGTTACCACGTAGAGGCGGTGAACGAGATGACTGGAGAGAATGTGACAAGTTCTACCATCTACCTGAGCATCTCAGGTAAAAAAAAAAAAAAAGTTCTGTCTAGATCTTAAACCGTTGAGGAGAGGAGTTAGAATCAGCTGAATGTAATTGTAACACACAGCATCTAAATCTCAAAAATAGGCAGAGATTTTATCCCTTTATCAAATATGAATGACAGTGGATTAGAAGACCTTCAGGCTCTAAGTGTTGCTGCTTGCGCTTCATTTGATTTGATCTCACACTTTGAAAGCTTTGAGGGCGGTTGATTGAGCCCCTTGTGT
>CM036537.1:20639180-20654180 GCA_020745685.1 Tautogolabrus adspersus | reverse complement strand
AACTGATGAAGAAAAGAGGACAGGAAAATTAATATTTTTCACGAAAAATCAGAACAGTATATGGCAATTTTCTCGAGAGTTTATTCTTTTTTTTATTTGCTTTGAAGTATTGCAATGAAACTCTGAAACCTGCTTGCAGACGCATGTGTGCTGGCTGATAACGTGCGTTGTTTTTTTTTTTGCACGCCTCTGTGTCCCTGTGTCATTTGTTGCTTTCTCTAATCTTCCCTCCCCTCCAGATGTTTCCTTTCCACATCACTGACTCTTAAATGAGAGACCGTGGATCCCTTTCTGCACGTGTGTGTGTGTGTGTGTGTGTGTGTGTGTGTGTGTGTGTGTGTGTGTGTGTGTGTGTGTGTGTGTGTGTGTGTGTGTGTGTGTGTGTGTGTGTGTTTTTCCAAACATCCTAGTTCCTGTGTGTTTTTGCCCCAGGTCCCATCCCAGTTGTTCTGTGGCGCGTCTAATTGGAGGTATTTTAGTGTCCCAGGAGGGATTGACTTTGCTGTTATTTTTGTATGGTGGAACCTGTGTGGTATGTGTGTTTGCACACATTTCTTTGTGTCAGAGTGTAGTATTGTTGCAGCCCCATGTCTAAAAGCCTAAAGATTTCAAAGTATCCCTGGTAGTAGTCAGGCTGTTACCGGTGCTGCATCACGACATCCAGAATTCTTTTGCATTTTGCTGCATCATGCCTCAATACTCCATAGAAACCTCTGTAACCATCATGGCAACATAACGATCTGTGCCACAATCTGCTTCAGCGTGCTCCGCCTGGGTAGACAATCTGCTGCCTCTACAGTGAGTAAGGGAATATGTCTCAGGAGATTTTTAGAAAAACCATAGAGATCAGAACACCAGCAGACATGAGGAATAATGGTTTTCCCTCAGACTTTTTGTCTGGTGACCCTGAAAAACATAACCAGAGCCAAATTGGATGCAGTACAGCAACTCGCCGCCCTCCTAATACAAGCACAGGTGTAGGCACTGAACAGTGATACTAAATCTTTTCTCTACCACTCTGCCTCTCAAATGACGGCGTTTAATTAACAACCGGCAGAATGTGTGGCTGTGTTTGGGAGCAGCTGCCAATATTTTTCATTTAACAGCTAGATAAAAAAAGCTCACAGATTTCACAGTTATAGTCAGATGTTGTACAACTTTCCTCCTTTTAGCAAGCCGGGCCACAGCCTGCGTGAAATGTCTTTCTTTGTTAGTGCTAAACTGCTATAAACGCTGCAGATCTCAAAACAAAGTACATATAAATATGACTATGTGAAGATTAAGTTGTTATCATAAGGTTTTCATTTCCAAAGTTGATTCCACTGTATGTGTTGAAAGTTGAATAATTACATCACACTCAAATAAACACAAGGAAGAGACGCGCAGGTCTCCACAAATTACAAGGAGGCATCTTGGTGCACCTTTGGGGGATGACTTCATTAGTTCTTCTGGGTGACACACGCTAAAGCTTATTGATTTTTTCACACAGAGGAGAGAGCTACCTTAATTGTCTCTGCATTTGTTTCCCCAGGACTGAACTGAAACTGAAACTCTGCAAACTTTTGGACTAATTGCTAACACTTTTTGGATTATCTTGTTGTTGTCAATTGTCTTATACGTGGATCAGCAGAAAAAGCATCCACATGTATCTTCGAGTTATTATTAACTAAAATATGCCGATGATGGGGGAGGACGGTGGGTAGTTTCTTCCTCTTTGTGATATCTTAGTAAAATCAGTATCCTTTGAGTTATTTTATTTGCAATGTAAAGGCTGAATAAAACTGTATTCTTCAGTTAGTTTACCTCACTCTGAACAATACTCTCCAACTGTGCAGAAGAGTTTGAAAGCAGTGAAGCGCTTTCTTGTTAACGTCCTGTTATTTTTGATGCTTTCAGTTTTATACAGCAGCTTCGCTAAAAGCTGTTTAAACAGATTCTTTTTGAAAACTGATTTTGAAGACCAGAGGAAACACCACATGGGTTTCAAACACTGCAGTGTGTTCAGTACTTGCTAAATAACTTCCACATTTTTGCACTCCAGCTCTCATATTGATGACCATCTGTGACTCATGGCTAGTTTTGCTGCTATGGCTGTTTAATGAACAGAAACAGGGGAAGTTTTGTCAGTTGTTTGTTTCTTGACTAGAAGGGATTGAAAGCCTGATCAGTCTTTTTTTGTCCTCAATCTTAAAAGTCACACATTTTTTCTCATGATCTAAAGAAACTATTAGACAGAATGAGATGATCCTCTTGAAGTAGAGATTGTGTAAGAGGCTTAAATTGAATCCATCCACAGACAAGTTATGCAGATAATCATCCAGAAGGTCACTTAACAGAGTCCCTGATGCATTTAATTGCGTGCTACCCTTGAAGAATAAGCTATATCACTATATTGCAGTTTTGTAGTATTTTTTAAATTATCTGCAGCCTAATGCCTACAGTACATAGCTAAGAAAGGTCTGATAAGCATTGCAATCATACTTTTTGTATCAAGTCTTAATATTTGAAGTCTACAGATGTGGAACATACACAAACACACAATCATACAAATAGGCACTAATACTCAGTGCTTTGATTAATTCCTGCTACGGCTGCTTGTGTCTGTGATGATTATATTCAATATTTTAGTTGCAGAGAGATCTCTTTGTTGATTCATGTCTCCCGTCTCTATCTATTTCTTCTGTCTCTTCTCTCTTTTGTGTCTCTCTCGGTCCTTGCTCTCTTTCTGGCTCAGTGTAATGAGGCTCTTCTGTGGTTCTGTAATTAAAACCCCCAGAGAGCAGAAAGAGAGAGACGCAGTGACAGGAGGATGGACAGGAAACTGACTTCATGGCCTGTGTCAGTGTGACAAGCCAACTGTGTGTCCCTGCGTGTGCATGCTCTGCTTGTTCCACCTAGTTATGGACGTAATTGCAGGCGTGTTTACAATGTGATGAAATGGATTAAGACAGATACCCGTGTATTCTAATTTGACAGATGATTTTTTTCCCCTGCACACCCACTCTAAGCAGTCTGCAAATCTTCTTCCATTGACAAGTAAAAAAGGCAATGGACAACAAAGGCAACAAAAGAGAGGCCAGTCAGAGAGAAAGGTGACCTGTGAGAAGAAAGAGACTAAAAAGTCACAGACGCTGGATGAAACAAGTGTTGAAGAATTAATGAACTAGCAGAAGCAGAGGAGCTTAAAAAGCCAGAGAACAGAAGCTGGAGAAGCTCCCGAAGTGTTTGTGTTACAAAGGTTAATGTCAACATTGTTAACTGCAAGATGCCACCTGTATTCAAGGCTCAGGGGTTAATGTATTACTGTCTATGCTTCACATGTGTACAAAGAGCCCACGGGTTGTGCGATCATCAAGATCATTTCCTGAATATTACCTGCTGCGTTGACACATGGGCTCACACCACATTTTTGAGGAGATTTTACTAGAAGGCTGACAGGAAAAAGTCTGGTAATAGTCAGGGTAAATGATTCAGCCGGTTGTGTTTACACATGCAGCACTGACATCCGGTTTGTGCACATGTGAAAACAGCTTCAGACTGTTTATAGCTCGAGTTCTAGATACAGCTTGTCTAGATGAACTGCAATCTGAGCTGCCGCTTACTTTGAGCGCAGCCATGTTGGATGTTTGGATTGTTTCATGTACAAGGTTTTAAATGGGAGACAAATAATCAACAGATGTCTCATCCTGCTCTGAACACATGGACCTGATAGTTAAAACCTGTGAAAACCATTTAAAAAAAAGATGATCATGTTAAAAATGAGTGTCCTTCCAGGGCTTGACAACAGACACAAGACTGGAGCTGAAATATCCACAGACTTTTCCTATTTCCAAACTATGCTTTGCAGTTGGAAATTCAGCCTGTAAGCACAAAGAGTAGACCTACTGGCTTTTCTGTCCACTGTGTGATAGGACGTTTTCTCTGTCCATAAAGAGTCAAAATGTATCATCATAATTGATCACTACCAAATTGAGATCATTGTTGAGCATTGAGGCATTGTTGAGCCCATAATTATTTTAGCTTGGCCAACAGATGATTGAATGTTGATACTTCAGATAAAATCTATAAATGGGAAACCTGCCAACAGCATCCATTTCATCAGGGCCATTTTGGTAAACTGATTTAATAGTGGTGAATCTTATATGATTTGTTTTTAGATGATCATTGCTACAATGGTGCACTCTGCATCAAGTATGTCTTGCGGCAAGAAGGGAATGAAGCAGACAGAATAATTAGGATGCAGAACAGCCTTGCTATTGTGTAGCATGTAGGCTGAAACATAGTTGATGCACCATCAATGCTGACTAATCCACACATCTATACATAAATACTTGGGAAAGGAAACCTTCTCATCTGCCTTAAGGAGATAAAATGCACCAGCACACACGGGGAAAAACAACGGAACACTGGATGAGGTGTCAAGTGTGCAGATAAGTAGCATGGTGCTTAGGGTTTTAATGATCCTGCCAGTCACACAGATGTCCCTTATCACCACCCGCTACACACCCTTCAACCTAAGACTGTGTGTGTGAATCACTGAGTAAGTGTGCATCAACATTTGTATTCAGAATAGGAGCTTTTTTTCCAGCTGAGGCCTCATGCTTCATGCGTAGTACATGGCAACAGACGTATTACAGTCTTCCCACTGTGTTCAGAAGTGCTGCTTTATTTTGATAGTTATCACTGTGTGAATATGCACAAGGCTTTAAGACTCCAAACTGAGCAACACGACGGGATACACAGTTCATATGCCAGCTTGTATCAGCACATACTGGATATACTCAGGCTTTTATAAACAGCTTTCAGAGTATCCCGAATATAAATGAAATATTAGTGTGCATGTGAACACACAGATTGGCTCTGCATGTCCGTGCTCCCTGCTGGCTGTAACAGGTTATTGGAGGAGCCAGTCAGTCAGCAGATGTTAATTTGAAGCAATAGAAGTGGAAGAGAAAAGAAGAGATTGAAAGGGGGGGAAAGAGCTGGTGAATGATGAGGCAGGGCGGCAGAGAAGAGATTGGATTTAAGGAACAAGAAGGAAGGTAAAAGATGAGTAAATAGGAGGAAAGATGATGTGGTCCTGAAGAAGGGGAAATATGTTCAATGAAAGAGGTAAGGAGGTGAACAGAGAGGGTTGATTGTTTCGATGGTTTGCCTGATTTGTCAAATGTGTGTGTGAAAGGCAATATGGTTCAAATGTTCTGTCATGGTGAAAATTGAGAAACTGTTCAATTTTTCTGGCAGCTCAGGAAGTAGAAAAGGTGGTAAAGACTATATCATTGTTGCCAATTCACCCTTTTAACCCAAACTTGCATATTTGACAACCATATTAATGTACTTCCAAACAAACTGTAATCGATACAATTCTTTCATTTGAATCATGCAAACATGGGTTAGGTGTGACCAGCTTTTCTTTTTTCTTCAGCAGAGGGCATTCTCAATTTCCCCTGACCCTCCGGTTTATTGCCCCAATGCCCTCGGTGAGAAAATTGATGTCTCCTTTTTCTGTTGGCTCTAGTTAGGAAACTAATAAATCTTGAGTAACAGCAAGAACTCACACCAAGCCATACTATCATAGAATTATGTTTTTTAGACATTGTGGATGGAAGAGTTGTGGATCATAGTGAGGCAGTCTGAAATCCAGAATCAACTATAACAGTAGCTTCTTACTGACAGAAGCACTGCTGACAAACTAAATGTGTCTGTGTGAATCCATTAAGGCTCAATGTGTTCAAGTTCTTATCTCTTAGAACAAATTAGTTAGTTGTGTTCAATGTTTTGGTTAACATTGAAAACAATTCTAAATAAAAGAAAATCTTACTCTTTTTTTTTTTTTCAACCAGTCAATCAATTCATTATTATTTGTAAAGCGCCAAATCATAACAAATGTTATCTCAAGACACTTTAAAAAAGAGCCGAACTAGACCTTACTCTGTGTTATATTATTCACAGAGGCCCAACATTAATCAAGAGTGAGTAAAGCACTTGGCAACAGTAAGCAAGCAAGGAATAACTTCCTTTAAATAGGCAGAAACTTTGAGCAGAACCAGACTCATGTTGAACAGCCTTCTGCTGGCTGTGTTCGAGGTTTTAGCCAAATGTTATGGTTCTCATCAGCAGATGGAGGTTTGCTCAGATGTCATGGGTCAAAAATGAACTGTCAACCTTGATTTTAAAGCCAACAGAAACAAGAGCAGGTGAAGCTAACATGAAATGTAGAAATGTATAAAGCCAGTGCTTCACATCTTCACACCAATAATCACACACATTCACATAAACAAACTCTCTTATCACAGTTATTCTTAAGCACACATTCATTAGCTTCTGAACTGACACCATGGTTTCTGAAAGACTGAGTGGGTGGTGTTATTTACTGCACAGTCTTCATTAGTTAAAGACTCGCTAGAAGACGGCCCCGTTTCACACCCATTTACAAATCCACTCACACAGCCTTACACCAGTGTTTGTCCTCTTGTCCCCTGTGCTATCAGTAAGGATGTTAGGCAAAGTTTTTTATCAGGGTTTCAGGGTGAACAGAGATTTTCTCGCTAAGAATTAAGGAAAAAGGGCGAGATAAAACAAAAGGAGAGGGAGGGTGAGGACAGAGAGTGATGTGGAGCCAGAGAGAGTAGAAGAAAAAAGAGGAGTGAGCAAGTGCAAAATTGGTTAAGCTTTGAGGAGGGTAGGGATGGATATGTGGAAAGAGAGGCAGGATGTTAAAAGCTGAAGATTGAGAGGGGATGCTGAAAACAGGAATACATCAACAGGGCCTTTAATCCAAAAATAGTTTCCACCTTTCTCCTCCTTCCTCCTCATCCCTACTTACCTCCCTGACACTCACTCCTCCCCTGTGTATTTTTTTTGGAGTGATTGAAGAAAAGTGGAGATGTGTGAAGCCTTCACATGCACTATGCACATGCACTACACACACACACACACACACACACACACACACACACACACACACACACACACACACACACACACACACACACACACACACACACACACACACACACACACACACAGACATATTGTGATCCACAGCACAGACAGACTGATGATGTCCATTACCAGGCCATGCTGTCCGGAGCCAGGCGGAACAGCTGCAGCCAGATCTCACTGATCTATCACTGTTTTAATGAATCTGTTATAGCCAGGCCTGAACAATCGATCTCTGAGCCACTTCATCAATTAAGCCATTAATCAGACACAACCCTCAATGGTTGTTGCCCCCATGAGTGATCGCTTTATATACACGTATACAAAGATGTAAAGACGTGGCATACCCATTCACTCTGAGTGAGCCCGCATGGAGGTGGAGATTTTTTTGACAGAACAAGGCCTACCTTTTTTTTAGCTGCAGCAAAGAAAGAAATTAGCATGCGGGTTAATTGAATGTGGTTTTGCAAGTAATTAGTATTATTTAATATTTGCTGGTGATATACTGCAGAACGTGTTTGGGGGTAATCACAAAATCATTACATTTTCTACATCATTAATTGGACAGGGATTTGTTGAAATTGACAGTGTGGCTGTGGCTCAGTGGTAGTCGGTTAACTCTCAACCATCGCATGTCGAAGGGTCCTTGGGCAAGACACTGAATCCCAAAGTGGCATGTGAATGTGGGTGAATGGGATAGCACCGATGAGTATGGGACAGCCTCTGTCATCAGTGTGTGAATGGGTTGTGAATGGTTTAAAGTTACATGAAGTGTAAAAGAACTTTTAGTGGTCAGAAGACCATGAAAACACTACACAACTCCATTTACCATTTACTGTCCTGGAGCTTTTGGACAGCTGGTTGACTAAACAAACAATATTAGTGGTTGTCCAAGAACTGTGACATTTTAATCAACATTTATTTTCTGACATTTAATAGACGCAATGGCATGGCCTCACACTGTCATTGTCGGTCCAATTTGTTTGGACCAAGTTGGCCTGACTTTGTGTCAGTGGCATCTCTACTATATTTTTGAGTTAAGTATCTGGATTCAGCAATGATGTTGATACAGCCCTGAAGAATACTCTGTACAATGTGATAATGTGGTGAAAGTATTTTTTCAAGGGAGTTTCCCAGAGGGGATCAATAAATTCTTAATACAGTATCACCATTTTTACTCCGTTCTGAAGACTGAGCATGTGAGAGAGTGTCTAAGCCTTTAAGGAAGTGCCTGAAGAAATGTCAGGGCATGTTGCCCTCCACTGATCTGACACATTCCTCCATGCCTCGTCCCTCCACTCGCTCGTGTGTAGTAAAGAAGAATGGACTGTGTCTAAAGCAGAAGCTACACAGGAAGCAGTGCACGCTTAGATTACTACTTGTTTCTAAAAAAGGCACTTAGGGCGCACTCACACTAGGCAATCCATACCGTCCCTAAGCACGCCTCACCCCTAAAGTCCAGTTCGTTTGACTAGTGTGAGAGCTCCGATCCGTGCTCAAGCACTGTACAACTCCTTGGCCCTGGCACGCTTGTAAGAGGTGTGCTTCGGATCGGAACAGTTCATGCACGAGCACAAACACGGGTTTACAATGCGGACAGCCTTCATTATCAAGAAATCAAGGAGTGTTATTGCTGTCCAACAAAAATTAATCAAAATAAGCCACAAAGTCAGTCAATTAGCAGTCATGTTCTCTGTTGTTCTCCAATGGGCGGACGTGGACTCCATCGCTAGACTTTTTTCAAATCTGCCTGTCTTGTAAACTAAGCACGCTTCATAATTACGTAAAGCCATTTCATGTGTTGTATAACGACGTAGGTAACCGTGCACAGGCCTGGTTAGTCCTGGAGCAGTGTGAGTGTACTGCAGGCCAGCGGGGATATGGGGAGGGGAGGGGGGGGGGGGGGCCGGGGGGGGTGGACAATCGTGCTTAAGCACGGTACAGGACAACCTTGCCTAGTGTAAGTGCGCCCCAAAAATGTCATAACAACCTCTTGTATTTGAGCCTTATGTACTTACACTAAGGGTCTCTGACACAGATCTTCTTCTCTGTGGGACAGAAAGAAGCTGTAGTACAGAGGTAAAGGGATTAAACCAAGTATTTAGTGACAGTGAAAAAGGAATGTGAAATATTGGAAGATGCTGCAGCAGTCTGGATAGAGAACAGGGTTACAACATGAGTTAGTAATGATGCATCTCCTCTTTCTAGTCCTCCTGGTTCTTTCTATGTCTGGTGTTATGCCCAGAGGTAATGGTGCAAACAGCTGCCCCACATCAGTGTCTTTTGAAGCCCCACCTTTCCCCTGTCTACCCAAGTCTTTCATCCCTCATTTCTTCTCTCTTGCCTTTTAATATTTCTCCCACAGGATCAGAGGCTTCATATTTCTCCTCTCGTTCTCCTCTGTCAGAGCTACAACTTGCACATGCAGCACTCTCCTTTTGTATTGGAAATTACACTTTTTTTTTCATGCCATCATCAGACTCACAGTCTGAATTTAACATCTTCATCTATTTTCCATTTTCATGACATGCCACTCTTTTTTTAACATCTCCTTTGTTCTTCTATTGTTACTTGTTAAGGCCGGATGTTTGTTTATCATTTCAGTGGAACATTTATATTTATGCTTTCACTCGTTTCCTCTTTATTTGACTCCTAAGGTGACAGGAGTAAAACGCAATTGGTGAGTTTCCATCTCAAGTGCAAATTGTAGTGCAGGAATCTGTTTGGGCAATAATAAACATAATGTCTGTAGAGCTGAGATGCAAAAAAGATGGGAGTACGAATCATGTGAGCGTGGAAGAGAAAAGCAAAGGAGCAAGAAAAGCAGCCATAAGTTAACTTTTTTCTCTCTCAGACAGGGAGCAGAGGGAGAGAGAATGTCAAAACCTGGTGACATTTGGGATTCTATGCCAGGATGATTGATGCCAACTTTTACCTGTATGTGTACTACAAGACTGGGTTGAAATACTAGCTGTGTGTTTGTGTGTGTGTGTTTGGGGGGGGTTAGGGAGGTATGATTGACATGGTAAATTGGAAAGGTCAACTGGTGCAAGTGTTTCGGTACAGACAGGCAGACAGCAGGAAGATGTAACCTTCCCAGAGCCTACATTTATGATGGGAAGGAGAATCTGAAGACAGGACTTAGCCATATAGAGAAATGGAGAATGTAGGGAGTGCCTAAAAAACGAAGATATGCACCCTGCTGTTTAAATGATGTTTATGAATGATACATGTAGCTCCGCTCAGTTCTGGTCATAGTACAAAGTGAGACAGTGTACACCGGTATAAAGAGAGGAAGGATATAGTCAACCTGTTTTTTTTTCATCAGGGTCCCATAGACATTTCTTTGAGGTCAGAGGTCAACACTCAAACCACATTATTTTGCAGGAATCAACTCAGTGTGTGTGTGTGTGTGTGTGTGTGTGTGTGTGTGTGTGTGTGTGTGTGTGTGCATGTGCGTGTGCTTGTGTGTGCGTGTGTGTGTGTGTGTTTATCAGTGTCCTTGTGTTTCTCTTTGCAAATGTGTCAGATTTGGAGATAGGAGTGAAACATTTGTGCAGGTTTATGAATTTCAAATAGGTGTGTTCACCATGTGTAATTCAGAGCCAAAAAAAGAACACAGTCAGGAAAAGTGAAAGATTGAAAGGCTAAATTAGAATGGTTTGGGTTTTTAGGTTGAACTCTGGTTTTAGAAAAGCTAAGAGAGGGAAAGAACCTGTCGCTAAAAAGGACTCTTTTAGGCTCCATGGAAAATGTGACAGTGGTTGCAGATGTGGGTGGATGGGGCAGGGAAAGAGATTGTCACCATGGGCAAAGGGGTGTCTGGTTGTGTGTAGATGGAAGGATTGCCCTGCAGGGGATGTTTATTAGATGAGAGGATGGAAGGAGGGGTGAGTCATAGGGGGTTTGGGGGCTGTTGCAGTAAATAGGTGACCCACAGCTGGAGACCAAAGGGTGAGCACCTGCACAGGTCTCAGCTTGTAACACACTGAGGACATAACAAAACAGCCTTTTCACTAACACAAGGACAGGCCCAGCATGTATGCATTTTTGTATTGAACAGCAGACACAATGCACAGACACCGTACTTAATCCCAAACAAACAGAGACACACAGAGGACATGGTGACCTGCTTGTTTGTAGGTCCTTCAGGCAGCTGAATACACAATACTGAATTCATGAATACAAATCATACTCCAGGCTGAGACACTCAGGAACACACTCGTATTTTTACATCACCTCAGACTGTACTTTAAACACATTACACTAACATCAGCTGTGATACCCGTCGTGGCCAGTTTGATATAAATTCAGCGTTATTCATCGTGATCAGAAACGCATCATTGACCCGCACTACAGTAGTTGTATGTGCTGTGGAATGCAAATCAATAACCACATTGATTAAGACAACAAATGCCCCAAGGCACCGAAAAAAACAAGGGAAGTGAAAGTTACCGGAAAATGTGTCCAGTGATGTCAGCTCTGTGCACGTCAGATGCTTTGAACACACACACACACACACACACACACACACACACACACACACACACACACACACACACACACACACACACACACGCACACACTCATTCATGCTCTCTGTTGTCCCCGGATGTCCCCATTGTTTCTCTGCTCCCATTTGAAACTGAAGATGACTCAGTATGACACATCATTTGAATACACACATTGAGTTGTTTGCCCCCCGGACCAGAGCATGTGTGTTTCTCATTGTTTGCCGGCGGCCATTCGTGATTGTTTGTGTGTGTGTTCTGACCTGCTTTTAGAATTTGTTTTATAAAAAGAAAGACTTCCAATTTCTGCTTTTTGAAAGTGTTCTACTTTTTGTCGGTGCCAAAATGTGTGTTGATATTGTCTGATATTGTTTTAAAGTTTGGATTCCTCTGTTATACTGATGTGTTTTTGCTTTCCCTCAATAACAGCCTTATTAAACATCAATACAAAAATAATTTGAAATGTCCATTAAGTTACATTTTCCCAGAGATGAGGATTGAGAGCGAAAACTGTTTTTGTAATTTTTCACCCCATATTGAATTGGGATGCAGTCCATAAAAGTGTAGAATGACCCTGATCATTACTAAACCACATTGGTGTTTGTCCATTTTCTCTAAAAATTAAAACAAAAAACGTATTTCCTTTAAGTAGTTAATTTGAAAAAGTTTGTATTGCAATTTTGTGAGTCCATAGTAGTTCATCTGATGCTCTGCTATCCATCCCAATGCTAGCTCTAGGTCAGTGGTTCTCAACTCGTCATGTCTTAGGACCCACCACCAACTCCTCCGTGAAAAATCGTGACCCGAATTTCTGATCAGATTTATTTACCGAAAAATTGTGCAGTTTGGACCTTTGCTGTTGTCGTGCTGATGCTGTCAAAATATTAGGTCCTGAGACACATCTTTCAATACATACATACACACACGCACGCACACACACACACACACACACACACACACACACACACACACACACACACACACACACACACACACACACACACACACACACACACACACACAAGGTACATTGTACTTGTAGGTGAATGGTTTTTGCTAGTGGAGTGTAAATGGCACTGTTTACTTTCCTGTGGTGTTTCCTCAGACTTTTGATACAGCCAGGGTGAAGGGGGAAGGTAGAAGCAAGGAGTGAATGAGGTTGACCAAATTTGGTAGCTGGCACTTGATGGATGGACTACAAAAAGCTCATCTTCTTCTGGACTCCTTGATAACATGCAGTTCTCTTCTGTTCTGTCTCTTCGCTTTTCATCCCTGTTCTTCCTTTTTTCTCAGGGTTGGAGTCGTCTTTTGTGTTTTGTGCCTACTAAACTCTAAAACGCCTTAGAGCTGCTGATTTGTGAAAGCATTTGTTCCCTTTTTGCTTTTTTTAAATGTGTATTTACTAAATGTGTCTTTCTGCTGTACCCAGAGGAAACACTTGAAATCTAAATTATATCTCTCCTGTTTCCCCCTTTTCTTCCCACTCTCTTTCTTTGCTTTTGTCCTGCTTCTTTTCATTTAATTCTCTTTGGCTAACGGACAGTTGGCAAGAAGAACCGCGGGTCATCAGGTAAAGAACCCATTTGCATTTACATTATGTTTCCTGCCCCTATTTTCTCAGGCACATTATTTCTCCTTGTATCTAAACACAGGCAAATGTTTCCTTGACCCCTGATCCTATACCAGAGGGAAGGAGCAGCTTCATACTATACTGAAGGTCATATTGGCAGAGGCGATAGGTACATCATGTCAGACATGGTCCACAGGTTTCATATTTATGCCTTCCGGACACCTTTGACCAGAAGGTCAGCTCACTGTAGGACTGTAAATAATCAATGTTATAGTAAAATAATATTCTGGTTAGCATTTAAGTGTTTCATTAAAGTCAAACCATACCCTACAGGTGCAAACTAGGTTGGATTTGGGGCTTTTGGGATGCTAGTTGGACAGAAGGTGGCGGTGCAGCGATGCTGGTGTCAGAAGAGCTTTCAGGTGAAGATTGTGTCAAAGAAGTGAACATTGACTCTTCTGACAAGTAAAGCCAAAGCAGAGGCGGATTTAACATATATGTACATGTAATTTCTTTCTTACCACCTCCAGTTGGCTACTCCACTGGTTTCTATAAGAAGTCAGGATGTATGGTAGTCAATGATAAACCTACGTCTCACTTGGTTTTTAGTCTGAACAACATCATACTAACGAGTTTATTTTAGCTTATTTCACGTCTTCTGAAATAAAGCATGAGGAAAATAGAGGATAACACAGAGCAAAGCAGGGTATGAGAGTGGCTAACTTTTTCTCTACCACAGCTGCCTGTCAATAAGAATGCAGGCCTGTGAAATGTGTATGGCTAACTTGGGGCAATGGCTGTAATACCAAAAGTGAGGCTTCAAAGCATTGGGTCACTAACTGATACACATGTCAAGTTGTCTCCACTTCTTAGGAAGTCAAGTTGACTGCCTGAACTGCCTCACTGCTGTCACTTCATTCGGTCAACTTTTTATCTGCTACATCAGACATGCTGCATGCTCCCCCCCCTCAACCCCCACAGTATCACCAGAGTGTTTGTTACCTGAGCTACGCAAAAACACACTGTGGTGCCGGTGTTTCTCCCCAAGTTGCTCAAGAAGCTCTCCCTGCAGATTCACACCGTAGAGAAGCTATTTCAAATGCCACTTGAGTGTTTTTCTGTGCTGATATGTAACAGTGAGTCACACTGAACAATGGAGTGCCTGAGCCCTGCTATAATATTCTTTCACGCTAACAGTGCGATCTGGACATATTGCCCATTTATCCTTTCAGAAAACCCAAATGGCATGTGTCACTGTCATATGTTGATGATTTTCAGAATATATGGGGTAAAAAATATTCTGTCTAGGTTTTCCCTGATTTACAAAAACAAAGTTTTAATGCTTGAAAGAATTGCTCACGCCCTTATTTCAGTGTAGCATTGATAAAACGTTACCTCATTATGTCATTGTAGGTTTTGTCAAGCAGCCAAAAAACCCTACTACTCAAAATTAATCAAATAATCATCGAGTGCGCCTGAGAGCTCAAACCCTTCCCTGCTTCCCCATTACTACAAGATACTCCATGTTTCCTCTTTCTTCCTTCTTTCTATGCGTTCTTGCTATGTCCCTCTCCCATCACTGCGTTGACAGAGATAGATAGAGGGGTTGGCAGCTGAAGGAAGAGATGAATATTTAAAATCGGGCATCTTTCTCGGTCTTCTCACTGCTTCCCATTGTCTGCGTCTGCCTTCCCTTGGGGCTTGGAGCTTCTACTCCTGGTGTGGTGTGGCTTTATAACTTTGTGTGTGTTTGTGTGTATGTGTGGCTTGTGGTTTTATATTGGCATTCTAAGGCAAGTGTAGTCAGACGATGACACTTAGCTGTCAGCATGCAGCATTAATGAGTGCAGTGACACGCACAAACACTCACCCTACTCTCTAACACACACACACACACGAGGTATTCTCAGGAGAGAGCAGCAAATGATCCCCTTCTCCTCTCTATTTATTTTTGTATTCTGTCCAACAAAAAGTCTT